>JAJOZX010004322.1:340000-414332 GCA_023014485.1 Bathynomus jamesi | reverse complement strand
ACATTATACACATATACATTATAACACATATACATTATACACATATACATTATACACATATACATTATACACATACTTATACACATATACATATAACATATACATATCACTATACATTATACACATACATTATACACATATACATTATACACAATACATTATACACATATACATTATACCATATACATTATACACATATACATTATACACATATACATTATACACATATACATTATACATACATTATACACATATACATTATACACATATACATATACACATATACATTATACACATATACATTATACACATATACATTATACACATATACATTATACACATATACATTATACACATATACATTATACACATATACATTATACACATATACATTATACACATACATTATACACATATACATTATACACATATACATTATACACCTATACATTATACACATATACATTATACACATATACATTATACACATATACATTATACACTATACATATATACCATATACATTATACACATATACATTATACACATATACATTATACACATATACATTATACACATATACATTATACACATATACATTATACACATATACATTATACACATATATTATACACTATACATTATACACATACATTATACACATATACATTTACACATATACATTATACACCTATACATTATACACATATACATTATACACATATACACACATATACATTATACACATATACATTACACATATACATTATACACATATACATTATACACATATACATTATACACATATACATTATACACATATACATTATACACATATACATTATACACATATACATTATACACATACAAATTTTTTTTTATAATTAAAGAAATGGGATCCCAAAACCGTTCCCAACCTCAATATACTTAACATGGTCTTATAATTATGGTACTAATATTGATTCCTGCAGAAAAATTTATTTCGTTTATATTTAATAAGAGCTCACTTAAAATAAATAGCATCACGCTTATAATAGACTTCTCTTCCACTCCACTTCTATTCTCTTCCAGTTTCATTCTTTGCCCAAAAATGAGAAACTCGCGAGGGCGAATCCAAAAGGGGAATTCTCAAATCGATTCACTCCACTACGATTCCCGCTTCGTTAGCTTCTTCATAGAAAATACCCTCGTCGGGCCACAGCAGTTCCTCCACCTCTTTTTTACGCCCTTTCCCAAATCTGGAGTTTTCGCGGATGGGAATGATTGTGTGGAAATAATCTAATAAATGGATGTCTTCTGAAACTTACAATATCAATTCGAACAAGTTACAGGATTTTATGTAGCCCTCAAGAAGAAACCTTACAGCTACTGATTGCAGAGTACTAATTATTAAATACTTAAGCCAGACATTCGCTGTCTGAATTTCATGGCCGAGATTGGCTAATTACATTTTAACAACTGTACCATATATATATTATATATATTATATATATATATATATATATATATTTGTTTTTTTTTTTTGTTTCAAAGAATGACCGCTCATGGCCACCTATATATATATATAATATATAAATATATATACAGTATATATAATATATATATATCTTTTTTTTTTTTTTTAAGTTCGGGATAACCGATTCGCCTCTATTTAAAAGGGCATATCTCGGCGGAAAAACAAAGAAAAGTGAGAGGAAAGACAGAGGAAAAAGAAAGGGTGGAGGGACAGTCGAAGTGGAAAAAGACCAAGGATGACAAGGACTGCAGGGTTCGAGCCCCATCATCCTTGGGTGCTAGGGCCGGGAGGGCGCACGTGAAACGTCCAGGAACAAGCACGTACAAAACGAGCACAAAGAGCACGAGCTTAGAACCCCCTTGCGGGGATATATAATATATATATATATATATATTATATATATATATATAATATATATATATATACCAGACATGGGTAATAGTAATAGACTATTACAGGATTTTTTCAGGTAATAGATCATAATTTTTTGGCTGTAATTAGAATAGAAGGCAAAGTAATAGATAATATCTATTACTTTTCTATTACAGTGGCAATGGACATATTTGTGAACAAAGAACTGAAAAAATGAACTAAATCTACTCTAACTAAAATAAACACGTGAAATTGTGACTAATATTATGGCAAATTTTTCCTTCAATAAAGTTAAATTTATCAAGACCTACACTCCTAGTCTCTGAAATTGTAATGACTTGATTGAAACAAATATTGGTGCTTTCCTGTTAACGGGAATACCCAACCGACCGCCACCAAACTGTATGTAATTTTGCTCTCGTCATTTTCGTTTAACTAACGAAAATATCACAACTTAACCTAACCAATTATATAATTATCAAAGGTGTACAGTTGACCTAACCGGGCATTCAATTACCGTATTTGTTGGCTTATAAGACGCACTTCTTTTCCTTATAAATACCTTAAAAAATCGCCCTGCGTCTTAGAAGCCGAAGTGGGGAAGGATGAAATGTCCATCAATAGCACAAGTGTGAAAATGGGTGCTGAAGTCATGGCATGATGTTAAGACTGAAATTGTGGTCAAGTCCTTTAAAAAATGTGGTATAAGTAATGCAATGGATGGCACTGAAGATCATGATGATTATGATGATGGGAATAATGATGATAATGTCAGTAATGAATCTGAAGTTGATTAATAACAAATAATAAGAGTAATAATCATATCTTTCTTTATTGGCTTTTGGGTTTTCTTTTATTGAATTTACATATCCATTCTATTAACAATAAAGTGCATCAAAAACTTTTTTTCTTGAATTTACCTTTCCAAAATTAAGGTGCGTCTTTCACGGCGCAGCGTCTTGTAAGCCGTCAAATACGGTAACCTAACTGGGCATTCAGTTGACCTAACCGGGCATTTTCCGTTATATTAACCTGTTAGTTAATTCAATGCCCGGTTAGGTCAACTGTACGCCCTTGATGATTGGTCACGTTAAGTTGTGATATTTTCGTTAGTTTAAACGAAAATGACGAGAGCAAAAATACATAAACAATTTGGTGGCGGATGGTTGGGTATTCCGTTAACAGGAAAGCACCAATATTTGTTTCAACCAAATCATTACAATTTCACGTGTTTATTTTAGTTTAGAGTAGATTTAGTTCATTTTTCAGTTCTTTTTTCACACAATATGTCCATTGCCACTGTAATAGAAAAAGTAATAGACTATTATCTTGCTTTGCCTTCTATTACTATTACAGTTTGGTAGTCCTGATAAACCGTAAGTACCGAATTTATTAATCATTAAATGAAATAAGTTAATATGTAAGCGATAATCAGTTAGTAGGGGCCAAAATGTCTGTCATCTAAAATCGCAGAAAAACCTCGCTGCTTTCGGTATGTTGTCGCCACATGAATTCCGCAAGATACGAGTCCAGATGATGGCGGGCGGTTGGGTATTCCCGTTAACAGGAAAGCACCCAAATATGTTAACACACTGCTTCTAAATGCATTTAAAAAGGCAAACATCCTTTTCAAATGAGTGCTGAGTGAAGTATCCTACAGACAAAAGTAATAGTAATAGATGAAAAATAAAGTAATAGTAAAACGAAGTCAAACGTAACAGTAGTAGTTAGTAATAGGAACCCAGTAATAGACCCCATGTCTTTTTTATATATATATATATATATATATATATTAGTGTGGACCAAAAAAATGAAGGTTTAAAAATCTTTGTTCCACATGAGTAATGTTATTCCTTTTGCTTACCTTAATCAAATTACAAAATTGAAACCTCTACGTCAAGTTTTAGGGGTCCGAGAAAATTGCACTTTTCCTTTTAATGCTGAAAAAATTAGTTTTTCCTCATTTTCATAAGTTCTGCTTTATTTTTTGTTGGAAATTCTTTACGATTCTTGAAAACTGTTTTGAGCAGGTATTGTTTGTCCTCTTCTTTAGTTGTCACTGCTTGATTAAATTTTTCAATCAATGCAACACCCCGCTCAGCTGTGTCATTTGTCACTCTAAGGGCACGAACTCTAGCACAGCCTCTTTGGTACTCAGGATCTATTCCCCATGTTGATGCAGAATTTTCAGTGGAGAGAGAATTGAGATGTAGAGCATCAAAGAGAGATTTAGTCCTTGAAGTAACAAAATCAGAAATCCTTTTTCTTTAAAAGAAGCTAGGGTTACCTTTGCTTCTAAACGTTTCAGTCCCTTATTTCTTGGAGGCATTTTGATATTATTTCGCATTTGCTCCTTTTCTTCAAGGGATATGCTTTTGTCAAAGCTTAATCCAACAAGTGTTCTGAGAGGTACCACAGATGTCGTTTAATGGCATTTTGGGCTTGCTTGATAACACTTGATATCAAAGAATTTTCCTCCATTATTGCAAGATCTTGCAAAAATTTAAGATCAACATTTGGGGCTTCCTCTGGTTGAGAAGCTTTTGCGTATACCAATGCAACAAATAAACAAATTTCTGTTATTGCATCAAGTTCTTTTTAGTCATCTTAAATTGATTTTGAAGAAGAAAAAGCTTAAATGCATAAATTCCTTTTGCCATCCATCTTGCATGATGGTACGCTCCAGGTCTCTTCAAGGGAGTATTAGAAATGCTTTCTTCTCCAAAAAACAAGAGAACAAGTTGAAAAAATTCTTTATAATCATCTCTTGGCTGTTTAGAGTTGAGTGCCTCCTTCATGATTAAGACTGTTTAATTTTTTAAATCTTGAACTCTCTCAATTATTCTGCAGCTTTGGGAATCAACAGCAGTTGTGATTTGAGAATGATCCATAAAATCCCATTGAGTTTTGAATTTTTGAAGATTGGAATATCAGGTTCAGAGGAATGGCCCATAGAAGTCCGGAAGACTTGATAGGACAATCTCATAAATATGGTGACTGCAGGCTAAATATAAAAGCTCTTTTCCAAGTTCTTGTTCAATTTTAGTGCAAGCTCCAGCATGGATTCCGGTATTGGATGCTGTTGTGTCAAATGACAGCCCAATAACTCTCTGGGTCATATCATGTTCTTGCAGGAGAGAAATGCAAAACACGAGCCATCTCCGTACCCGTGCCAGCAGTGACTTTAGGAATTCCCAGCAATTTCTCTTCACCATTCCCACTGACTAACACTGCAATCCTTTCCATTCTTCCTTCGCCTGCAAGAAAAAGTTAAAATATATAATTTATATACGGTATATTTATTTTTAATATTTTAAATAATTTGAACTCGACGACTTATTTATTTTAAATAATTTGTTTGAACTCGACGACTTATTTATTTTAAGTAATTTGTTTGAACTCGACGACTTATTTATTTTAAATAATTTGTTTGAACTCGACGACTTATTTATTTTAAATAATTTGTTTGAACTCGACGACTTATTTATTTTAAATAATTTGTTTGAACTCGACGACTTATTTATTTTAAATAATTTGTTTGAACTCGACGACTTATTTATTTTAAATAATTTGTTTGAACTCGACGACTTATTTATTTTAAATAATTTGTTTGAACTCGACGACTTATTTATTTTAAATAATTTGTTTGAACTCGACGACTTATTTATTTTAAATAATTTGTTTGAACTCGACGACTTATTTATTTTAAATAATTTGTTTGAACTCGACGACTTATTTATTTTAAATAATTTGTTTGAACTCGACGACTTATTTATTTTAAATAATTTGTTTGAACTCGACGACTTATTTATTTTAAATAATTTGTTTGAACTCGACGACTTATTTATTTTAAATAATTTGTTTGAACTCGACGACTTATTTATTTTAAATAATTTGTTTGAACTCGACGACTTATTTATTTTAAATAATTTGTTTGAACTCGACGACTTATTTATTTTAAATAATTTGTTTGAACTCGACGACTTATTTATTTTAAATAATTTGTTTGAACTCGACGACTTATTTATTTTAAATAATTTGTTTGAACTCGACGACTTATTTATTTTAAATAATTTGTTTGAACTCGACGACTTATTTATTTTAAATAATTTGTTTGAACTCGACGACTTATTTATTTTAAATAATTTGTTTGAACTCGACGACTTATTTTTTTAAATAATTTGTTTGAACTCGACGACTTATTTATTTTAAATAATTTGTTTGAACTCGACGACTTATTTATTTTAAATAATTTGTTTGAACTCGACGACTTATTTATTTTAAATAATTTGTTTGAACTCGACGACTTATTTATTTTAAATAATTTGTTTGAACTCGACGACTTATTTATTTTAAATAATTTGTTTGAACTCGACGACTTATTTATTTTAAATAATTTGTTTGAACTCGACGACTTATTTATTTTAAATAATTTGTTTGAACTCGACGACTTATTTATTTTAAATAATTTGTTTGAACTCGACGACTTATTTATTTAAATAATTTGTTTGAACTCGACGACTTATTTATTTTAAATAATTTGTTTGAACTCGACGACTTATTTATTTTAAATAATTTGTTTGAACTCGACGACTTATTTATTTTAAATAATTTGTTTGAACTCGACGACTTATTTATTTTAAATAATTTGTTTGAACTCGACGACTTATTTATTTTAAATAATTTGTTTGAACTCGACGACTTATTTATTTTAAATAATTTGTTTGAACTCGACGACTTATTTATTTTAAATAATTTGTTTGAACTCGACGACTTATTTATTTTAAATAATTTGTTTGAACTCGACGACTTATTTATTTTAAATAATTTGTTTGAACTCGACGACTTATTTATTTTAAATAATTTGTTTGAACTCGACGACTTATTTATTTTAAATAATTTGTTTGAACTCGACGACTTATTTAGTTTAAATAATTTGTTTGAACTCGACGACTTATTTAGTTTAAATAATTTGTTTGAACTCGACGACTTATTTAGTTAAATAATTTGTTTGAACTCGACGACTTATTTAGTTTAAATAATTTGTTTGAACTCGACGACTTATTTAGTTTAAATAATTTGTTTGAACTCGACGACTTATTTAGTTTAAATAATTTGTTTGAACTCGACGACTTATTTAGTTTAAATAATTTGTTTGAACTCGACGACTTATTTAGTTTAAATAATTTGTTTGAACTCGACGACTTATTTAGTTTAAATAATTTGTTTGAACTCGACGACTTATTTAGTTTAAATAATTTGTTTGAACTCGACGACTTATTTATTTTAAATAATTTGTTTGAACTCGACGACTTATTTATTTTAAATAATTTGTTTGAACTCGACGACTTATTTATTTTAAATAATTTGTTTGAACTCGACGACTTATTTATTTTAAATAATTTGTTTGAACTCGACGACTTATTTATTTTAAATAATTTGTTTGAACTCGACGACTTATTTATTTTAAATAATTTGTTTGAACTCGACGACTTATTTATTTTAAATAATTTGTTTGAACTCGACGACTTATTTTAAATAATTTGTTTGAACTCGACGACTTATTTTAAATAATTTGTTTGAACTCGACGACTTATTTTAAATAATTTGTTTGAACTCGACGACTTATTTTAAATAATTTGTTTGAACTCGACGACTTATTTTAAATAATTTGTTTGAACTCGACGACTTATTTTAAATAATTTGTTTGAACTCGACGACTTATTTTAAATAATTTGTTTGAACTCGACGACTTATTTTAAATAATTTGTTTGAACTCGACGACTTTTTTAAATAATTTGTTTGAACTCGACGACTTATTTTAAATAATTTGTTTGAACTCGACGACTTATTTTAAATAATTTGTTTGAACTCGACGACTTATTTTAAATAATTGTTTGAACTCGACGACTTATTTTAAATAATTTGTTTGAACTCGACGACTTATTTTAAATAATTTGTTTGAACTCGACGACTTATTTTAAATAATTGTTTGAACTCGACGACTTATTTTAAATAATTTGTTTGAACTCGACGACTTATTTTAAATAATTTGTTTGAACTCGACGACTTATTTTAAATAATTTGTTTGAACTCGACGACTTATTTTAAATAATTTGTTTGAACTCGACGACTTATTTTAAATAATTTGTTTGAACTCGACGACTTATTTTAAATAATTTGAACTCGACGACTTATTTTAAATAATTTGAACTCGACGACTTATTTTAAATAATTTGAAAACTCACTCGACGACTTATTTTAAATAATTTGAAAACTCACTCGACGACTTATTTTAAATAATTTGAAAACTCACTCGACGACTTATTTTAAATAATTTGAAAACTCACTCGACGACTTATTTTAAATAATTTGAAAACTCACTCGACGACTTATTTTAAATAATTTGAAAACTCACTCGACGACTTATTTTAAATAATTTGAAAACTCACTCGACGACTTATTTTAAATAATTTGAAAACTCACTCGACGACTTATTTTAAATAATTTGAAAACTCACTCGACGACTTATTTTAAATAATTTGAAAACTCACTCGATGACTTATTTTAAATAATTTGAAAACTCACTCGATGACTTATTTTAAATAATTTGAAAACTCACTCGACGACTTATTTTAAATAATTTGAAAACTCACTCGACGACTTATTTTAAATAATTTGAAAACTCACTCGACGACTTATTTTAAATAATTTGAAAACTCACTCGACGACTTATTTTAAATAATTTGAAAACTCGACTTATTTTAAATAATTTGAAAACTCTACGACTTATTTTAAATAATTTGAAAACTCTACGACTTATTTTAAATAATTTGAAAACTCGACATAGGTTAAATCTTTAACATTGAAGTAACCTTTTATGTTAGAATGTTTGTCTGAAGCACATGCTTTGGGGTCTGTGCAAGCTATGCAATATAATGTAAACATTTTATCATTAGAAGCATCATCAATATCTTCTTGATTATCATCATCATCATCCTCAACAGCTATATCTACATCAGGCATATTAGTGTCACTATTTGCAATGTTTTCCATTATATCACTTGGTACTGAAAATGAATCATCAGCATGCCCTAGATCCTTCTTTTCCACCAATTTGAATGTAGATTTGATCAAATCATTGTTCAGGATTTCTTGTATTGATTTACATTTGCTTAAATGGGCTATGGAAATGTCAAATTTGTTGCTTTTTGCTTTATTAGATTTGGATGCAACACTTGAACTTGAAGGCATATTTTGACTCTTCTCTTTATTAACCACAACAGCTTGGTGAGTTTCTTTTGTTAGGCGCAAAATTGCATTCAATGTCTTCTGGATTTGGGAATTTTCAAATTCCTCTAAAGCAGTTTTGTTAGTCTGATGCGCAGACTCCTCACTTACCTTTTGTTTCTTAGGTGGAGGAGAAGCACTTTCTTCAGTCTGTGAAACATCGTGAAAAAGTTTCATTTTCTAGATTAGCAGTTGATGAATGAAGTTGGTTCATTTTTCTGAGGTCTAGCACTAGCACATTTTGTGAACAAACTAAATGACTGCTTTGCCGTATCTCTTTGCTGCACTTCATCCTGGTATTTCTTTACTGCAATATCTAAGCTGTGGGCCCAAACTCTGGGACCTCTTGTATTGTAACAAATATTTTTTTTGGAATTAAAATGTTCCTCCCAGTTTTGCTTCTTTGAATATTTGTTCTTGCATTGACCACAAAAGTAACCCCTTTTAACACCCTCACTTTTCTCTCCAACTTCATCAATATTAGGATCCATTATTGATTATTGACTACCTGAAAAAATACAAAATAAGTAAAAGTTAGTAAATATAGTATGGTAAAAGTGGGTAAAAGTGAGTAAAAGTGAGTAAAAGTGAGTAAAAGTAAGTAAATATAGTACAATGAAAGTAAGTAAAAGTGCTTTAAACTTAGTAAAAGTAAGGAAGAGTAAGTAAAAGTAGGTAAGTTAAAGTAAGTAAAAGTACCGTAAGTTTAAACTTAACTAAACTTTTCAATTCTAGAGTCATGGTGGATTACTTAAAACCGCACAAGTAATTATCTGGCCAATTTATCAAACCTGGCCGAGATCAATGGAACATAGTCCAATCCTGATAATTTTATATTAAAAAAATATACGTTTTAATAAAATTTTAATTATCAAAACATTGAAGCTTAACAAAAAATAAAAATAATTGTTAAATATGGAATTACCAACTAAACTTAAAATAACTAAATTTGTAATTTAAAAAATTGGTTTGTACAAGAACGTATACGCAAAAAATTGCATAACGTCTAGCGGATGAACAAAACCCAACCCCAAATTTACTTTTTCTCATGGTCAAATTTACTGGAGCAATGCTCCCAAGATCCCAGGAATCTGGAGTCATGGGCATGCCTGGCTATGTGCGATGAGATAACTCGCTTCTCCACCTTTGTGTGAAGAAAGACCAACGTACAGAACTCCTACATTATATATATATATATATATATATATATATATATATATATATATATATATATATATATATATATATATAGTGTATGCGTACATATGTATTTGCGTAAATTCACTTCCAAATGATATACAGTAAATTAATTAATAATAATAAATATATAATTAATGGTCATGAGAGGATAAGAAATGAGCAGAAACTACATACTGTACTATGAGTAAGACTTCAGTGACTGACCACACTGTTCCTACATAAGTCTACCTTCAATAAATGAAGTACGAGTAAACTTTTCTGAAATCTTCAGTTTTACATAATCTTAACCCTAAAAGGACGACCGCTGCATATTGGTAACCTTTCAAATACATGCATTCATAACTTAACCCTACAAACAATTCCGGCGTTAAAGGGTTAATGTTTGATAATCATGTAAAAAGAGAAATTTCATGCATTACTTGAGGAATTCAAAAAATGGATGTAAATAAGCTGCTATTTAATAAAAATTTAAACATCTGAAATATAAAAGGATCATGCATATAATGAAGTCATATCTTTATAAGCATTTTCTTATAATTAAGATTTTCAGAAGTGAAGGTCACTGAAATGATCTTTTGAAAATTATTCTGAAGGAAATAAGAATCATTAAAATACTAACCTTATAAACATAAGCACACGTCTTTCCTACATAAAACTCTGCATCATCTTTGTTCATGGCACCTTCAACTTTTAGGAGACAAGTGTTTTCATATTGGTTTCTCTGACTCCTTTTATAACCAGAGAAAATAGCTTTGGCATAAAGTCTGAAATAGAACAGGGGTGCAAATAATGTGAATCATGCTATAATAATTGCAATAAGCCTAAAGCTATGAAGTTCACCCTATGAACTGGAAGATTTAAAAACCCTAAACTATGCAGTGATACTTTTTGGTGATTTCTGCCACTCATCTCGCAGATTTTAATGATTTTTGGTATGGTAGTTGGGTATGATGAGTAATGAAGTGTGACCAAATTTTAGCCACTTGGGTCAAATAGTTTGGGGTCAAATAGTTTGGGAGTAATGACCCACCCAAATTTGGGGTCAGCAGCATAACCGTGATTTTGAAAGGTCATAACTCACGATCTAATGGATGGATTTTAATGATTTTGGTGTTAAAATGCTCAGAAAAGACGGCAGAATAACTTTAATTTTATGCACACAGTGCGTACATCCCATTAAAAAAAAATTGCATTTATATTTCACCTTTGACCTTCACCTCAAGTCAGAGTTCAAAATTTAAGGTCATGAAAATTGGCATAAATAAAGACCTTTAAATGAAGCATATTCAAGCAAAAAATTGGAGTGGGATCTCCATGGGTTTGCTTTCCACAAGCATTTGAAATTGTGCCTGTTGAAAATTTTGAGCATTTTATTTAAGATAACTTCACAAATAGTTCATATATATACATATTATAATATAGCTACATACATGATTTGATATATACCTATAGGTAAGCATCAAGATTTTCACAAATTATTTGGTTCTCTAAAAGTATCAATAATTTTTATCACAAATCCTATATAATTTTTGCAGTTAAAAATAACTTGAAATTTAGGTGTTTGAAGTTTGAACAGCAAACAATGACTAACTTGGACAGGTATTTCTGATGAATTAACACTTCATATTGCTGTGCTGAACCTGAAAAATATAAATTTTATACCTATTAAAAATTTAAGTAAAATTATCATGATGAGGAGGAGTTTAAAAAATTAATTAGCAAGGTAGGTAGTTAAACCCCTTAGTTACCTCCCAAGGCCTAGGTGTGTACCTCATTCCAACTTCCAAAGGACCTAGGCCTAGATACTATGCAGGGTGCCAAAACAGGTTTTTTTTCATTCCGTATTAATTTAGAGATCTTATATATTCTACTGTATGGCAGAAACAAGCATAGGCATCAGGCATGCGCTTGTGGAGAAAATAAATTTTCTAAGCTACTAGGATTCTAACCCAGGACCATTTTTATTCACAGTCACAGGTTCTAATGACTAGAGGGTTAGAGGGATTTCCGCTATTTAATAATAATTTAATATTAGGAAGCTGTACAATTTAAGGTAGACTAATACTTAGAACTGTATTCATAAGTATAATTATTAAAATATAGTTAGTTACAGTATATAGGCATTAGGGTGTTTGATAAATGAGAACCACATTATATTTTTAATCCACATAGATGCCCGTGTTCGTTTTACATATTTATCACTCCTGGCCAAAAATGAGACTCCTTCGACAACAATAAGGGGTCCCAAGAAATTACGCCTTACATCAGAGAGCACAGACTCATCACTTCTTCATTATTTCCCCCTTCTGCTTCTTTGGAAAATCCTTCCTGTTCTTGAAAACTGCTTTCAGCAGGTACTGTTTGTCTTCTTCCTTCGTTGTTAGGGCAGTATTGAATTTCTCAATGAGAGCGATCCCCAGTTCAGCCGAGTCATTCACCACAGCCAGGATGCGGACCCTAGCTAGGCCTGCTTGGTAGTGTGGGTCACTTTCCCAAGATGAAGCGGGATTTTCGACGAAGGCACCATTGATCCCGAGTGCGGTGAAGAGATCCTTCATCCTCGAGGTAACGAAATCCGAAATCTTCTTCCCTTTGAAGGAGCCAAGGACAGTCTTCCCCTCCAGATGCTTCAACGCTTTCCTCGATGCCAGCTTGGCAAGGTTCTCTCGCATCCTTTGTTTCTCTTCCTGAGGAATCCCTTGATCGAAGAATGCCAAGCCAACCAGCGTCTCAGAGAAGTACCAGAGGTGTCGTTTCATGGCCGCTTGCGCTTGCTTGGCGACGTCGACGATCACGGCATCTTCCTGCAGTATTTCCAGGTCCAGCAAGAACTCCAGATCCACACGTCGGGCCTGCTCTGCTCTCGTCGCACGACTCCAAGCCTTTTCGTAGGCCAGGGCGACGAACAGGCAGATTTCTGTGACTCCTTTCAGCTCCCACCCGGTCATCCTGAACTGGTCCTGAAGGAGGTACAGCTTCAATCCGTAAATGGCTTTCACCATCCACCACGCATGATGGTATGCTCCTGGCTTCCGCAGTGGCACATTGGCAACAGTCTCTTCCCCGAGAAAGAGGATAACCAGTTGAAGAAGTTCTTGGTAGTCATGCTGCGGCTGACCAGAAGCCAGAGCTTCCCTGATGACAAGGACAGTTCAGTCCTTGAGACCCTGAAGAGGTCCAGCGATGCTGCAGCTATCTGAATCAATAGCAGTGGTGATAAGAGATTGGTCGATGAAACCCCACTGCTCTTGGAATCTTTTGAAGATCCCAGTCTCGGGCCCAGAGGTGGGGCCCATCGAAGACCGGAAGACTTGGGCCAGGACGATTTCGTACATATGGTGCCTGCATGCTAGGTAAAGAAGTTGCTTCCCAAGACCCTCCTCAATCTTGACGCAGGCTCCCACGTGAATCCCGGTGTTCCATGCTGTTGTGTTGAATGATAACCCCTTGATTCGTTCGGACAGGTCGTGCTCCCACACAAGATCAATGCACACACATGCCGTCTCCGCTCCCATGCCAGCTGGAACTTTCGGAACTCCAAGCAGCTTCTCCTGGCCATTCCTGGTGACCAGCACAGCAATCCAGTCAGTCCACAGATCCGTCACCTGTGATTTCAGGCAGCATTTTCCCCTCCCAGTGCAACACCAAGGGCTCCTCAGGACAGAATTCTCCCTCTTGATACGCCTCTGCTGCTTGCTTCCGAAGCGACTGCCGAGCACGATACATTGTGGAAGAGGAGATGGATACCTCGTTCAAATCGTGCCCTAAGGATTGCGCAACAACGGCGTAGGACATCGCTGCATCACGATAAGAAATGTTCATCCGGTCGTACGCGACAACCACATCCTGAGTGATGAGGTTCCTCGACCGCTTCCTCGGAGAAAGACGAAGCAGACATGGAGGCTGCCAAGGAGGGATCATCTTCCGCAGATGGCGACGCCGAGGACGAGGAGCTGTCTTCAAGAGTAGCAGCTTCTGTAACTGTCTTGGCCCGCTCGAATTCCCAGTGTCGTCTCTCCTCCTGCTGTTCCTCTCGACGCCTTTTCTTACTCTCCATTTGGGCCAGCTTCATGTCTGCTGATCCCATACTGCTCTCTGTTGGGTCCTCCTGCTGACTCTTGTAGAAGAGCTTGTCTTCCTCGTTTGTCATCATAGAAAGGGCATTGGAATGACCAATATCGAGGATTTCGTTCTTGAGTTCCACCTTGAACATGTCCTCCACAACACGACAGCTCTCCTTGGATTTGTTCCTGCTTTTCACCAACTTGTCGTAACACTGGAGCAGAGCTTCCATTTTCCGAAGGGTGCTGTCCCACCTCATAGTAGGGATCCTTGCTCTTTTCCAGAACACCATCACAGCATCCAAACAGAGGTTCAGACATTTTCTCCGTCCTAGGTTTTCCTGTTTTTGATGGAAGAAGCACTTTTGCAAGACTTGCAACTTCATCAGCAGGCGGCTACCCAGAATCTCCTTATTCAGGTGTTCGATGAGTCAAACCTCTTTCTTGCTTCAAGTTGCCATGTTTATCTGCAATGAGGAAATATAAGATTAGAAAAGAGTACAAATACGCAATGGTAGACACAACGAGGACAAACTTGACAACTGACACGAAGGACAGAGAGCAGTGCACCCTTCCGTCAGGAAGCAAGGCAGTCAACTAACACTAGAACAGCTGAAATTAGAAATACCTAAGCAATATGAAGCGTCAAATCTCAGGACCCCTAAACGTGTTCTGATCTGGTTGAAACCTGTTCAGACGAGTTTCCTCAGCAAAAGGAACAGGGGCATCAATGTGGATTGAACTTCCTTCCACTTCATCCATCAACCACACTGCTGTGAAACACCCTAATAGGCATACATGTCAATAAGCAATTTAAATGCAATACTAACATTTTCCATGCAGTTTAAGTTTATGATTATATGTTTTTGACAATAAGTTTGTATCCAGTTTCTTGATTACTTTTAAAGATGACGCTTTTTCAGGATTATATTGGCTTCATTGGTTTCCTTTTTTGATTGTATATGTTCTTCCAGTAGCTGTCATTGGGTTTATGATTGTGAGGATGTCGGACAAATCTACTGTAAGTATATCAGGATTTTCAGGTTAAGTAAATGACTTGTTTGAGCCACAAGGGTGAAGGAAGTTTACTTTCACTTCACCCTCACCAGGATGTTTCCATCACACCCAATCCACCAGTGGTTATCATACTCTACTGCTACATATCCCATGACATTTTCAATTAATTGAGTGGCTTGTTGGGGGGAAGCAAATCCCTTTCGACTGAGGCGCTGTACATTTGTACTTCTAAACAATTTTTTGTCAGTGGTATGAATGAATGTAATTTTTTAGCTCCTCGTATGGTTCTCGCTTTTGATAAAATTGGATCTAAAAATTCTCTCTCATTTGAGTATTGTTCTTGTGTTGCAAAGCTAAAAGACATTTGAGTCAATTTTAAAGGAACAGAAATCAAAAAGATCTTTTGGGGACAGAATTTGATTTCATATGGCCTATGAAGACTTTCTTTTGACGCTTCCCTTTTGGTGGTTCCTCCAACACCAACCAATGGTCCCTTGCCATGGCTGGTAGCAGAAAAATGCCACTCAGCCTTAACTTCAAATTCTTCATCATGGCGACAAATTTAAAAAGTTTTTGCAGTTTTTGTTTGACCTGCGCATCTGTTGGTAAAATAGATAATTCTGTTTAGTAGCTGAAAATTTGACTTATGATGATTTATTAAAACTTTTATGAAGAGATGCACTGCAACAGTTATCATGTGTATTACACTCTGAGATAATAGTTAGAGAGCTGTGATTTACTTTTTCTTGCTCTTTGTAATAATAAACCCATGGATAAAAAGTCACTTGGCAATTACTCCAGTGAAATCCTTGAGCACAATCTTGGATTACAAAGGAATATTTTTCTGGAAAGTCCCCAATCACCAAAAATTTGCCTTCATCCAGTTCATTTTCTCTTTTTTCTAAATACTTGGCTTGTTGTTCGGCAATGAAATCATGATGCCTTAGTCAAGTTAGTCAAGAAATAAAGGTATCTAGGAATCTTCTAAATTTTGAACAACACAGTCAGCCGCTGAGATTGATCTGTTGTTGTCCACTGTTTGTACTGGATTTCATCAATACCTTTTTTCTTCGTAACATGTTTCCTTTAGCGAATCAGGTCGAGGGCATTGATATCACACTCCTAAATAGCAAGAATGTGACTTTTGTCACAAATAATTTTGGCTAAAGCGCCAGTGGTAACTACTCACAGAGTTTTCTTCCTCACTGGTAATTGCTGCCATTCTAGAACCTGTCATCATTAACTTAACATTCTGATGAATTGTGCAGACGCACACACTATGCGTCCCACTTGCTCCTGCCAAAACACATTCTTTGGGGCATAGCATCGCAAATTTCAAAAATCCTAGAGAGAGAGCTTGAAACTTAAACTTAATTGTTGATATGCTTCTTTTAGATTACATAAACTAAACTCTCTTGATTATTTTTTCATTCACCATTTTCTTTTATTGTTAGGCAGTCTTTCTTGCCTGCCATTTGTCTATTTATTTCATCATTTCTAAAAAAAACTCTTTAAACAGTGTTAGTTACTTCCAGTGGCAATTCCTTCCCCATCTTTGGATTCAGTGATGACAATACTCGCTTTTCTTTCGCAAGCTGCTGAGCCTGAACAGCCATTCTTTGTGAATAGTTAAATTCTTGAATTAGTTTTCTTACACTCATTGATGGTGCAAAAACAGTTAGAATCATAATTTGGTCATGTTTATCTGAGTTTAGCTTTTAGGAATTTCATCTACCATATCTAAGTGTCTTCTTACTGAACTTTGTATTTGTGGCCATTTTTGTTGGGAGGTATGCTTCATTTCTTTGAATCTTGCGCTTGACAATCAAACTTTCCCCAATCATGGCGATTCTCTCATTCATTGCTGACAATTCAGCCTCCTTGTCAACAAAAACATCATTTGATGACAGTTTCCATAGTAGTATCAGACAAGCTTGATGATAATATTTCTGGTTCTGCTATATTTTGAACTTGTAAAATAGTTAAGGAAAATTTTTTTTTCTGCATGATAAACAACTTTTGGCCTGGCTTCAAATGATTTGGAAATTTTTCTATCAGTGATTGTGAAGCAGGGCAAAGATCAGAAGATTTTAATTTATTGTGGGAATTGAATGGTTCACAACAATATGTACTTTGATGACATTTTATCAGCACCACATATAGTCAAAACCTGAACATACACAAATTTAACATGATTAAATATACAAATTATATAGGTACTGTGATGAAAATTATTTTTCTTTTAGAGCAGCAAATACCTTAATATTTGCAAAAATCTTAATGCATACAGTTTAATTATCAAACCATGAATGTAGCTATATTTATACACACACACACACATTAGGGTGCATCAAAAATGGCAACTTTCAAAAATTGATTTGGCCCTACGTTATTATTGGGATAAATTGCCTTAAATTATTTTTTTCACATATACCTTTATTTTATTGAATTGAATGATCCTTAAGGTACTATAGGCCTAGTATGTTTAGTTTGCTTGTGTTTAAGCCATAGCTACTATTAATAAACATCATTTGCCATCATGAAATACCTATAGCTATTTTTTCTTATTTTCAGGCATGTAGACTACTTTAATATTAATCTATGTTTCTATTACAGGTCAATTTTTGATATATGTTGGTGATAATAGTTGATATATGATATAATGGATAATAGTGGTAAAGCCAGTGAAGCCACTTCTAGTGGTAAAACTTGTTCAAGGGTCATTCCATAGTCTCGGTCGTTACATTCGTAGGCAACTTATTGTTATATTCCCTGCTCTTGTGAATAAAGTATGAACAGCAGCGGCACAAATTTTCTTGTGAACATAAACAGATGGTTGGGCTCTAAAATGAGACTAGGTTTTGCATATTTTGTTTCTTGGTTTTTGCTAGGAGCGTATCCAAATTCGTCATCTCGGTCGTTACAACGATGCAACCTCAGTTTTCAGTAGGTGGTACATATGTGTAAAAGTCAGTGAATTGGCCAGAGCTATTCAAATGAGAATTCTACCATGGATACTTGAATGTTGTGGCCCCAATTGAGACATAGTTTGTTAGAAAATATTACCTTGCATTTTAAATATATATAAAAAACTGCTGTCTCGGTCGTTACCATCGGTATTTCAATATAAAATTGAACATTTATCATACGGTACAATAAAGCAGACATATATCATATTATTAGTATTTATGACTTACCCTTCAATGTGTGTATATATATATAATATATATATATATATATATATATATACTGTACTGTATATATATGTAAATATATTCCATATAAATATATATATACAGTATATATATACATATATATAACATATTAAATATTGGTAAACATACTTTTAACTAGAATATAATGATATTTTACTCACCATTCTTTCATGGGCGAAGTTCTTGTTACAGGTTGCTTCATGCGATAATGGATGCTACTGTAGAACTAGTTGTGGTTGGTAGGCAGTCCTTCTGTGTCATGGATGCTTAGTTATTTGCAAACTGGTTGATTGCAATTTTGATTGCAAGCTCCTATATTTTAAGTCAATTAATGTTTCATGAACGACATTTGATATGTACAAACACCTTACTTTAATTTTCCATTTTGAATGTTATTAATACAAATGCACTTGTATACATGTTCAAGTTTTAGGTACAAGTGCTACACTGAGCCAACTTAAAGATTAACTTGTCAGCCAACTTAAAGATTAACTTATTTACAACTATATACATATGTAGGTTTCTATACACTTTTAACTTCTCGTGACGTCTACATACAAGTGTCAGGGAATGAAATTCCCTTCCATGTGTACGTCATTCTTTGAACTGTTGGTGGTGGTAAGTATTTTTCAATCATGTTTAGTTCAACTGTGTCAATGTCAGGCACTATTGGGTACTGGAAAATAGGATTGTTCTGAACATCTGACCTTTGTTTTCTTAGGCACGTCACTGTTATGTCGTCATTTCCCACTTCGTCAATTGAGGCAACATAGTATTTTATTGATTTTTTCAGTGCATATTTAATGAGGACGAAATTTCCACAGATTGGGTGAGCATCCATGCCATCACAAGGTTCTTCAGCTTCATAAATGTTCTCAGATGATTCGAAGGTTGCTGCGAAGAGTGGATTTCCAGAATTATCTGACGACACGTCCTCATAGTCAGATGATTCATGTTCAGATGATGAAGCTTCACCGTCAATGATTGGTTCAATGTTTGTAATTTGAGGGGTGTCACTGCTGTTTGAGTTGCTGTATAATGCAAGCTTGTACCGAGATAAAGGTTTGACACATCTGCAAACTTGAATATGGTTAGCAGGTTTGCAGTTGTTCCAAATTTTTTCATAATGGGGTCTCTGTGATTCAATGTCATCTAATGGAACATATAGGAGCTTGATGCTAGTGGTCACTGACTTAGCAGTCTCATAAAAGTCGATAGCATTGCTGACGATTGCTTTTTTGCACAGTACTTTTCTCCATACCTGGTGTTTGAGTAAACCACCAACACCATCATGAGGCCCCTTTCCGTGGTAAGACTCGGTAAAGTTCCATGCGGCTTTGATTTGGTGTATCTCTGGGTAAAAACTAATAGCAGCCATTGTAGATGTTTTTAAAGTGACTAGATGCACCATCAGTCCAGAATATCAGGTGATTGATGTTAACTTGTTTTTCATTGCGTAGTGTATCAAAAATTGCATTGCAGAAAACTTGTGTTTCTAAACTAGTGTGGTGTCCTGTGTTTGAGATGACTGCAAATGTTTGGTATGTTATTTCTGATGTATCTGTCTGTGTATCATGTTCTGTATAGTGAGCTACAGCAGTGAAAATAGTTACGGGGTTGCTATTGCTTGGCTGCCAGTGTGCAGCCATAACCTCATCTTGGTGACGGATGCCATAATTTTCAGCAAAGTCTATTTGTAAAATGACTGTGCCTGGTGTCAACTGTAGTTTATCTTGTTTGAGGGCGTGTGCTTGTGTACTAATATTATAAATGTGTGGTATGTATTTTGTTAACTTAGTAGAAATTAGTTCACAAACCACCTCTTTGCTATAGGTGTTCATCTCGAGACTTCCTTTGTGCCACTGATTAATTTTAATCTCCTCTCTATCGTCATCAATAGCTCTGTAGAGGAAAGAGAGTATGTCACCTGAGTTAGGGCAATCGTGACATTTCAGTTTCATGCATGATTTATTGCCAGGGTCGCATACTAATAGAGTAACTAACTCACGGAGGTTCTTTGGGTTGTACCCTTCTTCTAAAGACCACATTGTACGATTAAAAGCCAACTGAAGGTTCTCACAGTATGGGCAGCAACATACATTTTGATGCTTGCTGCCCACAAGTTTTACCTGTTTCGGTCTGAGTTCACAGAACTTTGACATACCAATAGGTAAGTTGGCTCCATGTTCTTCACTATACAACTCATGGCATTCTTTCAAGTTGAACATAAGTAGCCATTTAGCCACTTTAGTCTTCTTGCCACTCATTTTTACCGTTATTACATCTTTAAGGCCAGGAAGCTGGCGAGAGATATCGTCTCAAGTAAAAGTCAGTGATTGCTTTTCTTCTCTCTTCCGAAAGTCTTTTACTACACTGAGGGGTACTTACTGTACCTGGAGGTGGCACAATTTTGAGCCCCATATCTGAAGCTATTTTTTTTACTACAGCTTCCTTTTTGTGAGGACTGTGGGGGTGCTAACAATCCTCTTTTAACTGCTTTGCCATAACTTTGCCGACAAGAATAAGGTGATGAGCAGGCTGATGTTGAAGGTTGAGGGTCATCTACATTTATTGCATTTAATGTACTACTCTTCAGTCGTTCTCTAAAGTTTCTCACTCTTATTTTAGTTAGGTTTCTGGTTCGTTTCTTTTATTCACTAGTGGCTGAACGTCTGAACTTTCTACACTTCTCCCTATTTTTCTTTTTAAATTCTTCATCATCTTTTTTCTTTGCTCTATAACGTTTATTTCGTTCAGAACGACTTAATGGAGACATTCTCTGAGTATCAATCACAATTTTACAATATAAATCCAACAATCTGAAATGTAAATAAAATTATTAGTCCAGCAAGATTAAATTTTCACACAAAAATAGGTACACATTTGATCTGTGTCATTGTTTGAAATAGGAATTAGTTATTCAACCATCAGAAATAACGTAATGGTCATTTCCAACCTTTATAACATAGGAAATGTCCATAAGAATGTTTAAATACCATTTAAATAATCCGTCTGGGTCGTTACATTGTGCGATGTAACAACCGAGACGTACCTTTACAAGAGAAGTATAGGAGCTGGACTTAATTTTTTGTAATGGACACGTACCCCATAGGAAACTAGCTTTGCGATTAAGACAAATTTTTTTTTCGCTTCAAATAACTAAAGCTATATAAAAAATTCGGAAAAAACGTCTCGGTCGTTACATACA
Organism: Bathynomus jamesi; assembly: GCA_023014485.1. Lineage (NCBI taxonomy): Eukaryota > Metazoa > Arthropoda > Malacostraca > Isopoda > Cirolanidae > Bathynomus > Bathynomus jamesi. The sequence continues at coordinate 392,453 of JAJOZX010004322.1, read as the reverse complement.
AATGTACCTTATATAGATATAGGCTGTTTTTATTGATTCCGTTAATGAAAGTTATTTTATGTGGAAATCTTTAAGGAAGACCTACTTTATGACATAAATAAGAAATGCCTATTATCCCTCAACTATTTTGGCCATGCAAGCTTTCAAAATTGAGGGAAAATATCACAATGATTATTTAGATAATAGTGCATTGTGTATGAACCTCAGTAACTTTTTTTCTAGATGCGATAGAGTTAAAAACTCTTCAGATTTGGAAACTAGAGACTCTTACCTATCTAATGATGTATCACATGATACATTTTGATGAATTTTGAATTTTCGACCTCAGGTTGACACTTTCATGGAATCACCCTCAAGTGGTGCAGATAAAGTTGATGTAAAAACACGAAAAAAAACCTATATATTTGGATTAGGTCCTGGCATCAAAAATTATGATGCAAAGATTGTAGGATGTCACTTGCCAACAAGTGAACAAGTTCTTAGATGTTTCCTATTTCACCAGCAACAGGGTCTAAAAGAGAGAAGAACTAAGCGAGATATACAGTGCCCGCGAAAAGTATCCGATCACCCTGGAAATTTGTATTTTTTACATAAAAAACAATGTTTAAATGTATACTAACCTTATATTAGTATTTTGTCATCTGTCCTTTGGTTTGGATGACTTGTTCTAGACGTTTTGGCATGGATTTAATCAAGTTTTGACAAACTTCCACTGATATTTCCTTGCACCATACCTTTTTGATGGCTTCTTGTAATTTTTCGACTGGCCAGCGTCAGTGTCGTGGCATTCAACCTTATTTTTTATTATTAGCCACATATTTTCTATCGGATTGAGATCTGGACTATTACCAGGCCAATCCAAAATATCAAATTTATTGTCAGTAATCCATTTTGTCACTATTTTGGCCCTGTGACATGGTGCACCATCATGCATGTATGTTTTTGTCCTTTGGATTGCCATTGCCATTGGAAGTTTATCCTGTAGCATTGCTAAATACCATGCACCATTCATAGTTGTGTTCTTCGGAAGAAAATATAGGTTTCCACGCCCATAGTAACCGAAACAACCCCAAACCATCACACTTGGAAGGTGTTTCATTGTCTTTAGGGTGTATTTAGGGTCCATCCTATTTGAGCCAATGGGCCAGCGAACCTTTTTTGGACAACTTCTGAATGTCAAAAATGTCGACTCATCACTAAATAAAACCTTCTTCCAGTCATCAACAGTCCAATGAATATATTTTTTACAAAATGCGACACATTTTTTACGCATTTTTTCATTAATGAACGGTTTCTTAGCAGTATGGCGAGATGGTAATCCGAGTTTTTTTTGGAGCCGCTCCTGGATAGTTCATTCAGAAACACCAGATAACAAATTATTCATATTAAATTTTATTTCTTTCGCAGTTATTGTTGGGTTTTTCAATACTAAACGTTTCATAAGTTTATCTGTTCGTGAATTTGTTTTTCTCGGTCTGCCAGATCGTTTTTTAGGGACTGGCGTGGTTAGGCCGGCATTGTTCTTAGCCTGTGAAACCCATAAATTAACGGTACTTTGGGATATGTTTAATTCCTTAGCTATCTGTCTCTGTGATTTCCCACATGTATGCAAAGCAACAATAGCACCTCGACAATCACTCTTAAGTTGTTTTTTAGCACACATTATATATAAATTTTATTTACACAACTTTCTGTAAAAAATAACAAAATATCAATAAATTTATACAAACAGTGAAATCTGACAACTTTGAGACACAGCCACCCGCAACGAAGGCTACCAGAACACTAATTTGAGAATGTGTTGGATAGCTCTCATATCAGCGAGCAACCTCAAAGTTACCAGATGTCGCTAGAACAAATAGAAAGTGAATTATGTGTCTCTGAATATCAAGGGAAAATATTGTATTTTCTTGAGTGATCGGATACTTTTCGCGGGCACTGTAGCTAAAATTGTTTTAACAGAAATTCAACCATTCTACAATAAAGCCAACATACCAATGATTACCGAGAAAAAAGGAAGTGAGAAAATAATTTCATTGTCAGAAAAGAATGCGAAACAGAGAAATTCCATTGAAAAGAAGAGAGCTACAAAGTACAAAGACAAGACTAGAAGATATGGAAATGCAACTTAAAATGACTTTTCCACTGTGGATTAAAAATGCCGAAAAAATTAGAAGTAATCCAGAAGATATACAATTTCTTCAATCTATGCAAGGGGATAGAATTGCTTCTTTTGGAGCTCATGATCAAACTTTATCATCCAAAATGAAGTGCATTAATTTTCGAAAATGTGAAGAAAATGTGAAGAAAATGCGAGAAAAGAAAAGGAATTGAGACACACTGAAGCTTCTTGCAGTTATGTTGAATTAGAAAGCAGTAGCACAAGCAATACAACTACCATTGAGAGTGAGTCAGAAGCTAATGATGGAGCTGAAAAAGATGGAAAATCCACACAGTCAACAGTCTGTTTAGGTACTCAAGCTATCATTCCTCATGACATTCTGAAAAGACCGAAACTTGTTTCTTTGGCATCAAGAATGAAAATTTATGACTCTGGCACAACAGGCTGCATTCACAAAATCTTTTGTTGAAGAATGTGGTGGTAACACTAAGGCAGTGGCAACTTCATATGCTACAGCTGATAGAGCAAGACGCGAAGTAGCCCAAAAAATTTCAAGTTCCATTCAAAAATCCTGGAATCCTCCTAAATTGGCCTCTCATTGGGATTTGAAAATAATTTCTACTCTGCAGGATAAATATGTTACAGAAGAACGATTAGCCGTATCAGTTGGAAATTCAATGGATCTCAAACTACTTGGTATCCATCATATCATCCTAGTGCTGGTGGCAGTGGCCAATCTGGGAAAAACTTGACTGAAGAAGTTATGAAGCTACTGAAATTGTGGAACTGCTCCGATTCAATAGTGAACTTGGTTTTCGAAACTACAGCAACCAACATGGGACATGTGAGCGCTGCATGCATAACTATCCAACAAGAGATTGGACGGCCTTTATTATGGTCTGCATGCAGGCATCATGTTGGTGAAGTTATTATGAGTCATGTGTTTCAGGACATGAAAGTAGAAACTTCGAGTGGACCAGAAATTAATGTCTAACAGATTTTGAGAAAAGTTTCAGTGGATTTCCAAGGATGAAAAATTGAAAAAAATTGACTTCAATCAGTACTCCAAAGCTGTCCAGGAGATTCTTCAGGAATGGACTGATTACACTGGTATGCATATGAAATTTTTTTGTCTGCTGTGAGGGTTTTTTCAACTCATATTATATAATTCGAAAATGACATTGGTTTTCCTCAATCAGGTCAGGTTTTTTCTCTATTGGCCATTTATTATAAGTCCAATTTTATCCCCAAATTTATTGATTTTTTTAGCTTAAACACTGTAGATACGAGTAATATTATAAGAACACTCGTGAAAAATGAAAACATTGTGTGAATAAATACTTTTATTCATACAATGAATATGGAAAAAAGTTTATTGAGGAAGGAATGAAGTTTTTTTGGCTTTCCGTCTGTTTTTCTTCGGGCACGTCTCGCTTCAAACACCAGCAATAGTCTGCCACCATATTGATATCCCAGTTTCCCTGGTACCCCTCTTCCATTATTTTGATATCTTGGTGAAATCGTTCACCCTGTTCCTCACTATAATCCCCGCAATTTTCAGGAAAATAGTCCAAGTGGGACCACAAAAAGAGCATTTTTATGGACATGCACGACCCATGAGCTTTGAAAGCTTCCATCAAGTTTTCGACAACGGACTCATATTCTGGACTTCTACGCTTGCCAAGAAAATCAGTGACAACTGATTTGAATGCCTGCCAGGCATTCTTCTCAGTTGGAGTCATTGCGTTTTCGAACTGAGTATCCTTGATCAAAGTTCGAATTTGAGGACCATCAAAAACCCCAGCATTTAGTTTAGCATCAGATATATGAGGAAATTTACTCTCGAGATATCGGAATGCTGAACCCTCCTTATTCATTGATTTGATGAAATTTTTCATCAAGCCCAGCTTAATATGAAGTGGTGGGAGCAAAATTTTTGTTGGGGTACAAGGGGCACTGAAACAACATTATGCGACCCAGATTCAAAATTCTCTCTGGATGCCCATTCACGCTGTGCATAGTGCTTCTCATCCGCTTGGCTATCCCATTTGCAGAGGAAACATGGGTATTTCGTGTATCCCCTTGCATTCCCAATACAAATGCCACAATCTGAAAAAAAATTAAAATATTTAAAGAATTTAGAGAATTTGTTCTATCAGATAAAAAAAATCTATGTATTGGACTGTATCACTTCTGTGGGGAAGTTAAGTGTTCTTATACACTCTCAAATAACCTTTGGAAAAAAAACAGTCAATAGCAATAGTTTACTTATGATATTAGTATTACCTTCAAATCTCCACAGATCCTCCAGTTATGTTGGTCGTATACGAGAGCATCCAGTAAAATTTTCATGTTATCGTAGCTCTCAGTAAGTTGTACGGAATGTGCTACAGGGACTGATGCAACCCTATTCCCAATGTTGAGAAGTACTGCTTTCAAACTTCGTTTAGACGAGTCTATAAATAGCCTCCATTCTGATGCGTTATATGGCAGGCCCAAGGATTCGATTAGCCCCTCAACATTGCAGCAGTACACTAAGGAAGAGGTATTTTCGTGCACTGCAAAAAACTTGCGGAATTCTTCCTCTCGTTTCCTATACCAGGAGAATGTTGTTCCCAGAGCCAGCAAGTTGTCCTCTCAAAGTCGTGAGCCCAAGATCTCGGCAGCTAATTTGGAAAGTCCTAAATCCCTGGTAAGATCATTAAGTTTGGCCTGGTTGAGAGGCCTCGGCTCATTTGAAGCGGTATTTTGAGATATATACGACTGGGACTGGTCATTGATTCATCATCAGAATCATCGAAGTCCAGGGTTTGAGGTGGGTCGGGTATTGGAATTCCAGGACCATGGGGTACAGGTCTCATAGCAGAAGGAATGTCAGGGTATACAACAGTGTGTTTATTCTTCTTGTTAACTCCTGAAAATAGAAACACAGAAACATGGATATAAAACTTGCATATGAAACAGAAGAAGCATTCAGACAGTGGCAGCTCATGAGGGAAGGCTGCGGTCTGTAAGATATGAAATAGGTCGATGGAGTCTATATATTTTTTCTTTCTTTTTCATTCATATTGTCCCTTCGGGGACAATATGAATGAAAAAGAAAGAAAATATACAATCATTGTATATGTAAATGTAACTTGTATAACAATATGTATGTGTAAATGTATTTCCTATAACAATATGTATATGTAAATGTATGATTACCATTATGGTGAATATTATGCTATATATGGTGAATATTACATTATGGTGAATATTATGTCGTTTCATACGAGGATTTCAAAATATTTAAGAAAAATAAATTTATAAGCCCACCTTGGAGGTTTGTCATGCAGAAATAGCAATCTGTCACGTGATCCTTTCCTTCTCTGCAAATCATTGGAATTCCAAAAGGCAAAGATTTCACTCTGCCTTTGCTCCATCTTCTCAAATTTTCAATGCATGTCTTGCAGCACATATGAGGGGCGAAATTTTTGTCCTGGTCCCCTAGCTTAATTCCAAAGTATGCTCTATACATTGTCTTCACAAATTTAGTGATTTGGGACTGGTTATTTGGCATGGTAACCATCCCACATATGTAGCAGAATCTATTGGGATCATTTTCACACGCTCTATTCATTATGAAATATTTTATCTATGTGCCTGAAAAGTAAAAAAAGATATACAAGTGAAACAAGTGATGATAGATGTTACTGTTCCAATTCCGCTTTGACAAAATCACGAAAAATTCTATTTTACTTATGAGGCCATAGCTGGATAACCTGAGCTGATTGAGAAAAATGGATTTCAGATTCGAAATCAGCAGGAAAGACTCTATAAGAATCACTTACAAAACCCTTGACAGCAAAATTGATGCATACCAGTGTTATGCAATTCAAATAAGTAATATAGAAAAGCAACATACACGATATGACTACAAACAATTTTCTGACTTAGTTGTGTTATACTTAAATGCAGGACCTAGTGATAAGGATATAACCCTTCAGCAATGGATGAGTAAAGCAATATATGCTCTAAAAATTGCATTACTAGAAGATAATATCTCGAAACTACCTTCAGTAACAATCACAAACAAGCAACAAATTCTGAAACCAAGAGACTTTGCAACCTTCATTTCACTGATTTACTACCCATGGTGGATGACCTGCTCTTCAGTTTTTGATGCACCATGGCACGATTTGCAGCTTTACAAAAAGCTTCTTAGATACGAGGAAGTAAACAAGCAAATAGCAAAAAGTCCTCTAACATCTTTGAAACGTCATCTCTGGTACCTTTCATCAGAGATGATTCCTCTTGTATTATTCAGCAATTTGGTTCCAAAAAATGAACTTCATGCTATAACAAACCATCTACTTTCCTATAAACCACACAAGATTGAGAGAGTGGTTCCAGAAGGTAGACATGGATCTAGTTTTGGAAAGCCTAATTTCCCTACCAATCTACAATCAGAAACCACACTAGCTGACTTTGTTGACAAAAACTCATGGTTCATATTTTTCACTACAGTTAGACTATGATTTTTTAATGGTTGAGATTGTTGAATGGAAAACAACAGCATCATTTATATCTTCCAAAGAAAAACTTTTGGCTATAAATGATGGCTCAGAGGGCAGTAAAACTATGCAGTGACTTTTATGAGGCTGCAAGGACTGAAGAACATCTTCAAATGTTCTCCAAGTTGTAGAAGCTGACAGAAAAGCCACTCCTAATCTGAGAAAGAGACAAGCTTCTTTATCATCTGTTTTAGAAGAAAAAAGGACAAAGAAGAAATAATTAAGATATCAATAATCAATAAATCAATAAATCAATTTTTACAAGTATTTTATCATGAAATACCATTTTTAATAGGTGGAGGTGGTCGGTGGGATGCTTGGCAAGTTGGGTCCTCGTCCCACATCCTGGTAACTCACTTCATGATTCTCAGAATAATACAAAAAAAGTCTAAAAAGACAGATAATTTCATGAATTGAGGCTAAAACTTGCCTAAACTAACTATATTTACAATTTTTTTTTCAAACAAAATCTACAAACGCTTACACACAGAGATTTTCTAGTCAAACCAAAAATTCCACAATTGTCAAATTTTTATCTTTCGAAGTGGGCCCACTAAATATTGTCAGAACAGCTTGAAACGTGGACACTTGAAGGTTTGTTGGGGATTGTAACCATAATATCATAGGGCCGAATCAATATCCGAAGTTCGAAATTTCACCCCTTATAGGCTGATGCACCCTACCACATATTTATATACATACATATATGAACTATTTGTGAAGTTACCTTAAATAAAATGCTCAAAATTTTCAACATGCACAATTTCAAATGCTTGTGGAAAGCAAACCCATGGAGATCCCACTCCAATTTTTTGTTTGAATATGCTTCATCTAAAGGTATTTATTTTACTTATGCCAATTTTCATGACCTTGAATTTTGAACTCTGACCTGAGGTCAAGGTCAAAGGTGAAACAAAGGCAACTTTTTTTTTTAATGGAATGTACATACTCTGTGCATAAAATTAAAGTTATTCTCTGTCTTTTCTGAGCATTTTGACACCAAATCATTAAAATCCATCCATTAGATCCTGAGTTATGACCTTTCAAATCACGAGGTTACGCTGCTGATGCCAAATTTGGTGGGTCATTACTCCCAAACTATTTGACCCAAGTGGCTAAAATATGGTCACATTTCATTACTCATCATAACCTAACTACCACACCAAAAATCATTAAAATCAGTGAGATGACCTGACATAAGGTGTGTACACTTGACATGGAATGCTGAGATGGTGTGGTTAACACCCCAAATTGGTGGGAACTTCACTATTGGGAAGGATTCCTGAGAGCTCCCAAACCTCTCAGTAGGGACTGGGAGGTTTCAGTAATCTCCATTGGGCCAGAGCTTTCTTAGAAAGCCAGGCCTTCAGTTACTAAAAATGTTTTTCTTCTCTTTTTAATTGACTATAACAGCTTTGAAATTCTCTCAGTATAGAGAATAATCCGAACCTTGAGGCAATCATAATGCCCATTTCAAGATATGGAAAGCATCTCACTTCTCCTTGATGGTGTGGTAGGTGATCCTAGTCTTGTTTTTACCACTGGTGTCTTGTATTGCTTAACCATTAGCTATAAGAACCATGTCTCACATATTTGGATCACTTAAAATTATCATGTAAATATCATAATCATTTTTGAATGCCTGATTTCCTTTATAAAGACCTTGTTGAAAAACCTAACTTCAGTTATCAATATGCATTACAATGGATTTTGAGCTTTCTCAGGCTGTGAACTAAATTGTGCCTTTAACTGCCTTATGAGCAACATATTAATGCAAATACATATCCCAAAATTTTAGAACCTTAATTATTATCATTGTTAATTTTGCTCCCTTTTCTGGCATCATTGCACTCATGGATTCCTGTGGGTCCACTGATGACAGTGCTGGGGGGATAATCTCTAAATGTTTGTTGTTGTTTTTCTCTTTATCAGGGATTTGTTTTTGGCTAGGACATTTGCTTATTGAAGTGAATTTGGACAAAGCTTTTTCTTCCCCAATACCTGCCCAAATGCTGAAGCCAGTATTCACATATTTTTTTGTTATAGACATTGCTTTTGTTTGCACTGATTAAGCCAAGAATACCTTTAATGATTGTGATATGAAGTGGAGTTTAAAAATGAACATCTGGGCCTTATCAGGCTTATACAATTTGGGTAAACACTCATTGACTGTGCCCTAGCGACTAATATTCTTTGTTTTTTTTTGTATTAGTTATGTAAGTTCCTTTTTTTTTTTTCTGTAAGTCTTGTCTCCTTTGTGTGGTAATGGGCTGGTGATGGCCAATAATTTAATGGTTTTATTTTATGTTGACATTTTTGTGTGGTATGGGACTAATGATGTTTGTTTCTTATGTTTTGTAGTAATGTTTTTTTTTTTCCCCAAGTGCTTAGTTTGGTTCTGAATACACATTGGTGTATGATCAATAAAATTGTTCATATTTTCTTTAGTTACCTGTAAAAACTTGCCTGCTAATGCAGTTAACCTTGTTAAGTGTTATTTTTTTTTTTCATTGATTAAATTAGGCAAAGGACATTTTACTTTTCTTAAATCCTCCCACCATAAGCCGAGGAGTAAGTCTTTAAAAGAGGCAGACTGGCAATGCCCCAGAGATCTTAAAGGTGAGAACCCAGTTTCAAATTGGTAGGAGTACCTATCTGACATAATCTCAACCACACTAAAATTGGGAACTTGCTCACCTCATTTCTCTCATTCTTAGCAGTGCGGGTGGTGCTGAAGTCAAAGGATTTATTTTTACTCAATTGAAGGCCCTCTGGGTGGTCCTCACTGGCAGCTCAATCTCCCATCTCAGCAACCAGCAGCAGCTGCCATGACCCCACTAACAGAGTATCCAGTAGGCAAGTAACACAAATGCATTTTTACAAGACACACTTACCGGCATTGCACCCCCATTTCAATGCCTCATTACTGGTCTACAGTGAATCCATGTAATGTTGTTTAAGGAGCAAGATAATCAATAAATAGCCATCCCCAATCAGTTCAACAAAATGCTAAATGAGGGCTATTAAAGATCAAAGGCAATTTGATTTAAATCTATAACATCAGACCACCACACATCACATCTTTTCCTTGATGCACCCCTACCACACTAATTTTAAATCTTTGGCAACAGCATCAGGGTAGTAACTTTCAGCAAATTATTAATAATAACATCTCATATGGGTCATTCCATGTCAACTCAGCCACAAAATGGCACTTTTTGCACTCACCCCTTTCAATTTTGCTCATACTTGGCACAATAGCAGATATACATGCCAAACTTCAATTCCCAAATTATTAGAGCTGACTGACCTTTGGTTACTGAGATACAAGGTCACAAGTTTGTGACATTTTGACCTTTTTTGCGTTAAATGACTATTTTCAAAACGGTGTAACTAAAAAACTATTAAAGCTAGAGCATTGATTTTGATCTCATTTTAAAGCTCTTTAGTAGCCCCTTGTTTATTGTCTCTTGTTAAATATCTCTACTGTGAAAAATAAAAAAATCCCTTCAAAAGTTGACCTTTGACCTTGAATAAAAAAAAATACCTTCTAAAAAATTCAATTTTTTTACATTAATACCTTGAGTCATGTACAACAAAATCCCAAGAAGCTGTAAGTGGCTGATAACTAGTTCAATGTATAAAAAATAAATGAAGTTGGCATCATTCTTCAATTTTAGATTTTTTTTGTCAGTTCATTTATTTAAAAGTTCTGTTCTGATATAGTGTCAGTGAAGACTTAGTTCAACTTAACATTATTAGTTCAAAAAACTTTTTGTGACCTGTGCCAAAAGAAGTCTTTTAAAAGACAACCAGGGTTAAACCCCTCGACAGCCCCAAATCTACTGGAGTAGCGCTGATCCAAAGGCCTAACTAGTATATAAGTACAGTACTGTCAACTTTACAGAGTTGACTCCTGACTTCAAGTTAAAGTTAATTTATTTTTACTAAATACATGTATAAAAATTTATTTAATAATTCATTAATTGTTCATTGTTTTGTTTTCAGGATTTTCTTTGTGCTTTTGTGATTTCAGAGTACAAACATGGAACATTTAAAACTGAAACAGAAGTGTGCTGATCCTTTGCTACGTCACAAAGGTCAGTGTCGAAAGAAGAGTTTGAGAATTGTACCACAGGAACTTGTAAATAAGTTTCCCGATCTGCACTTAACACTACATCACAGACTTTGTAAGCAGTGTAGAGAACATCTTGAGTCCTTGCCTGAGAAAGGAATAGGCACTTTGAATTCAGACATAAATGATTATTCTTGTAGTAGTGAACCACCTGAAGATCTTGAGAAAATTGAAAATGTTGACAATAGTGATGCATCAACTTCAGAGCAAAACCATGAGATGTGTACTTTGAATGCTGCTTTTGTTTCAATTGGTGAATCACCCATAAAAAAGAGAAAGCTTGTAGAGCAAAGTCATATGGAGCTAAAAACTAAGCAAGGTGACAGAGACAGTTAAGAAGAGAATGGAAACAGTTGCAGGAAAGAGATTTCTGACTCACAATTTAAGGAGCCATCTGGAGATGTAGACTGTTTAGAAATAATAAATCAACTCAAGGAAAAATTAAAAAATGAAAATACTAAAAGAAGTGATAAAATAAAATCCTCACTGTATTGCCCAAAAGTTGGAGCATTAAGAAAATTGCTTCAGAATTTAACACAACAAGGCATACAGCATCTATTGCTAAAAAAATAGTTGAAGAAAAAGGTGTCCTTTCAGACCCAAATCCAAAGGGTGGGAAAAGAATTAAACAGGATACTGTTGACACTATTAAAGCATTTTATCTTTCAGAAGACATCAGTAGAACAATGCCAAGAAAGAAAGACTATTGTAGTATCATTGACAATGAAAGAGGAAGGATACATTTGCAAAAGCATCTTTTACTTTGCAATTTAAAAGAAGCCTATCATATTTTCAAAGAAAGAAATCCTTTGGTTAAGGTGGGATTCAGTAAATTTGCAGAATTGCGTCCAAAGCAGTGTGTTATTGCTGGAACAACAGGAACTCACTCAGTATGTGTCTGTACAATTCATCAGAATGCCAAACTTATGTTTGTAGGAGCTGAATTAGAAAAACTAACTGCAAATGATGACACACCTATTAAGAATGTACGTCATTGTGTTGCCTTTATGGAATGCAATCCTGCCTCACAGAAATGCTGCCTCAGACAATGTGAACAATGTGGAGATCCATCAGATTTAAAAAACAGACTACTGGACATATTTACAAACAACTTCATTGATATCATAAATTTTAAAAAGTGGACCAATACAGATCGGTCAAATCTTGAATCAGTAGAACTGAATACAGATGAATATATTGACCAATTCTGTAACCAACTGAAAGAATACCAGATACATGACCAAGACAAAGATGCAAGCAACTTATTACCGTGAAACAAAAATGTCTTTGAAAGATGGTGAGGTCCTTGCTGTGGTGTGATTTTGCTGAAAATTATTCCTTTATTCTTCAAGATGAGGTTCAGAGCTTTCACTGGAACAATGAGATGGCTACTCTACATCCATTTATTATTTACTATAAAAAGGAAGATGAGATTGCTCACCTTAGCTTTGTTATTATTTCAGAGTGTAACATCCATAACACAGTTGCTGTACATTTGTTTCAAAAGCATCTGATAAAATTCCTAAAAGATAATATCTCATCCATCGGTTCCATCCACAAAATAATTTACTTTTCAGATGGGTGTGCAGGACAGTATAAGAACTGCAAAACTTTTTGAATCTTTGCCATCACAGAGATGATTTTGGAATTGAGGCAGAATGGAATTTTTTTGCAACAAGTCATGGAAAGGGACCCTGTGATGGTGTTGGAGGCACAGTTAAGAGATTAGCTGCAAAAGCTAGTCTACAACGACCTTATGATGAACAGATCCTTACTGCAGAACAGTTATATACATTTGCAAGTGAAAATATTGTAAATATAAAATGTCATTTTTCAACCAATAGAGAGCATGAAGAGGAAAGCCAACTTCTCCAAGAAAGACACTCAACTGCAAGGACTATTGCTGGTACACAGAAATTACACCATTTACAGCCAGTTTCATTGACTTCTCTTAAGGTTAAACATTATTCATTATCAGATTATTCAAATATTGAGAGTTACTGAAAAGGAAGAAGTTGTGACTGAGGAGAAAATACATGGTTTTGTTACTGCTGCATATGATGGCCATTGGTGGGTGGCATATGTGCTGGAAAAGATACCAGAGAATAGAGAAGTAAAAGTCACATTCCTTCATCCTCATGGCCCAAACCCATCATTTGTGTATCCTAGTCGACCAGATGAATTAATCTTACCATATTCAGATATTCTAACACAAGTTGAGGCATCTACTACTAATGGGCGAACATACAGGATTTGCAAAGAAGTTACTTTGAAGGCATCCAAAGCTTTGGCAGATCTACAGCATAGAAAGGTAAGAATTCAAAATTAAAATGGTCATGTAACTATATATACACTGCATACATTTTAAGTTGTGATAAATGGAAATCAATGAGCACTATACCTATACATATTGTATGTACATTTTAATATGTTACTTGTATTTGTTAATTAGGTAGCTATCTAGGTATACATTAAAAATTGTTTTCTCTTCTAGAAATCATAATAAATTGGGAGGCCCACAAGAATCTTGTCAACTACTGAAAACCATCACATACATGCACAATACAGGTGAGGTGGGTAAAGAACAAATATTTAAAAATAAGCATTTGCTTGTTTGTAGAAGGCTGCAGATAGTATGTAGATATGGGTTGTATTTGTAAGAGATTGAGCTGACCTTAGACAAAAATGGTTACTGACATACAAGGTCACAGTCATGACTTTGACAATTTTTGTATAAAATGACTTTTTTCAAAATGTTGCTTGGATTCATTATTTTTTATACATTGAACTAGTTATCAGCCACTTACAGCTTCTTGGGATTTTGTTGTACATGACTCAAGGTATTAATGTAAAAAAATTGAATTTTTTAGGAGAAGGTATTTTTTTTATTCAAGGTCAAAGGTCAACTTTTGAAGGGATTTTTTTATTTTTCACAGTAGAGATATTTAACAAGAGACAATAAACAAAGGGGCTAATAAAGAGCTTTAAAATAAGACCAAAATCAATGCTCTAGCTTTAATAGTTTTTTAGTTACACCATTTTGAAAATAGTCATTTAATGCAAAAAAAGTCAAAATGTCACAACTTTGTGACCTTGTATCTCAGTAACCAAAGGTCAGTCAGCTCTAATAATTTGGGAATTTAAGTTTGGCATGTATATCTGCTATTGTGCCAAGTATGAGCAAAATTGAAAGGGGTGTGTGTTTTAGGTGGCTGACTTGACATGGAATGACCCATATGGGGCATTCCAGGAGAGATCACCCAATGCATGTCACCACCCCAACTTTGATTTTGATGAAAATTGACATATGGGGTTCTTCCAGGTGCTGATTTCACTGGTCAAAATAAAAAAGTTCTATGACCCATAGTTTCTGAGATATGGGCCCCCACTTTACCACCTAACTTTAATGGGTAATAACTCCCAAACATCTTACCATATACCTATAAAACCATACATTTTTAGAATCAGCATGAAGAGATCTATTAAATGATACCACATTCAAATGTGTAGAACAATAATGAAAATTTTTCTCCCCTTTTTTTATTTTTATGATTTACATCAATCATAAAGTGATTGGCTGATGGTTCTTAATCCTTGTGTATCTTTTTGTAAAGGATCATCACAGTATCTAACCATTTTTCATTACTAAAAATACACAATTGTAAATCTCAAAAATAAGATAATAAGATATGATTTGATTCAAAATAAGCACATCTGTAATAAAAATAAGCATAATTAACAAACATTTGAGAGAGACTGCGTGAATATGAGTTATACATAGGATGTAAATATATCATTTGTAGTTCTCTATTTTAGTCTGCGTAAAAATATCAAAATTTCAATGTACAATGTATATATTTTTTCACTAATTTTTAAAATATCTTGCAACTTGATACCCACATTTTTTATTATTTGTATCTTTTAACAATTAATGGAAGTTTAATAAATGAAAAAAAAATTCTGGATTTTACTGTCTGGGGGGTGGTTCATTATTGTTCTACACATTTGAATGTGGTATCATTAATAGATCTCTTCATGCTGATTCTAAAAATGTATAGTTTTATAGATCTACAAGAAGATGTTTGGGAGTTATTGCCCATTAAAGTTAGGTGGTAAAGTGGGGCCCCCAAGATTTTGGGGGACCATATCTCAAAAACTATGGGTCATAGAACTTTATTTAAACCAGTGAAATCAGCACCCAGAAGAACCCCATATGTCAATTTTCATTAAAATCCAGGTCAGAGTAGTGACAAATTTTTTAATTTTTGGGTGATTTCTCCTGGAATGCCCCATACATGTCATACTTTGTAGCTAATATAGGCCTACTAAACCAAGTGCAAAGTTAATTTCAACTTAAATTTAACTACCTATGCAATCCAAATTAAAAATATATTATTCATATCATTATGTGATAGCACACAGTGCTTAAACTTTCTTCAACCTTTTTTAAGCAGTTTCAAGTTTTATAAAAGGTATACAGTATATCAGACATGATTCCACTACAAACGGAATCAATTATGATTAGCTACCTAGCAAGTCCATGATCATGATTCCTTCCAAAATTAATGGAATAGATTATGATTACATTAAAAACTGTAATCATGATTCCCGCAATTCCAAATTAGGCAAACAGAAGAAAGAGAACACAATCACTGTCATTAAGGGTTGCAATGATTAAAATTATTTAAATTGATTTAGATTATAAGGAATAGTGCTAGCTATTCTGTCACCATAATCTCATTTTAGTTATACAGTATCTTACTATGTATGGGTGAGTTAAGACTATTTATATCTCAGTTATTTTCTAAGCATTGCAGGTTATTGTTTTTCATGTGTGTGTAATCATGTTGCAAAACAATGTTATATAATAGTGAATATTAGGTAAGTACTACAAAAAATGACAGAATTCATCATCATAAATAAATAAATAAGAACATTTAAATAAAATTTTTTAGTTCAAGATTTTTATTCATACCAACCACACATTTCTTATATTTTCCAGACTTTCTGCATTTCAGAAGTCTGAAGTTTTTATTTAATGCAATAAAGTTTTTCCATGTACTGTATGTTTAAAGTAACTTGTCGCAAATAAATGAACATACAGTACTTCTGTCTAATGAGTGGGTTTTATCGTAATGGCAACTCTACTTTCATATTCAATATGTCATGTCATAATCACGATTATGATTCCTCGGTTTTCCAGGACAAAAGAAATCAATTACAATTATGATTCTTCAAAAATGTGGAATCAATTCCAATGATTATGATTACAATGTGTCTGGTATATATAAATTTTGATTAATTGTAGTAAAAATCTTAGAAAAGCTGGCATGAACACCAACTACTATTCTCTCTGTTACCACAAGGCATTCAAAATAACTCTTTAAATACCACATTCACTATTAACAAAAAAAATACTGGTACATAAATGTTAACTTTAAAAAACTGATTTTGCTTACCTTCCTCGCCTGTTTAACAGTTCCTTGGACTTTTGCCGTCTCTTCATCTAAAAACAAAAGAACAAAAAATTCTAAAATTTGTATAATTCACTAATCTTAAAATTAAGATGAAAAGAAAAAATAAAAGTCGGAATTCGGGATGAGTCGGAATTCGGGATGAGTCGGAATTCGGGATGAGTCGGAATTCGGGATGAGTCGGAATTCGGGATGAGTCGGAATTCGGGATGAGTCGGAATTCGGGATGAGTCGGAATTCGGGATGAGTCGGAATTCGGGATGAGTCGGAATTCGGGATGAGTCGGAATTCGGGATGAGTCGGAATTCGGGATGAGTCGGAATTCGGGATGAGTCGGAATTCGGGATGAGTCGGAATTCGGGATGAGTCGGAATTCGGGATGAGTCGGAATTCGGGATGAGTCGGAATTCGGGATGAGTCGGAATTCGGGATGAGTCGGAATTCGGGATGAGTCGGAATTCGGGATGAGTCGGAATTCGGGATGAGTCGGAATTCGGGATGAGTCGGAATTCGGGATGAGTCGGAATTCGGGATGAGTCGGAATTCGGGATGAGTCGGAATTCGGGATGAGTCGGAATTCGGGATGAGTCGGAATTCGGGATGAGTCGGAATTCGGGATGAGTCGGAATTCGGGATGAGTCGGAATTCGGGATGAGTCGGAATTCGGGATGAGTCGGAATTCGGGATGAGTCGGAATTCGGGATGAGTCGGAATTCGGGATGAGTCGGAATTCGGGATGAGTCGGAATTCGGGATGAGTCGGAATTCGGGATGAGTCGGAATTCGGGATGAGTCGGAATTCGGGATGAGTCGGAATTCGGGATGAGTCGGAATTCGGGATGAGTCGGAATTCGGGATGAGTCGGAATTCGGGATGAGTCGGAATTCGGGATGAGTCGGAATTCGGGATGAGTCGGAATTCGGGATGAGTCGGAATTCGGGATGAGTCGGAATTCGGGATGAGTCGGAATTCGGGATGAGTCGGAATTCGGGATGAGTCGGAATTCGGGATGAGTCGGAATTCGGGATGAGTCGGAATTCGGGATGAGTCGGAATTCGGGATGAGTCGGAATTCGGGATGAGTCGGAATTCGGGATGAGTCGGAATTCGGGATGAGTCGGAATTCGGGATGAGTCGGAATTCGGGATGAGTCGGAATTCGGGATGAGTCGGAATTCGGGATGAGTCGGAATTCGGGATGAGTCGGAATTCGGGATGAGTCGGAATTCGGGATGAGTCGGAATTCGGGATGAGTCGGAATTCGGGATGAGTCGGAATTCGGGATGAGTCGGAATTCGGGATGAGTCGGAATTCGGGATGAGTCGGAATTCGGGATGAGTCGGAATTCGGGATGAGTCGGAATTCGGGATGAGTCGGAATTCGGGATGAGTCGGAATTCGGGATGAGTCGGAATTCGGGATGAGTCGGAATTCGGGATGAGTCGGACTCATCCTCTGTCAAGTGCTATTATTCTTTTGTTTATTTTACTGAGAGAAGTGTTTTATTTCCTACGTCAAGTGCCCTTATTATTTTGTTTCTTTTACTAAGTGAAGTGTTTTTTTAATACTGTATTGTACAAAAAGGTAAACAATAAAATTTTTTGTGTTTCACACTCAAAATAATTCCAGCAACAAACAAAGTTTTATTGTTTTTTAATGTTTATTTTGAACATTGTATTAGACTCTCACTAATCAAACTTGAAAGGTTAGAGTACTTATGCGTCTTTAGGGGTAAATAGGGGGTAATTAAGGTAATTCATGATGAGTCAGACTGGCTAGAGCCGTATATAGTCCAACTTATCGAGCATTTACTGTACTAAATTACAATAAACACCATTTACGCAGTTTTGAATTAATGTGGTCCAAAAAATATTTAAAAAATTTGTATAAATAAATAAAAAAAAAGTTTCACTAAAGACTTTGTACGTGGATCTACCTCAGTTAAACAAAATACTCGTGTTCAATCTGCAAAGTGGGCCATATCAAAGCCAATGTGATGCTCTTAGCCCAAACATTTTTTCATCCTGAGCAAAATTCATTAGTATCTAATATGATATTAACTATTTTTATAGCTTGTATTTTGAAATTGTAGCACTGTAAAAATAAATTAAATTATTAACAAAACTTGTGATGCACTGATTAATTGGCATCAGCATCAGCCGAATTTAGACAATTCTTTGAAATTTTCATTGCAAAACAAAATCTATATTTATAGAAAACTGAACATACAAAAAAAAACCATGATAATTTGCACCATACTCATTTGAAAGACTCATTTGAAAGTGTAATTGTACGAAATATATTTTACATTCACAAAAAAGGCAAAGCTTAATAAGTTACCCATTAATTTTTATTCTCTCTAAGTAGCTAATCTCTAAATCTTATAAACTATCATAATCTCCTACTCTATATTAATAATTCTATATTAAGTTGTACTTCATGATTTTTATATTAAACCATCTTTTATGTTGACTTCATTTTGAGTACCATATTTTAATAATTTTATAAACCTGAATTGTACATTTATTTTCTTATTCGAATACGCCACTAGGGACTTGAAATTTTAAGGAAAAATTTTTGTTGTTGTTGTTTACATCATTGAAGAAAGAAAATACCTTCAATATATCAAAAACCAATTACTTTAAATATTGGTAGTCTATTTAATTTATGAAACTAAAATAAAATTTTAGTTTACTGAGTGAAAACTATTTAACATCACTATGGTATACGAGTAACAAATTGCGGTACAGTACTGTATATTGTGGAGTGAGCTAAGGCAAAGCATTTAAACATATCTGAAATTAAAAAATGTCAGCAATCATTTATGAGTAGAGATGATTATAATGACATCCAATGAAGTCCATGTAGTTACCTAATGAATCGTGATAAACTTCACTACTTTGGGGCTAAATACTGAGCAAATTTTCAGTCAATGGCATCCATCGCAGGTTCTGAGATGTAAAGTAGTTATAGTCTATATAGTATGGTAATTATTGGTATTGGCATAATAATTACTCTTTCATTTTATCAATTAGATATTCTTCAAACATGTACAAAAAAAAAAATTCCTTCCTCCAAAGGAAGTTTTCTATTATTATTATTTCTAATAGTTCTGAAAAGAATAAATTGATGTATATCCTCTAAAAAAAATTTGAATCTAGGCCACATTAAGAGAAAATGGCTTAATTTCAGTTTATACTTCCACTAGTATAGTTTTATTTTAAAAAATTGTTTGTCAGAAAATTCAAGCAGATTGAATTGAAAATAATACAGTGGTCTTACAATTTACAATAACAAATAATTGTGAATCTGGACTATTTATTTTATTTAATTTGGCCCTTAAGCTTTAAGCTTCACTGGGCTCTTATTAAAAATAAAATAAATAGTAGTTATTAATAATAATTAGTGATGTAGCGGATGTCATTTTTTTCACATCCGCAGATGCGGATGAGGATGTTTGATTTCAACATCCGCGGATGCGGATGTCTACATTTCGTTATTTTTTAGGATATATTCGAGATTTGTTGTGTTTAACGTATATAATAAGTTATTATATAGAGAGAGCTGTAGCTATAATGTAGTATAATTGATTAATTGTACAATAATTGCTGTACTTTTCTCTGAACATATAAAATAATATCAAGCATCTAACTAATATAGAAATCAATTAGTGAATTCGTCTGCAAATAAATTCGTTATATTTTGTTGAGTTTCAGCCACAATTAGAAACCATAATTGTGTTACCAGGATGCGGGATGTGAACCCAACTCAAATGCACCCCACCGACCTCTTTCCCCAACCTCCACCCTTATAGAGAGAGCTTTAATTAGCTTGATAACTATTTATATTAAGTTTAAAGTTTTATTAGGCATATTTATAAATGAGTAATTAAAATAAAGTAAACTAAGATGTTCATCATTTAATGTTCAAACTTAATTATAGGAAGGTTATGCTTAAGGAACATTAATTTTTCTGCTGCCAGTCTGTTTCTCTTTTCATCATATATTAATCCAGCACTGCTAAATAATCTCTCGCTTGGTACGTTTGTTGGAGGACAGGCTAAATGTTTCCTTGCAAGTTTACTCAAGTATGGATAGATATTCTGCGTATTTTTCCACCAACTAATAGGATTGTCACATGCAGCCAGGCATTTTTCTTGGTGATAGCTCTCGATCATTTTTACTACATCTTTTGACATCGCGTAGGTCTCGTCATCGCTGCTTGACTCAAGAAACTGAGAGACAGATTCTGTGATAGATTTGCTTGTTGAAGGTGTTGGTTCTGTCACTGAAACTTTTATTCTTTTGGTGGGTGGCGAAGCGACAGATTCAAGAGATTGAAGCTCTTCAACTGCTTTGCCAAGTGATGATTTAACTCGTTCTAATGTACTAGGTGAAAATAACTTAGCTTTGTAACATGGATCTAAGTAGGTTGCAAGAGAGTAACTTCATACAAGAACAGCCTCTCATCTTGTCGCTTGCATCACTTTTGCGCACAATGAACTAGTTCTATTAATATAGTAGAATTTGATAATTTCCACTTATTAATGACGTTTTATCTCAATGGTCCACATCCGCACAACATCCGCAGTCCAAAGTGCAGATGCGAGAAAATGTGCGGATGTGACCTACATCACTAATAATAATACATACCGTAAATCATGAATAAGAATTATTAATGTATTAATTTTAAATTATCATCATCAATATAACAAATGCAAGGTCATTATTGAAGGTATCGTAACCAATACCATACAAATCAATCAATATTATACACAAGATAAAAACTGTACAATCACAAGTAATGTCTCTCTAATCCTAGATTCAAGGGGCTGTGATGATATATAAAAAATGCCATGTCATGTCATAACCTTCACCACTTTTACCTCATTTTTGAGACCATCAGATTCTGCCAAAATTGCAAAATCTGCAGAAACTTTCTAACTAATTACACAATGACTTTTTCCATAACATTCTCATGCCTGATGCAGGGCCATTCCACGGTGACAGTGGTAACAATTTCACCAACTTTTTTGGAAACATTTCACAATAACAAAAATATAATAACTTTGATGAAACTTCTTATACCTCAACATTAAGGTATGGATAGGGGTATATTGTGTGGCATACTTTATTTAAGATTTGACTTTTTTTTTTGTACATGCAAATTGTGGGAAGCTAACAGAATTTAGTCATCATGGGCATTAATACACCCAGTTCCTGGGACTGTGTTCTACATTTGGAGCAGTTGTCCTAAATAAACTGTGATGGGTGCAACATTTTTGCCATTGGTGACAATATGATGCAACTAACACTGATAATTTTGGCTTTTGATCCTCTTAGAATTAATATAGAAGTGCGCGCGCACGCACGCACACGCACATATATGGGTCATTCCATGTCAGTTCAATGGCGAAAAAAATGTGACCATCACTGATTTTTTTAAAAATTGGCACACTTATAGATCTCTGTAAGACAAACAGAATGACGCTTGTTTCAACACTGTAGGTCATATGGTTCCAGAGATATGGCCCTTCAAAGTTTGTAAAACAAGGTCAATTTCCAAGGTCATACCATATTTCAACATTAAATATCTCAGCTCCTATTGCACTTACAGAGACCATTCAAACACTATTTTAAAGCTTTTAAGCAGATCTACAACTTTGTTTCTATTCATATTTTACCTGTGGTCAAAAAAAAAAAAATTATTATTTTTGACCTTTGACCTTGTGTAGGTCATTTGATGTCACAACCAATTTTTTTCTCCTTTCACCCAATTTTGGGTACACATGTCTATCTTAACCTTAAACAAGATTTTTAGTGTTGATTTAGTTAGTATAGATGCTACAGCCATTTCAGTGGACCATACCCACCTCCATTTTGACCAAGTACCTTTTTTGACCAAGTACCTTTTTCTACCAAACTTTGGCGTACAGTACCATATCTTTGGAACTGTTTGAGCTAGTGTGTTGAGAAAAATACCATTAGATTTTTCTTACTGATATATATAGTCTGCTAATTTAAAAAAAATCTGTAATTATATAACCTAACCTAACCCAGTTATTTGGTCGAATAAGTATCTGGCCCTATTATAAATTTTTTTTTTTTGTACCTATATTTCAGAGAATTATATAATAGAGGTAATTTAAATTACATAATTAATTAATTTATATGGACATTCAAAAGGGTGAAGAACTTCAAACCTGCTATCCTATTTAAAGGTAAAGCTATGTACATATATAAGTACCTTATACTAGGCTATAGGTACTATCCTATAGATTAAGTTTAGTTTTAAGAGTTAGAAGAGTTAATAGAATTACTTAACTGTGTGTATTTATTCATTGTGTACAACAGTATGTACCCATGTGAAAATAAGCTTATTTAAACCTTGGAGCAAGGATTTTTTTTGCATCTGTATTTATTCCAATCTGTAAATCAAACTGCACAGTTTTCCTTGTTGTAGACCTCTGAAACAAGATCAGTAGGTCCCAGATTTTATTTGTGCCATCTAAGCAAAAATAGCTTTTAACAGAGTTGGATACAATGAATAATTACACTGCCCAACAAAAAAAAAATTTTTTGCTGCCGATTTAATTCTAAGACCTGTTTCTGGATAATACTGATGTGCTAATTTCAAGAATCACCTTAGATTTTGTCCATCACATCAGGTTTTCGTGCAATGCAATATGCCTATTTTGGGTGATCCATGAAGGGCACTTATCAAAATTGATGATTTTTGAGACCTGTTAACAGATGTTTTGCTATTAAAATTTTATCTGTGGAATACGCAAATCTGTGCATTAAATCTAAAGGTCATGTACAACACATTAAAATCTTGGGTATCTGTGATTTCCCCAGGTGTGAGCGTGACATCATGATCTGAGAGAGATTTCCCATTGGCGGAGTGAGAGCAGCCGGTTCTGCTAGTGACGTCAGTCTGTCCTGGTTGGATACAGCTGCAAAGTGTGTGACATCATCACCTGCTCGCCACATGATTGGGAGCGGCACAGAGTTACATGTGGGCAGCATTCAGTGATCCAATACTGCAGCAGTTATTTGCGATCAGTGGTGAGTGAAGGGTGCGTTGCAGCTCATCATCATCATGTCTGCTGTTCAAAGAAAGTGTTCAAACAGCCCAGATGTTTTCTGCTACATTTGTGGATGCTTTACGTTACTAAAGCAGAGGATGAACATTACTGGTTTCGTAAAAAAGGCATACCTGGCCTATTTTAAAGTTAAACTTGGAGATCAGGATAAGTCGTGGGCTCCTCACACTGTTTGCAAAACTTGTGTGGAACATTTACGAGAATGGACAAATGGAAACAGAAAAGGTTTGAAGTTTGGCATTCCTATGGTATGGCAAGAGCCCAAAAATCATTCAGATGATTGCTACTTTTGCCTTGTGAAGACTTCTGGCTTCAACACAAAGAATAAACACCATCTAAAGTATCCTAACCTAGATTCAGCAATCAGACCAGTTTCTCACTCAGATGAAATTCCTGTTCCAATTTTCACGGACCTTCCAACACTCACAGGAGATGATGAAGATATGGAATTACCTGATGAGATCGAACGTGATATCACTGATGATGATTTTGAACAGCCTTCTTCATCAATGACACCTCAGCAATTTAATCAACTTGAGTTGAATGATTTAATTCGTGATCTCAGCCTTTCAAAAGAGTCATCAGAATTATTAGCTTCAAGATTGCACGAGAAAAATCTACTTCATCCTGGGACAAAAACAACATCTTATCGCAATAGGGAAAGAGAATTGTTGCAATATTTTGGTGCAGAGAAGGATTTGGTTTACTGCCATAATGTAGAAGGACTTTTGAATGCAATGGGTGTAACCCACTATAGCCCCAGTGAGTGGAGATTGTTTATAGACAGTTCAAAAAGAAGTTTAAAGTGTGTCTTGCTTCACAATGGGAATGAATATGGCGCGATTCCTATTGGTCATTCAGTGCATCTAAAAGAAGAATATGAAAACATAAAAATAGTGCTGGAGATGCTAAAATATGATGTTCATAAATGGGTGATTTGTGTTGACCTGAAAATGGTCAACTTTCTTCTCGGCCAACAAAGTGGCTACACAAAGTATCCATGTTTCTTGTGCTTATGGATAGTCACGCCAAAGCTGAACAGTGGGTAAAGAAAAAGTGGCCACTAAGGCAAAATTTAAATGTAGGAGATAAAAATATTGTAAATGAGCCATTGGTGGATCGAGAAAAGATCATTTTTCCACCACTCCACATCAAACTTGGGCTTATGAAGCAGTCTGTAAAAGCTTTGAATAAAGAAGGTGATTGCTTTAATTACATATGTGCAGCCTTTCCAGGTCTTAGTGATGAGAAGCTTAAAGCTGGTATATTCGATGGTCCCAGATAAGAAAACTGATGAAAGATCCGCAGTTCAGTAACTCAATGACTGAAACGGAGGCAAGAGCTTGGAATGCTTTTGTGGCAGTAGTTAAGAACTTCCTAGGAAACAAAAAGTCTGAAAATTATAAAGATCTTGTAAAGGATTTACTTGTAAACTTTCAGCAGTTGGGTTGCAACATGAGCATTAAAGTTCACTATCAACAGTCATCTGGATAAATTTCCAGAAAATCTTGGTGATGTTAGTGAAGAGCAAGGTGAAAGGTTCACCAAGATATCAAAGTGATGGAAGAACGATACCAAGGAAGATGGGATACCCATATGATGGCTGACTACTGCTGGAGCCTGCAAAGAGGTTGTCTTGACATCTCTCATTCTAGGAAGTCCTATAAGAGAAAATTTATCAGCACTGAAAAGTAAGAAAACAAGAAAAAGAATGTTAAGAAAACTGGTCCTGTGCTTGCTTTAATATGGATTCATTTTTGCTTATTTAAACACTTTTAATCACTTTGTGTGTCAATATTACCATTGTATATTAAAGTTCACTCCCTGCACAATTGTTTACTTTTCCATGCTGATTCTGAGTATGTAAAAACTTATTTTTTGAGAAGAAAAAAAATTGGGCATAACCCTGCCAAAATGCAATATCTCTAAAATATCCGTATTTGATTGCTTGAAAACCTGACGTGATAGGCAAAAACTAAGGTGATTTTTTAAATCAGCACACCAAAGTTAACTAAAAACAGGTGTTAGAATTAAATCAGCAAAATTGGTGTTGGGCAGTGTTATGTTAATAATTATATAGATTAATACTAAATAGAATTCAAAGAAACAAAAAAAACATTGTATGAAATCATTTTCTACCACTACCAACAGCGATAAATCCTAGCCTAACACGAACATAGCCTATCAATATTTCTAACACCTATAATAAAGAATTACAGAAAACTTTTCTTTTTCATTATTGTTTTAATACCCTACAGCCACAGCAGACATTCCACTTTTAAGCCTATCTAACACTATTTTTTCACTAAGGCTCAGTACCTTCTTTCTCTTAGGGATACTTTAAATACTACTAACACTGCACTTGGAACCCATAGTTAATAAAAAAAACAAGGCAAAATACCATCAAAATCATGAAAGTAAACACAAAGTTCAGCGCAGACAATGCGTCGCTAACAAAGGCAACTCAGTGACTGACTCACTCTCAGCTCTCACTCGCATGTGGGGAGAAGCAGCTGCATGAGGATGGACCCACATTTAGTACACTTTCGCGCATCAGCCAGATGGCAGCCAATTTGAATCGCGAATAGGCAGTCTTTCCCTCGCAGATACTGATTTAATGGTTCCTATTATTTTCTTGCAAGTAGGCAGTCTCACATATGTCAGTCATATGAATACGGAGGAATGACTGTATATATAGGCCAAATGGGTAAAACATTAGATATTAGGGTAAATCAGCAAATAATTCTAATGCATTGTTTAACCATGTGTATAGATGTAATCAGAGTATCAAGTGGGATAGTTCTAAAGCACTCATTAAAAAAATGGATATAACTGAAAGGAATACCCTAGAATGTGCATTTATCCATTTTAAAAATAATTTCAATAACAGTGCAGGAATGTATAAAATTGACAATATCCTGTTAAAATACCTTTTGCCTCTAATCAACTCTTGTTAATTATGTGCTAATTCTGTCCTGTTATATATTTTTGTCATCTCACCTTCTCCCTTCATTCGCTGATGAGGTGTACTTCTGAATACATGAGGCCTTAGAATAATTTTTTTTCTCTGTGTGGGTTTGCATCATTCATTCATTTCACTTTAATTGCGAAATTCATCCCATATATTATATATATATATATATATATATATATATACACACACACACACCGTATATATATGATAAACTGGCTATTTTGGTTAGCTTGCTTCCTTATTAAGCATGTTATTTATGATGTTTTCATTAATCTAATCTGTTGTATAGTGTTCTAAATTTTTGTTTTGTTTCAGATATGCATGTTTCATTTTGTTGAATAAAGCCTAAGGTTGTCAGGATTCAATCATTCACGATCCAAACTAGAGAGTACCTAATCTATAATATTACAATTTATTCAACAAATGATTTCAATGTCGGTGCAGTCATTTGATTCATTGATTTAATCATGGATAAATTCTTGAGGCCTGAGCATTTTGATGCAGACCCAAGCCTCAAGTATTGCAGCTAAACAGTGGAATCACTGGTTCCTAACATTTCAGAACTTTTTGGACTCCATAGCTCCTCATGACCCTGATAAGCTAGCTATTCTCATAAACTACATGCCCCCACCTGTAGCCCTGTTCAAAAATCAACTTTCTTATTTTCATAGGTTTCTGTACTTTTTCCCATACTTTTTGACCTGAAAAGGCCGAAAATCACAACCATTTTGACCTAGGTTGTTGGGAAGCATTGCCGCATGGAGCTTTAAGTTTTCTGCCTTGAAATCGGCCAAAAGCACCAGTTCCGGGGTCCCTTGAATCATGTTTTGCACTATAACTTTTTATCTA
The DNA here is from genome assembly GCA_023014485.1 of Bathynomus jamesi. Classification (NCBI taxonomy): domain Eukaryota; kingdom Metazoa; phylum Arthropoda; class Malacostraca; order Isopoda; family Cirolanidae; genus Bathynomus; species Bathynomus jamesi. The sequence continues at coordinate 365,245 of JAJOZX010004322.1, read as the reverse complement.
AACAAGATAGAGCAACAAAATAGGCACCAAATTAAAGTGTTTTTAATCCTCTTTCTAACTTATACAATTATGATAGTCTTGGAACAAGAAATGGCACATTGGTACATACAAAGATTTCAGAAATATCACAAAATTCATTTTCTCACACTCAAGGCAGACAAGGCACCTTATTCATGACACAAATTTGAGATTAACATTTTGTCACAAGTCTAATCGATCAAGAAGTGAAAGCATTACATGATGATTAATTTCATAATGACATTTACACAGTCAGTTGTTGAGTTTGTTTCTTGAAGCTGTCAAAGCAGCATCTGTTGAACTCCACAGCTTGAAGGAGATAGTCCTTTTGCTTGGCATCTGTTATGATGACATTTGCAAAGTCGCTCATCATCTTGACACCACATTCAGCAATGTCATTCACCGCTTTCAGATTCTTAACATAGTCCAACGCTTTTCTGTAGTCCTCATTCTGTGGCCAAGACGTGACAGGTTCCAGAAGCCACTTGGATCCAATGTTCAGTGTGTCCAGCAGGAAATGTGATTCTGGGCCAATGAGATCAACCAGGGTGGTCTTAGCTGTGACTCTCTGGAATAGAGGCTTTCCTGTTCTGAAGCTGTCTGGCTTCTCAGTGGCATGTAACTGGGCAGCAATGTCGTGCTTCAATGTGTCACTCAATCTACTGAACAGGGCAAATGGCATGACTTCCTGCGTCATGTACCATTTGTGGTTTTCCATCTTATTAAGTACTGCATCAGCAAGCTCTGGGTCAGTTTTCTTGTACTTCAACATGTCCTGGATTAGACTTAGATCATTCACGGGAGCATCTGCAGCAGACATTGATATCATCCATACAGGAGTGTAGAACAGCGCAAGGAAGGTGTTGAGTCTTTCCAGCTTTGATACAGTCTCTTCGTTGTACTCAAGTTGATCTGCAAACATCAGCATTTTCATGGAGTACAGGTTTCTGGCCATCCATCTGGCCTGATGAATGGCACCTGGTCGACTCCAGTGAATACCTCGAGGAGGCGTTCCTCCAAGAACAATGACTGTCAGTTCAGCCATTTCCCTGTAGTTGGCTCTTGGAAGCCTTTCTGCTGTTAGAATGTCTTGGAGTATTTCTTCACTGTTCTTCTTCTTTTCCTTCAGCCATTTGCTGTTGATAGCCAGCATCTTTAGGTTTTCCTTGGACAAGTTCATCCAAACATCCTTCAGATGCTCAAACCAGGGATTATCTGGCCCCTTCACCTTCCCAAACAGCTTCTCCCAAACTGCTCCTACTAGGATTTCCAGGATGTGATGTCGACAGGCCAGATAGAACACATTTTTGTTCAGCATTTTCTCTAGCAGTTTGGCAGCTCCTCTGTGAACTCCACTGTTACTGGATGTAGTGTCAAAAACAAGGGCAGTAACATTATCCGTAAGTTCCCATGTCTCCAGTAAATCCATTGAAGCCTCAGCCTGAGCTGTGCCAGAAGAATTGTCGATGACAGGTACTCCCAATAACTTTCCTTCAGTGTATGAAGGTGGACCAGACACTAGCACAGCTAAAGTCTCTGAGGTACTTCCAGGTTCACTGCCCAAGACATCTTTGAGCAACTTTCCATCCCAGTGTAAGGCAGCGTACTGTGGGGGTTTTCACAAAACTTGGACATGTGACTCTGGCTGATATTATACCTGGACAGCATTCTGTTGCGACGTGTTGTTGAGGTTGAGATGACAAAGTTATCCAGATCAGCCCCTCCAGCTTTCAAGGTGGCAGAAACCATGGCAGTAACTTGATTGTCTGATAAACCAAGACGATCAGCTGTATTGCAGATGACATCACATTCCATGACCTTCCTTGGAAACGTCAAAGTCACACTAGTCACAGTGTCTTGATGGTGAGAACATCCAGGACGAGGCTGATGGTAATCCATGTCCTCTGTGTTAGCGTCGTTGTCAGTTGAGTCACCCCAGGTAATGTCATCCACATGAACAACTGCCTCTTGTTCTGCTGCAGCTATAAAATAGTACAACATGTTAAGACAGTAATTGTTAAGTACATGCTAAATATTGCAATGGAGTAAAACTTAAAACTTTTTGTAACGTTCAAAGTAATTAGTTTTACCTTGTTCTTGTCTATGCTGCAGTCTTTCATTCCTCGCTGCTTGCTGCAGGGATCTTATCTCAAAAATCTTGTCATGACCAGACATATGACCTTTCCTCTCAGTCTTTTGGTCTTCGTAGAACCTGATATCCTCATCTTTCTTCTCTCTGGATAACAGTCTGTTGTTCTGTATTTCCTGGATTGCATCTGGAGCTCCTATATCGAACAGGCTGTCTAATTCCAGCACAAATGCTCCTCTTTTTCCTCCAGGGTTACTTGCTCTTCCTTTGCTTTTCACCAGAGCATGATGTTTCTCATGTAGTTTCATGAAGAGCTTCATTGCGTTGTACTTGGTCATTGTCTTGATCCTAGCCATCTGCCAGAATGGGATGATAGATTCAACTGTTTCATATGCAAGGTCTTGAACCATGGGCCTCCCTGCATTTTCCGGTAAATTCTGAAGATTAAGGAAATACTGGAATGCCTGTCTGTTGGTGGGAAGCTGGGAACCACTGATAAAAGCTGAAGGGTATCCAACCAGGAAAGTTTCAGTGAGAGATCTGGTAGATGGCCCAGTTGACACCTGCCTGTGGACAGTACGTGGAGGTTCTGAGATATCAACTGTGCGCCCACAGAGCTCCCTCAGCTCCTTGCTTAACCCTAGAACACAAACCCTAGGACCGGGTTACACCATCACAAACCCCGGGTGAATTTTACCCATTTTCGGAAATTAATATAAAAAGTTCTAATCGTGCTTTATTAAATGTATAGAAATAAATTGAAAATATAACTCTTGTACTTTAATTTCCTGCTATAAGAAGTTAAAAAACAAAGTAAGTACTGTGATGGGTAACTTAGATAAACCTTACTCACAATGCTTTAATACTACCTAACCTAACATTAAAATCTACTGTGAAGTTAATACTGCAGCTGCATAGTTGAGCATTGGCCTAGTCACCCGAGTCATGAGAGCCTCAGCTGGCGCAGCCACAAGCCTCCTGGATCGCTACGAACTGTAGTGGAGATAGACAAAAACAGGGAAATTTTTGAGAGGCGAAAACTGACTTATGTGCACTAAATATTTTTTGTAGATATTTATTCATCATTTATGAACACTTTTTCATTGCAGACAACTTCAAAGAACATTATAACTTACCTGGTATTATACACAGTCAACACAGACAGGGCAGAAGTGGCGAGGGCACACAGGTCCAAGACACTTGCGGCAGTCTTCCTGTCGGACCCCTTAGGGCACATAACGCAGCGCACCAAGGCACCACTACTCTCTGCTACTACCGTGCCTGCCAGGCCTGCAGCAGTGCCAGGTGAAGGGAGGTTGCAGATTGTGCAGATGAGTGTCTTGAGGGGGCGTGACAGGAACGGCGAGTTGAGCCTCTTCTCTGCCCAGGGCGTGATGAGTCCCAGTGCCAATATTTGCATATATTTCCTCCTGATGATCCTGTTGCCACCTGTCCTAATTGCATTTTCATTGTGGATGACCCAGGAGTTGAGTACACAGGTGTTCAGCATCCCATAAAACACACACAGCGGCCATCTCTTGGTCTTGTGTCCACGGTAGTAGTGGGCACACATCTGGTCAAATGTGTCCACACCACCTTTCGTGTGATTGTAGAACTCAATGATCTCCAGCTTTCCTGTGGGTCCCAGGGCTGGCTGTGTGTGCATAGAAGACAACAGCAAGACGAGCTTCTTCTTGGTCTTGGACTTTGTTGGGATATATGTCACCAGAGTCATTTCCTTGGTGAAAAGGAATGCACTTGACCCTAGCCTGCGACTGGCCATTTCCTTCATCTGCGATGGTATCTCCTTTTTATTTCCCGACCGTTCCAACAAGGGTCATGCCACAGTCTAAGAGGTCCGTCACTAAGGGCACAGACGTGAACCAGTTGTCTGTGGTTACATTCCTTTGTGTCTGGTGGTATGGCCTGGTCAGCTCCTTGGTGTAGTAATGGCCAAGGTTGATACCCTGCATGGGTCTTGTCCCATCCTTCCCCAGATAAGGGATCACACCCACTAAGTACTTGCTATTGCTGTCATTGGCAAGAACAAGCTTGATCCCGTATTTAGCCAGCTTGTTGGGGATGTACATTCGGAAGGGGCACCTTCCTCTGAAACCAAGCAGCTGTTCGTCGACAGTCAGGTTCTCGCTAGGCACGTACATCCTCCCACAATTTCCTATAAAGTTGTCCCAGATCTTCCTAATGGCTGCAAACTTATCTGTCTTCCACCTCTCCTCCCGTGTGTCAGGGTCATCAAAACGCAGACAATTCAGTAGGAACTCGAATCGACCCTGAGACATGGCCGCACGGTATGTGGCTGCGCTGGTGCAGGGGTTCCACATCTCTGATGTTGATAGATGATTGTCCCTCTGGCAGCCACTGAAGATGATAACCCCCAGAAGTGCACGCACCTCGGCTGGTTCTGTTCAAGTGTGTGTTCCAGTCTGCCAGCCATACTTGGCAGCCTGCAAGTGGATTTGCTTGTTGCTCCATTCAACAATCTCGTCGATGATTTGGTCCTCAAACAGCAACGTGAAGCACTTGATTGGGGTGTCAGCACTCCGTGCCTCCGCTGTTGGCCCTGTGGTCATGCCGGATGGGAGGATGTTCCGTGATGGAGTTCTCATCGACGAATGAGACTGTGGCCGGCAACTCCACCCGAAGCCAGAAGTGCTTGCCAGGGTGCTGGTGTGGAAGTCAACGACTGAGGGAGCATCGTCGTCCTCATCAGGGCGCCTTTTTCTTCCCCTACGAGCAGCAGGGGCATCAGGAGAGGCAGCAGACGTAGAGGCACCAGGGTCTGGGTCGAACACATGGTGGCTGGTGATAGGCCTAGCTGTCACGTGGGGCGAGCGTGGCTTGGCTGGTGTAGACGTGTGCCGTGGTTTTTTCCATACACGGCGTCTGGTCTCCTCATCACTATGACTACTCTCATCATCATTTTCACTTGGTTCAGGTACATATTCTTTGTCAATGTCACTATCATACATGACCTCATATTCTAGGTCATCTTCATTCTCTTCATCATCAGTTTCACTATAATCAGGTAATTCCCCAGTTGTGTTCATAATTCTTTCAAGCTCATCACTTGCGTAATACTTCACCTGTTTATTAGACATGATTCTTGCAATAGTAATAGCACTTTAGTACACCTAGAATGTCATAATCAATGCCTGTAAAGAAAAATAACAAATAGCAAACCAGAATATGTACACCACTGCAAACCTTGGGAGATTTCCACCCGCTAATAATTGCACCTTGTATCACAAACGTCGGGTGAAAATCACCCAAAATGTACTCTACAGGAAAAATCAAGCGAGTGACACTTAAACCACTACCTCTCTCGACCATGGCTAAACACGCACTGCAGCTACTGGGCAAGGCAGGTGGCTGCCACCACTCCCCACAACATAGTCACGTGATCAAAATATCGTGGGGTGATTTTCACCCGAGGTTTGTGTTCTAGGGTTAATGCCATTGTGAAGTTGTAACTTGTAGATGGTTTTCTAGATTCTGATTGAGTTTCTGTTGTTTCCTGAAAAATGATAGATAATTATTATTATTATTATTAATTATTATTATTATTTATTAATTTTATGCTCTTTCATTTGATACCTAATTTGTTGCTCTATCTTGTTTAGATCAAAAGTTAAAGTGCAAAACATAATTCAAGGAACCCTGGAATTGGCGCTTTGGCCAATTTCAAGGCAGAAAATTTAAAGCTCCATGCGGCAATGCTTCCCAACATCCTAGGTCAAAATAGTTGTGATTTTTGGCTTTTTCAGGTCAAAAAGCATGGGAAAATGTACAGAAACCTATGAAAATAAGAAAAAGTTGATTTTTGAACAGGCCTACCCCACCTGTATACGAATACATTTCTGAGTGTTCCAGTTATGACAACACCATGAACATCCTCAAGGAAATCTATGAGGCCAAAGAGCGAAATCTTTGCCCATCATTTGTCAGCGACTCACAAGCAAGAAACTGGTAAGACACTGGACCAATTTCTGCAGGCATTAAAACAATTCAGTAAGGATTGCGATTTTGGGGATGTCTCCGCTGCTCAATATCGGGAAGATTACATCTGGGATTCCTTCATTGGTGGCCTTCTCTCATCTCACATTCACCAGCAGCTATTGGAAAATAGAAATCTCAGCCTTCAATCAGGCTCAGTCTCTCGAGATGGCACAATGACAGGCCAATTTGTACCATGCTAATTCTCTCTCAACCATTGCAGCTGCTTCACAAAATGCTCTGAGTAACATCACTCCATGAGATGAATGTGGTACGAGCGTCTTAGATCACCCAACTCACTCTACAACTGTGACAGAACTCTCTACCTCAGCTTCAGTAACAGTCGTGTTACTTCTGTGGCTACAACAAACATCCCTGAAATAAGTGTCTGGCTAAGGATGCCATCTGCAATTCATGTTCAAAGAAAGGCCACTTCAGTAGAGTTTGCAAGTCAGGTGTGCAATCGACCTTGGCTGCCACTGCTCAACTGTTAGTATCTGTGATAGCCACTACTCCTGGCTGTCTTTCTAAGGCACTATTGAAAGCGCGTGTAAATGGAGTATCCACTGAGGCACTCATCAATACTGGCAGTTCTGAGTTTCATGGATAAACGCTTCATATAGTCACTAAATTTGGAGCTATTGCCTCCGCTCCAAGCACACAATATCTCAATGGCAGCATCATCATCACTCTGCATCTCCTCTGGGCAATGCTATGTCCAACTTAAATAGGGTGACACATATTTCAACAACATTCAACTCGTGGTACTCGGGACCTTTGTGCTGATGTAATATTAGGGCATGATATACTCAGGAAGCATTATAGTCTTGAAGTACAGTTCAATGGGATGAACACTCCACTCAAGATATGCTCCTTGGCCTCAGCTTCAATAGCACCTCAGTCATTATTCTCCCACCTTGCTCCTGACTGTCAGCCAATAGCTGACAAGTCAAGATGGTATTCCGAAAGTGATCAATGATTTATCAAGGTGGAAATAGTGAAGCTGCTTTGGGAGGGCATCATCGAACCCAGTGCATCCTTGGAGAGCGCAGGTGCTTGTCATTTCTAATGAAAGGTACAAGGAAAGGATGGTTATAGATTACTCATGTACTATTAACCAGTTCACTTTGTTGGACACCTACCCTCTTCCTTGAATAGATGAACTCGTCAGTATCTCATCATATGTGTACAGTACCGTGGACCTAAAAAAGCACCTATCATCAAATCCCCATTAAGGATGAAGAAAAACAATTTACCACCTTTGAGGCTAATCGGAAATTGTACCAGTTTTGCAGGATTCCTTTCAGAGTGACTAATAGCATTGCTCTCTTTCAATGAGTAATAGATGATGTTATCTCCCAGAATGAGCTGCATGATACTTTCACATACCTCGATAACATGACTATCTGTGGAAGGAATCAGCAGGGGCATGACAAACTTGGCGACCTGAAAGAATTTATCTAAGTTTGTCATGCTCCTGCTGATTCCTTCACAGATAGTCATGTTATTGAGGTATGTGAAAGTATCATGCAGCTCATTCTGGGAGATATCATCTATTACTCATTGAAAGACAGCAATGCTATTAGTCACTCTGAAAGGAATCCTGCAAAACTGGTAACTTTCAACAATGATAAAAGTGTATTGTCCGCTAAATCTATTAACTTACTTGGTTATTTATCAGTAATGGCTCTAGTTGACTGGATCCTGATCACCTAACATCACTGTGGGATTTTCCACTTCCAAATAATGCTCACTCACTACGCAGAGTAGAGAGCATGTTTGCATATTATTTACAGTGGATTCCAAAATTCTCTGAAAAGGTACAACCTCTAATACAAAATCAAGAATTTCCTCTAGCATCTCCAGCCATTGCTGCTTTCAAATCTCTCAAACAAGACATAGCAATGGCTGTTGTGATGGCAATTGATGCACAGGCACCGTTCATTGTTGAGACCGATGTGATATGTCGGACTATGCTATCCCAGTGACGCTAAACCAGAAGGGGTGACCTGTGGCCTTCTTTTCCAGGACTCTGTCTGTGTGAGCAATGCCAGTCAGCAGTTGAAGAGGAGGCATGCACGATCATTGAGGCCCTTAGGAAGTGGCACCACTACCTGCTCAGGCATCATTTTCAGTTGATCACAGATCAAAAGTCTGTTGCATTCATATTCAATAATAAAGAGCTAGGCAAAATAAAGAATGATGAATGATAAAATCATGCGATGGAGGGTTGAACTATTGAGTTACAGTTATGATATCGTTTATTGGCCAGGTGATCAAAATGCTGCTGCAGACATGTTTTGAAGGAGTTGCTGTTCAGCTACTAACAGTACTTCCCTCTACCACCTACATGAGGCCTTGCATCACCCAGGCCTAACCAGAATGGCTCATTTTGTTCACTGTAGAAACCTTCCCTACTCATTTGATGAAATTAAACGAATGATCAGTATGTGCTCAGCTTGATGTAACACAATATGAAAGATGTAAATGAATTTAATGACTTTGTAGCTGGTTTCTTCTTGCTACTACTTGTATTTGCCGGGACGAATGATGGATACAAGAGGCAGGCTATCTCTTTGTTGGGTATCTCTTCCAGGGGCCTCTCGTGTCCTCTTCTCTCCCTGTCTTGGGGTTGGCGTCTTGAAGAAAAGCCGGTCGTTTTCAGAGTTTATTGAGTTCTTGGTTGGCTGGTATTTTACAGAAGATTTTGTTATTTATATACAGCTGAATTAATTAAATATATATATATAAATTTATGTACAATACTTATTTATAAAGATTATATATGATTCTTAAAATTACACAATGATAAAATATATACAATTTGGTACGCGCAAAATTGGTTTGTCGGTAACTAATATAAAAATAATATAAATGCGGAAAATTAACTGCGCGGCCCCACACTACTGCCCACCCCGAGAAGCGGAGCACGTATATCAAAAGTAGAAATATTCGGGTCTTGATTTGAATCGGATCCTTCGTCCAGCTCGCGTTGATCCTCGGTCGGCCTCGTTTCCGGTTGTTGCGTTGTCCTGCGCGCCGTCCTGAGGTCTGTATTTGCTACCTCCGAGGTGCGTCCTCCATCGTCCTTTTTCCTTGCGTGCTTTTTCTCCGATCCGATGTCGTCCGATTGTGCGCCCGGTACCTGTGTGGGACCTGAAACTATATACGCCGGTTTTAAACGATTAATTGAAATGGCTTCTGATGATCCGTTGGTTTTTTCTATTACGAAGTACTTATCGTGGCGTTCGAGAACACGGAAAGGTCCTTGATATGGTGCCTCGAATGGTTTTCGAACGCGGTCGATGCGTACCCATACGTGGCTTGATTTGTGGAGTTCCGATGGAATGAATGATTTGGGGGCTGAGTGAATGTTTCCTTGAGAGAGTTGGGCGAAATCGATTTGCGTCATTTTCTTGGCTAATTCGGAGATGAATTTTGAATTGGATTTTGACGACGAATTGGCGATCATTGGCCTCGGGCATAATAGGGTGGTTCCGGTGACGGTGGTGAACGGTGAATAACCCGATTCGTTGGGGAGACTGCGTAAACCAAGGAGAACTATGGGTAAAGCGGGGAGCCAATCTTGTTTTCGAGCGATGATTGCTGTCTTGATGGTGCGATGAGATCTTTCAATTATTCCGTTGGTCTGAGGGCGATACGACAAAGTTCTTAGTCGGTGAAATCCGATGAGAGCTGAGAGTTCCCTAAAGAGTTCGGATTCGAATTGGGATCCGCGGTCCGTTATGACTTGCAGTGGTACACCAAATCTTGAAATCCATACATCGAGAAATGCGTGTGCTATTGATGTGGCTGTAGTATCAATCAGAGGATATGCTTCTATCCATCTTGTGGCACGATCGATGCAGGTTAGGAGATATCTATATGGGGAAGGATATGTTTGACCGGGCAAAGTGGTTGGCGGTAAGGGACCGACGATGTCGATATGTACCGTTTCAAATCTTGAACTTGGTAAATCGAAGGGGGTTATTTCTGATTTTGTATGGCGAGAAATTTTTGAGGATTGACATGATTCACAATTTCGGGACCAAGTTCGAATATCCTTATTCATTGAGGGCCAAAAGTATCTTGATTTAATGATACGAAGTGATTGCTTGATGCCTGGATGAGAAATATTATGAAATTGATTGAAGATGGAAGATCGATGCTGCTTGGGAACAAAAGGACGGGGATATGGCGTGGATGTATCGCAATATAAAGTTGTATTTTCTGGAAACGGGAACGGCTTGAGACGTGGGAGAAATTCTTGCGTTTCTTGATCTTTTTGTTGAGATTCCGCGATTGCTGATAAATCGAAAGCGTCGATATGTACTGCGTTTACGTTGCGTGAAAGGCAGTCCGCTACGACGTTTTCGGATCCACAGATATGTATTACATCGCATACGTATTCCGTGATGGCAGACCAATGACGTTGTTGTCGGTCTGTCTTGGCTCGTAAGGGACTCTTGTAGGCAGAAACCATCGGTTTGTGATCCGTGAAGAGTATTACTTGACGACCTTCTAAAAATTGACGGAAATGCAGGACGGCTAGGTATGCTGCGAGTAATTCTCTATCGTATGCGGCGTACGCTTGCTGAGTTGTAGTTAATTTCTTGGAAAAGAAGGCGATGGGAACTGTCGATTATTTGTGAGCCAGTCCGTAACTAAATGAAGGATTGAGCTTGATGGAAGAGGATGACAAAGCGTAACGGCGTTCCGTAGTGCATCCTTGACATCTTGAAAGGCTTGAATTGCTTCGTCGTTCCACTGTAGACTTTTGCTTTTGACTTGAGTTCTGACGATTTCACTTAAAGGTGAGACTAAATCGGCGTAACGGGGTATCATATGGCGATAGAATCCCGTCATTCCTAGGAATCTTCTGAGGCTTTGGTAATCTTGCGGTTGGGGAATATCTTGAATTTCGGAGACTTTGTTTACAGGAGGACGAATGCCTGCTGGGGAAACTTCATGACCCAGAAATTCAATTTTGGATTGCTGAAATATGCATTTTTCTAAGGAAATTCTTAAATTGTGTTCTTGAAGGATCTTGAATACGCGTTCTAAGTCTTTCAAATGGTCAACTGCGTTATTTGAATGGACTAAAATATCGTCGAGATACACAAATACGCAGTCAACTCCTCTGAAAATTGTATCCATGAAGCGTTGAAATGTTGCAGGGGCGTTTCTTAAACCAAATGGCATGTATAAATACTGAAATAAACCAAATGGAGTTGTTATAGCCGTTTTCTCGATATCTTCTGGGTGGACTGGAATTTGGTGATATGCTCTGACTAGATCGATTTTGCTAAAGCATGATTTTCCGTGCAGAGATGTTGACAGACTTCTTATATGAGGAAGTGGATATCTGTCCGGTTTCGTGACAGCGTTTAGGCTTCTATAATCACCACACGCCCGCCATTCGCCTGGTATCTTCTTCGGAACGAGGTGTAACGGTGAGGCCCATGGTGATTTTGAGGGTTCTATAATTCCATCTTGAAGTAAGTTGTTGAAAGTAGCCTTAGCTGAGGATAATTTATCGGGTGGAAGACGTCGAGGGCTTGCAAACACTGGTGGTGCGCTGCCAGTGTCGATGGTATGCTTGACAGTGTTGGTGGAAACTTTCTGCGGTTGAGCTGGTTTCAGTAGTGAGGAGTACTTGTCAAGCAGGTTCCTGATTTCTTGAGGTAATTTGTCGGTAGGGTTAATATTGATGAGGTGAAGGTCTTTGGATTGCACAGGTTTAGTAGTGGCTTGAAGAGTTGTTGCTCTATCCTTCAAAATGCCATGCTTGCAGTCCACAAGGATGTCATAATGGGATAGAAAATCGGCGCCGAGAAGTGGACTGGAGACTTGGGCGACGACGAATGGCCACCTGAATATTCTTCGTAATTTAGGAATTGATATGTCCAGTGTTACTTCTCCGAATATTTCGAGCGGCTGACCGTTTGCGGTGGAAATCTTTACTGCGGTTGGGTGGAGTTGACAATCATTGACACAAGTTGGTGGTAAAATTGAGATGCTCGCTCCTGTGTCAATGATAAAATTGACCTTCAGACTGGCGATGCGAGCTGCGACTGAGATCAGCGGCAGGCCGGACGTCGCGTTAATCACAGCCTGCTTATCTAGTTTTCCGACGTTTCTCTTGATGGTGAGGAAGATCTTGAATTTGGGCGTGATGAGGGGAGCAGCTTGGCGTCATCTTTATTTGGCCACTTGCACCATGGCCTGCAGGTCCTTGCTTGGGGGCCATAATAAAGGTGCGCGCGGCACACCACCGGCCGCTGATTCTCGCTGAAGGGTTTTAGGCCGATGGGGATATTCGTTCTTGGGCTTGTATTGGCTCGAGTTGACGTTGGCGCCGCGTAGCAGCTTTGTTGAGCGAACGGTATTAACTCATCGGCTAGTTTGCCGAGTTGAGTTAGCGTCAGCTCCTTTTGTGCTGCTACGACGGGCGCTATTGAGGATGGGAGCGCCTGGATGAATTTATGCTTCACCAAATCATCGCTGACGCCCACCTTCAGTGCCGTTTGGTGGATATCTTGAAGGAATTGGGAGGGCTTTCCAGTGAGAGGAGTGTTGGAGATGAGTCGTTCGAAGAGTTCTGGCTTCGTCTTTTCGTAATGACTCACGATTTCTTCTTTTAAATCGGTGTACGACTTGTTGGAGAGAGTTGCTGCTGAAATTCGTGAGACGACTTGGGGGGTAACGAGGCTAGAACATGGAAAAATTTGGTCTCTTCGGATGTTATTCTGGAAATGTGGAATTGTGCCTCCATGATGGAGAACCATCCTGCGGCCGACGCTTCAGAGAACGTGGGTGGCTTGATGGTGACATGGTGCACTCCTGATTCAACAGATTCCATCTTGCGGGAATGTAATTCGGGTCTGCTGCTGCTTTGGTTCCGACCGGCTACTACGGGTGGGCGGCGAAGAGGCGTGGCTTCGGTTTGTTCCGCCCGGCGACTGAAGGATGCTGCTTTCGGGTCACTCCGGGGTCACCAATTGTAGCTGGTTCCTTCTTGTACTACTTGTATTTGCCGGGAAGAATGAAGGATACGAGAGGCAGCTCTCTTTGTTGGGTATCTCTTAGGGGCCTCTCGTGTCCTCTTCTCTCCCTGTCGTTTGGGGTTGGCGTCTTGAAGGAAAAGCCGGTCTTTCAGAGTTTATTGAGTTCTTGGTTGGCTGGGTTATTTTACAGAAGATTTTGTTTTTTATATACAGCTGAATTAATTAAAATATATATATAAATTTATGTACAATACTTATTTATAAAGATTATATATGATTCTTAAAATTACACAATGATAAAATATATACAATTTGGTAACGCGCAAAATTGGTTTGTCAGTAACTAATATAAAAATAATATAAATGCGGAAAATTAACTGCGCGGCCCCACAACTTATATTAGATAATAGCATGGGTTTTAATATAATGTTGATAACTAGTAATTTGGAGTTCACATCTAGTAAGTTGAGATGGGAGTCCTACAAGCAAAGTCTTTTATTCTCCCACAAAAATGAACTAGGTAAGTCTGAACTAAGAATTAGGCAAGCCAGTGTGGAACATCCAATACCTTATTCCATAGCTATTTGCATAAATTCTTGTGGAGAAATGCTTTTAAAAACTAACATTCTACTATGATGCTGAACAGTACCGTGTTGATTGATTATAATGTATAAGTTATTTGGATATAAAAATTTAATTTTTTTTTTTCATTTTTATAATTTACGTCCATAAATTTTTTAGAGTTTAATTTATGCCTCTAGACTTAACATTTATGGAGTGTATATTCTTAGTACTTAAGTTAACGTTATAGGGTATCCACAGAGTCCCTTTACATGAAAAATAAACACTATTTCACCCTTTACATGAAAAACAAGAAACAAACACTATTTCAGACTCAACAGATACAAACATTATACAAGAGGTCCATAGAAGATTAAGAGATAGTTGTCTGGAGCACTGATTAAGTAGGCCAGTGAATCACTGTGTATAATGAACATACAATTGCCTATGCCAATGCTTCCAGATTTATAAAATATATCAGAGATCAGTCCACTAACCATGGCTTCTATTATCTTACTGACTGACTCACCAAGCCTAGTAATAATTATAAATACAAAATTGCGAATGACACTGGCACAGTTAGGCACCTTATTAGGGTTGCGCCGATTACCGATTAATCAGCCTAAAATAATCGGCCGATAATTCTTTTTATATACTGTATAAGTTTATAGCACTATATGGTTACTGAATTACGCCGCTTATACCTATTATACTGGTAAATAGGAGCACACAATATAAAACATAGGCCTAATATCTAATATTTTTTTATCTAATATTAATCTAATATTTTTAGAACTATTTACATATTCTAATTCTTTAATTTCTTTTACAAATTAAATTAAGCATTTTAATGAAAGTTGCCAAGAAATTTTATATTTTTGTTACAAATTTAAATAACATAAAACCCTTATGGCTCCAAGCATTGCATGGAAATACTTTAAAGTAGATAAAAATAACAAAATTATTTGCAAATGCACCCTATGCAATGTTTCCATCTCAAATTTTGTTTATCGTTAGAGAGTAGGTTAAGGCCACTTTTGTTTTGCAACAGGAAAGCTTAAATAGATTCTTTTGTTCAGTAAGGTACAATAATTTTTTTGTTTTAATAAATGGAGTGATAATGGAGTAAATTAATTCAATAATACTCTGCCTATTATTCTCCAAACAATGCAAATTGGTAGAAAATATTTAATAAAAAACAAGCAAAATATTATTTAAGTTCATTCCATGTCTAGGATAACTGAAATTCTTAAACCAGGGATGCAATTTCTGTAATGTAATAAACAAAGATGACCGAGTATGAAAACCGATTAATCAGCAAAAAAAAAAAGCTGATGGCCGATTACCAATTGTCAACCGATTAATCGGTGCAACCCTACACCTTATGGTCAATTTGTAGTGCCAACCAACCATAGAATTTTTTTTTATGAAAAATACATCATTTGAGAGCTCTTCAAATTCTGAACAACTACTTTAATTACTATTTTGCTTGCAAATGAACAACAGTTCAATGAGGGGACCCATGGGAAATCAGGTTTTTTGGGTGGGGGGACCACAGAAATGAGTAATTTGTCACAGAAATGAAGGTAAATTCGCAGTTTTGTACAACCACAGAATCTTAGAAATTTTGTCTTTAAAATAGGTAGTTTCAACAATTCTAAGACACTTTTCTTCAATGCAAATTTGTCACAAATGAATATTAAAAAGTTACAGCTATTTAAAGTTTACCTGATATTTTTGTTAAAACTAAGGAAAATATCATGACTTAACCTAACCAATCAAGGGTGTATACATTTGACCTAACTGGGCACTCATTTGACCTAACCGGGCATTCAATTAACCAGGGGCAACTCACAAGTAGATAGATCACCTTACTTTACTGGTGAGATGTTGATGTGGCACAATCTAGGACAAAGCTGATTGGCTAAAACAGTTCTGTTAATTTATTCAACTGTCATTCATTTGCGAGCAAAATTGTAAATAAAGTTATTCAGAATTTGAAGAACTCTTGAATAACATATTTTTCATCAAAAATTTCTGTGGTTGGTCAAAACTACAAATTCACCCACCTTACTGACTACAAACACTAGAAGGAGCACCATTTACAAATCTTGGAGTCCTTAATAAACTCCTAAAAATATTATGTGCAACATATAATTTCCTCAAATTATACAGCCTGTAGTTCCACCACAAATGAGCTGTATACATTTGAGTAGTAGTAGTAGTTATGAACAAGATCAACTTAACATCTAATGTAGACATATGAAATTTTCTAACCAAAGTATTTCCCTGAGCATATAATTGTCTACATTGCCTTAGAATATCACAGTCATCTGAAAGACTATCCATTAGTATGTGGCCAAGATACTTAGTCTGGGTTACTTCTGATAGCACCCTACCATTCAATTGAAATTCAGGAAAAACGAGGGTTAATGTTTACTATAACACCAGCTGCACCCCAAGTAAAATGAAATATTTCCAGTAGTACATCATAATTTACTAAGAAAAATGGTGTGTGTCTTTATTTGGGGAAATTCATATTTATGAAGATATTTGCTTCTGAAATTTTAATTAACAATATCCATTTGACGTGACGTCACATCAAATGCACGTTTATAATAATGACATTTATGCATGTTTATAACATTTGTTTTGATTTTCATCTAGTCCAGTGATTGATGCCATTTTCCTTTAAATAAATTTAGATATGGCATGTGAAGGCTGTAATTATGATTTCGAAGAACTGATAGCGTGCATTTATAATAATGATAAAGCCGCTAGAGAGATCTTCATTGTGCACAACATTTTACCATCAACAAGGAAGTGTCCATTGTGTGATAAACAGTGTACGTACAGAGAGGACCAGCATATATTCCGGTGTACATCAAAAAAGACTAACAAAATAAATTTTTATAGTGGGCACACTAGGGGCCACTTTGGCCCATCGAGGTGGCTCCACTATGTAAAAACTGCCTGTACATTGGCAATAACCAATTTTTACAGAACTAATTAAGTATCAATTTAAAACTAATTAATTATCAACTTAAAACTAAAGATAGAATCTCTGGATCCAGAGGATCAAAGTCATAATAGGCTACTATCCACAAATATGTTACACACTATATCTATTTATAACTGACATGCAAATATATCAGATCCAAAGAATCAGTCAATTTCATTATGGTACCGTACCCATCAATACCAGTACCGTGCCAACCAAAAATAAGTCGCGGTCCATATCAATTACGGACCAAGTCACAATTTACATCCATATACATTACAATATATATACTTAGGAGGAAAAGTGTAAGTGTGGCTGTAAAGACTGTACAGTAATGTAGAAATGTGTGTGCACCCATTTTGGGTCTCCCATTTAAAGGTGTTTGTGGGGCAAGTAAAGATCATGAGTTTTTCAATACCTCACAGTACTATGGGAGGCACCACTCGGCAGAGGAATCTCTTTAAATAGGGTGTGTAAAGACGGACAGAGTATCCCCTAACCCAAGATGCTGCCTCCCTATATCCCACACCACCTGTGTTGAGCTGTGGGATCTATCACCCAAATGCGCACAATATATATGAAATAAACTAGTACCATTCATGCAATAAAAATGGGCTTAAACACCATCACCAGATGTCCCTTGCAGACATCAAACTATCCAACCTTCTTTTGAGAGAATCAAGTGTATCTGAAGTCACCACTTCTTCTGTCAGACTGTTCCAAAACTTAATTACTCTGTCTGTAAAACTGTTTTCTTAAATTTGTTCTACATCTTGGCTTAAATAATTTCATACTATGACCTCTAGTCTGGTTATTGTGATCTTTAATGAAGAGAGACTCAAAATCTATCTTATCCAACCCTTTTATCATTTTATACACCTCTATCATATCACCCCTTAACCTCCTCCTTTTTAATGAGAACATGCTTAGATACGCCAGTCTTTCCTTATATGTCAATTGTCTTAGAGATGGGATCATTCTTGTTGCTCGCTTCTGTACCCTTTCCAGTTTTTCAACATCTTGTATCAAATAGGGACTATTAAATTGAATGCAGTATTCGAGGAGGGGTCTCACATATGAAATGTATAGTTGCTTTATAATATTGGGCAATTTGTATGTAGTGTGTGTCTGCATGAGATTGAGTCTAGCATTTGCTTTATTTCTGATTACCATACAGTGATTTGAGGGTTTAAGTTCATTAGTCACACCAACACCCAAGTCTCTCTCTTTATCATCATTTTTAATCCAAATTCCATTCATATTGTATTCAAATTCTGGATTTTTTGGCCCAATATGCATAACCTTGCACTTATCAACGTTAAATTTCATCTCCCACTTATCTACCCAGGCTGTTACATGCAGATTCTCCATATCCCAGTTCAAGGATACCATACGTGGCTAGATAAAGTGAATGTAAAGCCTAATGTAATATTACATTTTATGAACATATTCCTGATGAAAGGATTCTCAGAAGCCTATTGTATACATAATTTACATCTCTCCTCAAAGACAATAGTCCACTAAATTTCGCAAGCCCTTAAACTGAAACAACACATTTATTTTTAGGATTTTTTTTATGGCACCTAAAGACCTTCTGGTCTTTTCTTAAAATACAAGCATTATTACATTTAGGGCAGGTCACGATGTCTTAATTATTCTGTGATTGAAAAAAAAAGTCTAAACTCTTATCTTCATTGAGGGCAATATGGCGGATTACATCTTCAAAATCAAATATACAAAACTGACATGTCATACTTGTGGTCACAAAAACACCAAACTAACAGACCAACAACTGCTGCTAATGATTTAATTTTAAAACAGGACAAATTAAATTACGCTGAAGTAGCCAGAAATACCAAAAATAGGAAATCACCAAATCGTTGAGGTAAATATAGATATTATGGCCTCCACCAAGTTGACAATACTGGCTATTATCAAACGTTTTAGCATAATTTTAGGAGTCTAATGGTATATATTATTATTTGTGCAATTGCGTATTTATAATGTTATAGGCTTTTAAAGAAATTATTTTCGTACCAGTAACTCCATTTTTTGAATGACATCATAAATATATCTATTTGGGTGGAAAAAAACAAAAAATGAGGTATAATGTTTTCCGTTTTCTTCATTAGTTGATTTTCCAATATGGCGTGTGAAGGATGTGAGATGTATTTCGAAGATGTTATTATAAAAATTAACAATAGTGATAATTCTGCTGTAGAAATTTTTTTAAACATGGTATGTTACAGTCGTATTTTAAATGCAGTGTGTGTGGATCTAAGTGTTCCTACGATGAATCAAGGTGGAGATTTCGATGCTAGAAACGAGTAACTGATAAGAAAAATAAACGCCGGCGACAGTGCATTTTCGATATCTCAATTTAGAGATACATGGTTAGGTGAGGCTCGGATATCTCCATCTCTTAACTTTCGTTTCATTAACATCTTTCTGCGCAAGGAATTCTCGCAACGTTATTGTGAAGTTAATCTTTGTATATCATCTAAAACTATTGTTGACTAAAGGTCATTTTGCTGTGAGGTTTGTTCACATTGGCTAGAAAATTAGGAACCAATAGGCAGAAATAGGATAATTGTAGAAATTGATGAATCAAAATTTGGACGTCGTTAAGTATCACCGAGGGTATATTATAGGGGGCATTTGGGTTTTTGGTGGAATAGAGTGCGTAGCTAAAAAGAAATTTGTGGTGAAAATGCTTACTCAGTCAGTAGAAACATTAATTCCCATAATCCAGAAAATGATAAAGCCAGGCAGTGTTATTCACTCAGATTCGTGGGCAGCGTATGGTGGAATTTCTAACCTCCCCGAGGGATACACGCATCAAATGGTGAACCATTCAAAAAACTTCATAGACCTGCAGAATTCTGATATTCATACGCAGACTATAGCGCGCTTATGGAGAGGCATGAAGGAGTGGATACTACGACCAAGGAATAGGAATGAAATGTACAACAATTACATCGCAAGGTACCTATTCCTCGCATCCCATTCATATGATGGGACAGTAATGCACTACTTCCTTAGGGCTATTGCCAAGCTCTATCCACCACCCAACAGTTAAAAAGGTAAGCCCATTTATGATTCCATTGATATTAGGATTAGGTTAGGTAGGTTAGGTTAGATTAGGTAGTTTCTCTAGCAATTTGGATACTGGAATGCATTTTTCTAGTAGGATTTGATGTGCAATGTTAAAATCTGGCCTTCATTTTATGGGGAAATAAACCAAAATATGTTAAAACTTTGAAGTCTCATAATTTTTGATTGGTTCATTTCCACATAAAATGAAGGCCAGATTTGAACAAAGCACATCATACACTACTAGGAAAATATATTTTGGTATCAAAATTGGGTGGAGGCCGTAATATCCATATTTACCATAGTTATATATATATATATTGAAAAAACCTGAAGAAATATTTTAATAAAAAAAAAATTTTATACAAATCTGCACAAGATATATATTTTCTTAGTTTTGAATGGCAATTCAATATATTATAGTTTTAACTGCGTGTGAGTGGGTTAAAAGACGAATATTAACCCACATGACGAATCAAGTTCTCAAAGTCAAAATCACACGAATGGCATGTCATAATTCTATCACAAACACCACTAAACTGAATCCAATTAAGAAAAAACAAAATAGCCAGAACAAAACCCAACCAACTAATTAAGTCGCAGAGTAGCAAAAAGTAGCCCAATCAGGAAAAATATTTTATTAGAAAAAGTACACTTAACAAATTTGCACAACATAAGATATATATTTTCTTAGTCAGTTTTGAATGGCAATTCAATATATTATACTGTTTTAACCACACATGAGCGGGTTAAAAGACAAATATTAACCTAAACAAAAATGACGAGTGCAAACTTCTCTGTTTAATTTTGAGGTGTTTTGTACGAAACTGCCATCCATTTCCCGTGCAAATGCGGTTTTCAAGATGATGATATCTCGAAAACTACGCATTTACACAGGAAACAGATGGCAGATTCGTGCAAAACACCTCAAAATTGACCAAAGTTTCTCATCATAAAAACAGACTGGGTGTAAAAACGAATAATTACCAATGTATTTGCAAAAAAAAAAAAATTGGACGTGGTGGTTATAGTAAACATTTACCAAAACAAGGGCAACATACAGATATGCTGCAATTTCACTGCAAAGGGACTTTGGCATGACCGTAAACATTTATATTAATTAGCTGACTGAGATTGACATTTTGCACAATTTAAGGTAAAGATGCAATTTAGTTCAAATATAGCTCGAGTTGGATAACCTTGATAGGCCCGAGTGGCTTCATGTTTCCCAAATACAATGTAAATGCAACGCGATTGACATTTTGAACTTTCATTACAAAATATAGCTCAAGACTCGGATAACCTCTATAGGCCCGAGGGAGGTTCGTGTCCCAAATGTAATGTAACGTAGGTCCTAACTCCAGGTCCATTGTTGGCTTCACTAGAAAAAGATCTTTGGATGCCTTAAATATATCGTTCAATATCAACTGCATCCTCAATCTAATTAGAATAAAAGACGCAAAACAATTAATCAAACGCATTTCGTGCCTTTTTTTAATAAACTATTGTATGACTAAAGATTTATATTCATTTAAACTCCCTACCTTTAATTATATTTCCAAACAAGTCACAGATTTGAAATAATAATCACAAAGAAATTAGAATATCTCACTCGGAGAAGATTCTATAGTGTTTAAAGATGAGTCTTGTTTCAAAAGGCAGTGTCTCTATATGTGGGAGCAAGTGGCATATGAATTATATACCATATTAATTTTAGTTCAGCCTTTTTCTTTTCGTCCAAAACTTGTATTGACTTGAAGCCACATTCTTTCACTAACTTCAAGTAAGATCTGTGGACGAAAAGAACGGAGAAACTTGAGATTGTGATGTTAAATAATAGTGATGATGATACCGATCTTATTGCTAAAGTTTCTAGATAAAAAGTGGATAACAACAACAAACACTTTATTTCAGACTCAACAAGTACAAACATTCAGAGATGGGCATAAATACTTTAAAATATATTTAAATACTAAATACCACGCAAATTTGTATTTAAATATCAAATACATTACTGTAAACTGGAATGTAATTAAATACTAAATACATTACTTCAAAAATTTATTTAAATATAATCTAAATACATTCTAAATACATTCCATTTTCAGTGTTTATTATTGTTATAGTACTCTGAGGCTTCCTATCCGCAGCAAAGGCAATCCAAAAAGAGGAAATAGAAAGAAGGGACTACATAAATCATTATGGAAAACTGATACGTGTGGGTAGTTGGGAGGTAACGAAAATGGTCCACTGAGTAGGTAGGTAGTTAATCTAACAATTATTAAACTCCTTTTATGTCAATGACTGGGTGGATGAAACCAATTGGTTGCTCGCCAGAGTTATTCTCCACACTAGTATTTATATACTGTGTGATAAAGCGTGCTTGGTAGTATTGAAACACACTACCAATCAACCAACAAACAAAAACGAAGCTGGTGGAAAAAGCCTGAACAAAGAAGAAGATCAAGCCTTACTAAGGAGACCAGGACTTATCTAATAACACTCAGTAAGTGAACAATTGTATTTCTAAGCCCCAGTTTAGTGATAACGTTTAAACTAGGTCCAGTTAAATTAGGCCTACATTGTGGTTTAAGAACTAGCATCAACTCATAGCTTAACAAAGGCTAAAGTAAATTACCCTAACCTAATTTGGTGAGGAATCCTACTGTGGACCTCAATTTACTCTACCCCCTCTGGAAAATTTTCGGAATCTCTAGGCTGACCCCTACAAGGCTAAGCTTAACTTACTCTACAGTTAGACTGGAGATATTAGGGGCAGGGACGTAGCCAGGAATGTCCTAAGGGGGGGAGTCGAACTTGAGCTACGTTTGTCAGGTTCCGTGGTGAATCGGGCGAGCCCATACAGTTAGGGGGTCTGGGGGAGAACTGGAAGCTCCTCCAGCGGGGTCCGGGGTGAGGCCCCGTAAGCCAGCGCATTTTAAGCTTATTTTGTGTAAAAATGGTCTGAAAATGTCAGTGCAACTGCCATTTTTGAACAGCCACTATACAGCTATCTACATGAAATATGTACTCTTTCCAACAAAAGTTTAGATAGGACAGTCACATTGGTGCAATCTAAGCTATATGTACAGGGTGTTCCAAAACTACGTGGACAACTTTGGTTGTTAATATATTTAGAACCACAAATGATACAACGGTACCGCTTGGTTTATATGATACAGAAACTCATAAAGTTTTCTTTATTTTCAGGTTTGGTGGTTTAATGTAAAAGAAAATGGCGACTCCACGGGAGAAAGCTCTGTGCGGCGTCGAATGGTTCATCGAGATGAGATCCGACACCCAAGTTCAGGGTAATTTCCTTACAAAGTATGGAAGGAATCCGCCATCGCGGACTAGTATCAGAGAGTGGTACAAGAGGTTTAAGGAGACTGGAAGTGTCCTGAAACAGAAGAGTACCGGTTGACCAAGCAGAAGTAGAGCAGACGTTGAACGAGTACGTGAATCATTTCAACAAAGTCCCAGAAAATCAATCCGATGCGCATCCAGAGAATTGGCACTACCAACCACCATTGTGTACAAGATTTTGCATAAAAGTCTAAAGCTTTATGCCTATAAGGTGCAGATGCTGCAGGACTCAAACCAGATGACGGATCCAAACGCAAGGTGTTTGCCGTGGAAATGCTCAGCCGCGTAGAGGATGACGAAGATTACCTGAAAAAGGTCATATTCACAAAAGAAACTTGTTTTCATGTATCGGGGAAGGTTAACCGGCACAATGTGAGGATCTGGGGCTTTGAAAACCCCCACGTGGTCATTGAACACATACGCGACAGTCCAAAGGTCAATGTGTGGTGTGGCCTTCTCCAAGACCGCTTGGTGGGTCCGTTTTTCTTTGCGGAGGATACAGTGACCTCAACAATTTACCTAGACATGTTGGAAGGATTCACATTTCCACGGATTGCAGACCTGCAACCCGATATCATTTTTCAACAGGACGGCGCTCCCCCTCACTGGGCCTTAGTCGTTCGAGCCGTCCTGAATGACAAATTTCCAGGTCGCTGGATTAGCCGAGACGGACCAACCGCCTGGCCCCCACGATCACCAGACATACCCCCCCCCCTGATTTTTTTCTGTGGGGGTTTGTCAAAGATGTGGTCTGCAAGATGTGGTCTGCAAGACCAAGGTGGCAAACCTGCAGGATCTTCGTGCTCAGATCACAGCTGCATGCGCACTGGTGGACTAGGGTGTGTCGAATTTTTCAACTTTCAAATTCCAAATATGAGGGTTGCTAAAAAGTTGCAGCATGACTTAGGAATTCTAAAGATATTTTTGTTAATTTAATATAATTTAGTTTTGCTTGGTAAGAAGCTACATAAAAATAGTGACTTTTTTGACTTTTTTGTGGAATTATATAATAATTATTATATTAATAATTATATATGCTGTATATATAATGCACTGCTGTTTTTGCTTATTTCACAGGTTGAAACATATTCATCAGTGTGCTGAAGATTACTTGTCCGTCAGTGCTACCATCCTAACCAGTGGGAATTGACCTACAATGGCTTCTAAAAGGAGGACAAGATTTGGGACATTCACACATATGAGCAACCTAATTGGAACTGGTAGAGAGTTGTTGCCCTCTGAACTCCCAACTCTGCGAGACGTTCTGAAATATGGGCTACTGCTAAGAGAACAAAGTGGTGAGGATGTGAGAAACTACCCAGCAGCCAGTCTTGCAAAGGCCATTTACCCTAAAGTGCTTGAAAAGTGGGAACGAGCAAACAGTTCTTTTGTAGCCCCCGTTGTAAATTCACGAGTCACAATCTTAAACAAGATCAAGAGAGCTGGGAGCAGGCCAAAAACATATCTCTTGGGAGAGGAAAGTTACATGTCAAAGAGGCTTTCATTGCAAAACTTGACAAGCTTTTTGACATCCTCAGTTGCAAGTGTAAAATTGTTCTCTGCTCTGAATTTGGCTGCCTTGCAGATGCTGGTTGCAAAAACGAAACTCACATTAACTGCACATGCCCTAGGGAGATGAAGATCCCTGTGAAGGAACTTGCTTCATTAAAGGTCAGAGAGACAAGTCTGGTTCTATTGGACCACATCAGATTGGCTTGCCAGATCAACCTGAGCACAACAGACAAGTCAAAAAGCAGAAGCGGCAAGAAGACGAAAGAAGAAGGCTTGCTGAATATAAGCAGACAAGTAAGCAGGATGTTTCAATGCCATCAAATGAAATAATTTTCTCTGATGATGAAAATGAAGAACAAATAGCTGATGCTCAGATGGAAAGGATGGAAGTTATGAAGTGATATTAGAAATACCAAGCACGTCTTCAACTTCCAATAAAAAGCCAGAGTACAACACATTAGAAATACCTAATGTTGCTATGCATAGCATCAGATATGGTGTTGGCCTGCGTGCCACAGCTGCCATCACCACTGCTGCCTTTATGGATGCTGGCTTGATCACTGAAGAAGACAAGAGACTTGTAG
>JAJOZX010004322.1:292500-335000 GCA_023014485.1 Bathynomus jamesi | reverse complement strand
ATATAATTGTCTGCACTGCCTTAAAATATCACAGTCATCTGAAAGACTATTAGTTAGTATGTGGCCAAGATACTTAGTGTGGGTCACTTCTGACAGCACTATACCATTCAATTGAAATTCAAAAAATTTTATATACTTCTAGGCCTCATATCATAATATGACTTTTAGCAGGATTATATTTTATGTCGTTATCCTTCCCATACCTTTCACAAACCTTCAAAAGTGTGCTGAACCATTTACAGATGGAGAAATAAGAACTAGAAGATTAACAATCATTGTACCAAGATAGCAGCCTATTTTACAAGTGTTCAGTACAACAGATAGATTATCCATATAAACATTGAATAAGTAGGGAATTAATGTCCCTCCCTACTTGACACCATTTGTCACAGAGAATGGCTCTGAATTATCCCCACCACATCTTACAATCATTGTCTGGTGAATATACCAGAATATTAATATATTGACCAAGTAACCAGGTACATTACGATTTACAAGTTTCATGAATAATTTGTCATGATTAACACTATCAAATGTCTTAGAGGCATCCAGGAAACACAAAAATACATTAGCATCTAGAGTTTCAAGGCATCAGAGCTGGGCAATAAATACATTGAATGTATTTAAATACTAAATACTAAATACATGGGAGAAATGTATTTAAATACTAAATACTAAATACATTTTACGAATGTATTTAGATACTAAATACAAAATACATCAATTGTATTTAAATACATTTGTAAATACATTTTAAATACATACAAATTTTAACATATGCATTCACTAATTCATGTTTTGATAAATTTCTACTTTAGGGGACACGGTGAATTTCGAAATAAATACACCACTCGATAGATCAGACGATTTTAAAAGCTTTTTCATCAATGAATTTTCCATCGCAAATTGGATTGATTGCAACGAGTTAGTTACACAGGCCCACTTAAGGCAGAGCCGTTTTGTACGATTATTCGGTCAATTTCAAGATATTTTTTGATGTCTAAAAAAACACTTACCTTCAGATGGGTGTGCAGATTCGTTGTAGCATTGCTTGCAGCAGAAACTTCGTGTTTACACAGCAAGCAGGTGCACTTTACCTTATTACCGTCTTTAGATTTAATTTTAAAGTATTTTCCATCAAACAGAGGGTGCACTAAATTGTTATCTGCAGATATATCACTGTTTGATTCACCGGATTTGCTTGTTGAAGCCATGACAGCACACGATAAAGAAATCAACCGCTTTCGACTAAGAGTGGCACACAACTGATTGAACTGACACGTTGAAACATGAACCATGCTGTACTACACTGTCGACGCGTCGTACTGTGCTAGTACAGAACGTGTATTAAACCAGTAAAAGTATTTACATTTTTATATTTTGAGTATTTAAATACATTGTATTTAAATACTCATTAAAGTATTTAAATACTATATTTAAATACATGAAAAACAATGTATTTATAAATACAGTTCTAAATACACAAAGGTATTTAAATACGTATTTAAATACAAATGTATTTAAATACTGCCCAGCTCTGCAAGGCATACACACAAATATCAATACATGTTTCTTTTTGAAACCAAATTGGTTATCACTGGTATACAAGTAACATTCAAGTCTATTAATGAGCATATATTCTGAGGTGACGTGTGTGTGTGTATATATATGTATATAGTCTAAAAGTCACTAAAGGGGAAATATCACTAAATCGAAGCTGAATGGCAACAGCAAGTAATAAACGAACCAACGCGGCTGTTCGTATTGTTTTGGGCTAGCCTAGAGATGTTTTTTCCTATCTGACCTAATCGTTGGTGCTGAGTGTAATTAGGTGATGTTTCTAAGGTGACAAATGGAGTAGAAAGTTGTCCGTACTTAAGTATAGTTAGGGGTAATGTCTATAGCTTCTAAATTGGTAATGTAAGAGAGAGTTAGGTAGGCCGTTTGTGGGACACATGAATCTAATGGTAGGCTCCCAAAGGAATATCTAATTCAACGCACCGGTAAGTGCTTTTGATTGTTTTCTAGAACCTAAGTAACCTAACTGGGGTGTCTACCCCACGCTATCACATATTCAAATACCTTAAACATAATACTGGCCAAGGCTATTGGCTTATAGTTATTTTTACTATTGATTTTACCCTTTTTATCTTTTAGTACTGGCACCAAAACAACGAATAACATTGTATCTGGCAAAACACCATGTATCAATAAACCTGTAAAGCATAAAGCTAACAGAGGCACTAATCTGTTACTAAAAACTCAGATAAACTCAATTGTATGTCTTTAAAATCTGAACATTCCGCGAAGAGGTGCTCTACTGTCAGCGGGACAACGCAATTATCACAAAATGGTAAAGGGTCACTGATATAAGATGCCCATGAGTGAAACGTGTGTGGTCAACATGTAGGTGTGCCAGTGGCACCTCATATCGTCGAACTTTGTTGAATGAGGAGTGCCACCAGTGGTGTATTACCCAATAGGCTACATAGACTTGAGCCTAAAGCCCAGTGACAGCAGAGGGCCTTTATGTAGTGCAGAATTTTTTTTTTTTACCTAAGTAAGACCCTGGGCAGCAGAGTGGGCCCGTATGTGCAGAGATGGGCGTAAATACTTCTGAATGTATTTAAATACTAAATACTACATACTGGCGAGGATTGTAATTAAATACAAGATATATTACACCAGAAGGGAATGTAATTAAATACAAGATATATTACACCAGAAAGGAATGTAATTAAATACAAGATATATTACACCAGAAGGGAATGTAATTAAATACAAGATATATTACACCAGAAGGGAATGTAATTAAATACTAAATACATTACTGTGAGACAGTGGTGGCTCGTGACTAAAAATTCTAGGGGTGCTGTCTCTAAGAATGGGAATGAGGTGCTGTGAACATTTTTTGTATCATTGTATTTTAGTCACTCACTTGACTTACTTCTATGGGCATGGCAGCCATGGGTGAATCAAATTTCAAAAAAGAAACGGAAATTACGGGAAAAAAATCAAGAAATAATCACCAAATACATAATTAAATCACTAAGACAATAAAAATCTATCAAATAAAATGTTAAATATTACTATTGTTACTAATCACCGTTAGAAATGGAATTAAATGAATTAATTGTAGTATAAGCAAAGCGAAACGTTAACACATTCACCGCGTTCAACGAACAGATAGGAAAACTGCGCTGTCTGCAGTGCTTCGACTCACTTTCGACTGCGACTCTGCATAGAGAGAGAGAGGCAGACTCCCTCTCTCTCTCTATGCGACTATGGCAACAAAGCATTGGAGTTCCTTTCGGGCATCGCGAGCAATTAATGTTAAAATCTGGTACTGTTAGCGCGCAGTTCCAATGAGAGGTTGAAAATTATTTCATGTTTTTTAATTATTCATTATTGAAATAATTACTGAAATAAAAGGATGAGCATTGAGCAATGATAAAAGTTTCAACAGTTATTGAAAAAGTTATTCAGTGAGCTCATCCTTATATTGTTCTTGATTATTTCAATTGTATAAAAATTTAGGGGTGCTGCAGTTCCGCACTGCCTACCGACGAGCCGCCACTGCTGTGAGAATATATTTAAATACATTTCCAAATACATTATTTTAGATCATCTTAATTTACGTGATCGCTGAAAGACATAGTTACATTACAGCCTTACAACTCATAAAATAAAAGTTACGAATAGAACAAGATTTTATTGATGATCTGTTACTCCAAAAGTGGAATATTTTAATAAAAAATAAAAAGTTCTTTTGTAATAACTGAAGAGATGATCATCAAGAAAATAGATAAATCAAAAAATAAGCAAGTTTCCTGGCCATGATGCTATACACCCCCGAGTACTGAAGGAATTAGCCATAACTATAGCTAAACTCAGAACAGGCTCAGAACTCTCAGAACAAGCAACCATAAGTAACCATAAGTAAGATGAATGGATGGACGGACGAGGACAATCTACATATTTGCTATCATTAGGGCTAGGTTCTCGAATAGTGTCACACAATCTCCCTCTCCTAGGTGAATGAACAAACCCAGCAAAAGAAAATAGCCACTCCACTGGTGTTGATGAAGGCAATGTAGCGTACTTTCTGAATACAGATTTGATCACTTTATGCTTATCGAGATTTGTTAACTTGGTGTTTGGGTCATTGTTGTATTTTAGAACTAACATTTCGGGGGTTTCTTCCTGAAGCTGACTTGACGTACTTTTGTCGAAGGCACACTAATCATCACTGTCAGAAGATTGAGGTGAAGCATTTGCATTTAGTCCCGTGATTAACTTTTTGTGTATCATGTTACCCTTTGCCTGAACATCACAACTTTGTTTTAACCCTACCCATCTTAACTTTGGACATCTTAAAAATGGCTTTTCAACACAACACAGTGACTAAACAGTGACCATATGGCGTGTCGCAAGGTCTAAATAATATAATTTCCCTTTTTAGCCTGTAATTTCCCTATACATCTGCATTTAATGCGATGTGTGTAAATATAAATACAATAGTAGTGAGCTAATTTACCATCGAGGAAGTACTGTATGCAGTGGCGTACATAAGGGACGGGGCATATGGGGCATAGGCCCCCCCCGTAATGTAAAAATTATTACTACTCTTATTAAAGATATTTGAAAAAGAAATTTTAAAAAATCGATAACTTTACAACATTCACCACAAAAAATCTTGATGTCATATGGAATTTCAGTTATTTCATGGTTATCAGGACGTTATTAACTCAAAACTCAAAATCAATTTTGGCTGGCTTAGGAACGTTTATATATGTCTTTATACGTACGATTAATTTGTGCAAATTTAATTCTTTGCTCATAAATTGGAAATAAAATACAACTGAAGACTTCCAAAATGCAGTTCATTTTGATTCCAAATCAATCATTATCAATTTTGAGCACACACACACACACACACACACACACACACACACCACCACACGCTACAACATTCTCAATACATACAGTCAGGGGCGCGCGCGCGCGTGTGTGTGTGTGTGTGTGCGTGTGTGTGTGCCCACCCTCCTTTAAGAAATGCTGTGTACGCCCCTGACTGTATGTATTGAGAATGTTGTAGCGTGTGGTAAGAATCCTGTTGTCGCCCACGACGTAGTTCCAGGTCCTTTTTCTGAAAATGTAACTGAAAATATATTTGAAATATATGCATTTATAAATACAGTTACTTTTGAAATGTATCTAAATATGTATTTAAATACTCGAAAATAAATGTATTTATAAATACAATATTTAAATACAAATTGTATTTAAATACATATTTGAGTGATGTCAAATACATTACTGCCCATCTCTGCGTATGTGTATGATGTAGAAACATACGATTCGTTTCGTTTTAACACATAAGCAGGATCTCGATATGGCAATATAATATTATGAATCCTTATGTAAAATAACACAAAACTATGTTTCATATGTGCGCAAATTATTCTAAAGTGAATTGAAACTTACAGTATTTTGAAATACGATTTCTTCTTTGCCATGGCTATGTGCAGTGGGTATGAAAGACTTTGAAGACCTAATTCGCCTTATTGGTGTTGATGATCAAAAAGCTTTGGATTTCTTTTCTAATCACGGTTCTTTTGCCATTACATAAATGCCCCAAATGTGATAAAGAGTGCTATCTCAGAAAAGACACCAATATATTTTACTGTTAGTCTGGTTATATTAGGTTAGGCCAGATTGGGTTCGGTTAGGTCAGGTTAGATTAGGTACTTCCCTCACCCAGGGCCGGCAAGAGCTGCCACGGGCCCCGGGGAAGGATTGGTATATGGGCCCCCTGTTTATTCAGTATTTTATTATGAATGTTTTTTGTGTACATAACAAGCAAACTGATTATATGTCCAAGTCACTATTCAAAACATACAGTATGATAATCTCTACAAAATGTATGCTCATTAATTATATTTCCTCTCTGTTATTTAATCAATTGCTTTACTAATATTTTTAGATTTTATCCCACCTCTTATCGGGCCCCCTAGAGGTCCGGGTCCCGGGGATTTAACCCGGTTTCCCCGTCCTCTCGGCGGCCCTGCCCGGCCCTCACCAGAAAACTTTTGTTAATTTCGACATGTTTTGAAGGAATCTGAGATCCGTTTCTTGTAAAAATGAATGTTTTTTCTAGATATTTTCATCTGCATAAAAAATGAAGATATCTCGAAAACTATTCATATGCACAAGACACGGATCTCAAATTCTTTCAAAACACATCGAAATTACCCAGAAAGATACTTTCTGGTTAAAAAATGCAGCTTTTGTGTTAAAACGAATAATTACCAAACAAACATATCTTATGCAGACAGATCTAAAGCCTGGGACGGACAGCAAGGACCTGTACTGTAAAGTGTATCATGCTCATTGAAGCGCGAATTTCAAGATTGGCAGTATGTATTCCTATGTAAAATTAAATTTTAGGAGGGGTTTGTTTTATTGAACTTTTGCTAAAAATCACGTTTAAGTGTTCAAATCTCCACTTTTTCGTTTTCTGGTTATGTACAGAACAGCTGTGCAGGACATACACTGTCGTGCAAATGTAACAGACCGGTTTCTTACCAAACAAAACCAAAACCATTGTAACAGCTGTTATAGGCTACTAGCGTTTCACTGTGATAATTTTCTGTTTCAGATACAAAGCTTGGTGAAGATTGTGGAGCCACCATGGCTAAGCAAGGACGAAAGACCAGAAAAAGTTCTGGTTCAAAGCTGAGTGATCTGGTGGGTCCAGGCAAGCTGTGTTTCAGAGAGGAATCCTCCTCCAGGAAGAGGAGCTGCTTCTGGATGATATGAAGCGAGCTCAGTACCCTCTGCAAGATTTGGCTAACGACTTGGCATCACTGGTACTGGCACAGTGGCGCAAAAGCAATGCAAGTTCACTTCTCCTGTTATCATTCAAGAGAGATCCATTGCCAGGAAGATTCTTGTCAGGTGGAATGAAATGATTGACCTAGTGAATGGCAGAGTGAAGGCTGCAAAGAGAGAGAAGAGAATATTTGAACTTGATACATTGTTTGACATAACCTGCAGACATGATATCACTCTCTGTGGAACTGAAGCATCTGGCTGCTCTGGCTGTGCTGCTAGAGTTCATCTCAACTGTGACTGTCTTATGCCTCAGAAGATTCCAAAGCTAGAGCTAGAGTGGCTCCATTACCAGAGGATCAAAACCTCAGAAGTTTCTGGCTTCCCTGTGGCATCTGTTGATGTGAAGGAAACAGTGAAGCAGGTGAAGGTTGCTAAAAGGAAGGAGGAAGAACAGAAGGCAGCTGAGAAGAGAAACAGAAAAGAGGAAGAAGAAAAGGAGCTACTGCTTAGAGCTGATGATGGTGATGATGAAGATGAGGTGACTTCCTTGCAAGAGTCTCCAGGCAGAGCAGCTCCTACTGCTGACACAGATTTTTCCAGTACTGCACCAGGCACAAGCTCCAGTGTCAACACTGACAAAGTCTCCACCTCTGCCAGGAGGAACTACATGGATATCTCAAGCACTGCTGCGGCTGCAGTCAGGTTCAAAGTGGCAAACACTCCTGCCGCAGCCATTACAACTGGTTTCTTGCAAGATCTCATCAAAGCTGGCCATCTATCTGCTGATAAGGCATATCTAGCTGTTGACAGGATGAAGATGTGGAGGGGCAAGGAGTCTGTAATAGGTGCCTCGGTGGAGGCCCTGGGGAAAAGGACAGAGGGAGAGGAGATCAAGGGAATTTTCTTTGACGGAGAAGAAGATAAGAAGACAAAAATCATGAGGGGAAGTATCTCTTTCATTGTACACCAGAAGAACCTGAAAGAAATGAGAAACCTGCACTGAAGATAGCTCAGGCTCTGTTTGAGTGGATTAGTGCTCATGGTGCTAAAGATACTATTGTGGTCCTTGGTGGTGACTCCAACACAAACACAAGACCTGATGGAGGAGCCATCACTCACTTGGAGAGACTGCTAGGCCACAAGTGTCACTGGCTGATATGCCAGTTGCATATTAATGAACTCAGCCTCAGGCACATGATTATCAAGCTTGATGATCCCTACACGCACAAGTCTGGGTTCAGTGGCTCAATAGGAAAACTTTTGGAGAAGATCAATGACATACCTGTCAACTTTAACTTCAAGGCTCTGTCAAGAGAAGATATAACTAACCGCCAGAAGACGTTGTACAGAACCTTAACACTGACCAGAAGAACTGCTACCTACTGATCAAAGCTCTCAAGACGGAGATTTGAGCAAGGAAGTTGGTGGTCTGAAGTGTGGCCAACTGAATCAGTCACGCTGGCTGACTACAGGTGAGGCTCTGTTGATACTGTGGATGAGGCAGCATGGTCTGAAGGGGGAGGTGTTGAAGAAACTGGAGGTGCTGCTGAAGTTCTGCAAGACTTCTACTTCAAGATGTATTTTGAGATCAAGGTGAAGCACCACATGAGGTATGGATCTCACCATATTGTGACCGCTCTGGGACTGCTGAGAAGCCAGACCTCTGAAGTCAGGAGCATAATCACTCATATGATAGTTCGTGGAGCATATCATGCTCACAGTGAGAACCTCATTGCCTCTCTCCTGTGCAGTGAGGATGGGGAAGAGAGGGCATGGGGGGCGGTTGAGATGATCAAGAAGATCAGAGGTAAGTCTGAGTATGGAAACATGAGTCTGAGAACTCATAGAAACCCTAAACTGAATTTTTATGCCACTTCTCCAATTACTCTGATTAATTGGGATAAGGAGAAACTGTATGAGCCACTCTTCGCTTGTAAGATGTCAAGAGGAGAAGTTGAGGAGCTTCTCAAGTCTCCACTTGAAGTTGGGAACTTCTCAGTTCATACTCAAAGCTGTGAAAGAGCAGTCCAGGAAGTTTCAGCTGCAGCTCATGCAGTGTATGGGCAAGAGAGAAGAGATGGTTTTGTTCGTGCTAAGATCGATCACAGAGAATTGTTGATAGTTTTCAAGTCAAAGCAAGACATTATGAACATGTTTTAGATCTCTACAAGACCTGCTAGACAAATCAAGATGCTTTCAGAAGAAAAAATCTCAAAACATTCAGTTGACCAGCATATTATTACAGGCTGGGGGAGGAGGGACTTATACAAATATTAAAGAAGAATTGCAATTGCAAAAGAAAAGGTTGAACGTCACAGGAGCTTGCGGAAAGGTGGAGGCAGCTGCCATCACACTCAGTGATGCCGAAAAGAAAATAAATAAAAATTGGTGGAGGCGTTTCTAAAAAATAGAAAATGCAAGACCAAGAAAGAAGAAAAAGATTCTGCCTGATGAAGAGAATAGGCGCGAAATGTGGTGTATAGGAGACTAAAAATCATACAATTCTTTAGTTTTGGGCCATTCTGGGTGATTTTGGTTATTTTAGGGGTTATGAACCACTTTAGCTGATCTTAAATGGGTCCAAGCCTGCCCATAGAAATGCTTATGGGTGTATGTGAACAATATGGAACATATGGAGGTCATTTGAGGCTACCAAGTCTGAAATTTGCCAAAATCCCATTTTTCGACAAAAAAAAGTGCGTTTTGAACACTTAAATGCAATTTTTCACAAAAGTTGCAGAAGACGAACGCCTCTTAAAATTCAATTTTACATAGGAATACATACTGCCAATCTTGAAATTCCAAGTTTTTCAATATTCGACCTGAGCATGATACACCCTACTGTACTGTAGTTAGTGGTGTACAAACTTTCATTCATTTAGACACGTTCTCATACTTGTTGCTCAATCGATCGACCGTGACTTCTTGTTTGGCTGGCTAATGTTGTGTTGATTAATATTTAGTGTCATACGTTTTTCTTGCTTGCTTGCAGCGTACTGCGTGTGTTATGTTGTTGCAGGCTAGTTGTGACTGAACGACGCGACGAGACGATGGCCTATCATCATAAATCCGGGCAGAAAAAGGCCAAAGAATGGGAAGCACGAAAGCAACGAGAACAGGCAGTACTAGCACATGCACCAAAGATAATTGCATTGTTTTCTTTACAAACAATAATTTCGGCTACAGTTCCTGCAACAACAACAGAATCCACATCGAGTGATGGTAATGTCGGCACGGCAACCAAAATTATTGCTGAGGAATCTGAACCCATGGAAGAAACACAAGATGATTCTTCAGAAACACCCACTGTACAGAGACATGCACGAAGTAAATAGACGCCCTTAATTTTATGGTAAAATGTATGCATCCAATTTTTTTGCCATTATTATGACTAATATTCGTTTCCTACATTTCTATCCTTGAAGAAGGACTTATGCCAATATTCTCAAGTGGTCAAATTGAAAAAGACAGCTGCCTGTTCATGGAAGATGGAGCCCCATGCCACACTGCAAAAAAAGACGAAAGAATGGGAGGAGCGAAATGGTATCAAACGACTTCCTTGGCCGAGTCAGTCCCCTGACATGAACCCCATAGAACACGTGTGGGCAATACTAGACAAGACTTTACGTAAAAAGCCCAAAAAACCAGCAACACGATCAGAATTGTTGAATCTTTTACGCCAAATTGTTACAGCAAAATCTGGGCTGTCTATTTACTTCTTACATGACTCTGTAGAACATGAGCCTTTGGAAGGCACTACAGGAGTGCAGAAAAAACGAGTACAACCTGTATTGGATTTGTATCCAAAGGACATTGGTATGTGACCGGAAGTAACAGAATCTTTACGTGACTTTTGGGTAATGTGCAGTAGCTATGCATGTCAGAACACTGATGCTGCTATTTCAAGATCACTACAAATTGATGGGAGGCAGAAAATATACTTTTCAAAAACATTATTCCATCGTGTTCATTTCCGCAATGGTGAAAACATTCCACGGCCATGGCTTTGCTACTCACCAAGTACAGGACGTGTGTACTGCTTCATTTGTAAATTATTGTCTGTGGACGACAATTCATTTGCTCAAAGTGGTTACAGCGACTGTAAAAATGTTAACACCCATGTGCTCATGCCGCTTTCAGCAGATGGGCACATGCCAAAGGCCGAGTGGACAGCTTGGTAATGCAACAATACAAATCCGAGTGTGCCTATGCCAGGTCAGTACTGGAGAAGGTAATAGCTACCATCAAATTTCTAGCAGAGCGTGGCTTGGCATTTCGTGACCATGATGAAATCATCGGTTCCACTTCTAATGGCAACTTTCTTGGAACATTGGAATTACTGGCCCAATTCGATCCTTTCCTTTCTGCCCACATAGAAAAACACGGTGGCAAAGGCAGGGGTTCTGTGTCGTATCTCTCTCTTTCACAGTGTGCAACGAACTTATAGAAATTATAGTAAAGAGAGTTCTGAATTTTATTATTACGGAAATCAAGCATGCAAAATACTTTTCCTTATTTATGGATTCAGCTCCAGATATTTTACATGTTAGGCTCACATGTGTATTTCGGTATGTCCCTGATGATGGACCAGTCGAGCGTTTTGTCAAGTTTTTGTTTTTATACATAAGTGGACATACTGCCAAAGATCTTGCAGACTGTCTGTTTACATTTTCGGATGAAACTGGTTTGGATATTGGCGACTGCAGAGGCCAGTCGTACGACAACGCAAGGAATATGAGCGGTAAATATAACAGGCTTCAAGCACTCATTCGTGAAAAAAATCCATTAGCTGATTGCATTCATTGCTGCGCTCATTCATTGAACTTAGTGAGACACTCTGCTGTTGATTGCGTAACTGCTGCAATCGGATTTTTTATTTTGTTGAGAATGTATATACATTCTTCAGCGCATCAACTCATCGGTGGGCAGTATTGTTGAACGAGCTTGGAAGTGACTTACCTGTTGTAAAGGGTCTCCACACGTTGGTCAGCATACTCCAGTGCCAAACTGCTCTGAATCGAGGTTAAGACAAAATTCGATTAGCTCTGCAAAAGATAGCAGATGATTCCGAGGAGAAGGCCAATGCACGTCGGGAAGCTTCAGGACTGGTGGGTAAAATAAAACATTTGGGAAATGGCGTCTTCGCAGAACTTTGGTTTTAAAACCATTCCATTGAACCAGCGTCACACTTCAAAGTGCAGACCTAGACCTGAATGAAGCCGTCAAAATCTTGCGTTCTCTAAAGGAACATGTTACTTCTCATAGAGAAACCTTCGACGACTTTGAATGAATGGGTATTGCTAAGTCAAGAAATACTGAATACAAAGAAGGTGAAAGAAAACGCAAGAGTAGTGTCAAAGTCTTGCGTGGTGATGGTCCTGCCGAAGAAACAGTATTTTCTGCACGTGAACGATTTAGAATCGAGGTGTTTTCTATCAATTCTTGACCAGCTTTCTACTGGTTTGACCAAACGGTTGAAATCCTATTCCTCAGTGTGTCAGAAATGTGGTTTCTTGTTCAAAATTACGACTATGGATGTTACTGAACTTCGAACTGCTGCAGATAATCTTGTTGAGGTATTGTTAAAAAAACTCCACTGGTGACTTGGAACCAACATTCTCTGGGGAAATTGTTCACTACAGAGAATATTTCAAGGCAGAAGCAGGTAACATTGCTTCTGACAATAACTGTAGCATTGGACTTTCCATGTATCGCATGCTAATGCAAGATGGGCTGCAAGAAGCTTTCCCTAATATACATATTTGTCTCCGCATGTACAATTGCCGCATATGTAATGTTCCTCGCCTCACAGGCGACTCCATACATGTGGCAACGCCGCAGGGATAGTCAAGGCACCCCAACTGGGGCAAGGTGGGGTGGAGGGGGGACAACCGAGTCCAACAACACTATACATTGACACACAGGTAAGGCACCGTTCAAAAATTACGTAACGCTATTTTTGGCTAAAACTTGATACCTGTAACATTCCGTAACGTGTGGGTGTGGAGTGGGGAAAGTGTTACATAACATCTTAGGGGGTGCCTGATCTTGCGTGATAGGACGTTCTTCGGGGATCTGGGGTGTCAAGTTTTAACAAAAATAGCGTTAGTAATTTTTGAACGGACCCTAATTATAATGTAATGTCGGAGTTCAACGTTGTTCACTCTCATATTAATCGTTTATCTTCATGAACACAATGTTTACTAGCCTTATACAGTAATAAGGTTCCATTATGATTACTGCAAGTCTATATGAACAAATACCACAATACAACTTTTTATATACTAGTGAATTTGAACCAAAAATAGACATTACACAACCATCCTCCACACTCCCTCATTCCCTATTAGAAAATTTAGAAGAGGAAGAGCCATTGTTGTCCCAAGGAGATATGATGACTAAACTGATTGATGCAGCATTGCTTGTATATATTAAGTTAAGGTATATATCAGACATGGGGCCTCGGCCTGGCCTCGGCCTCGGGCATATTTTGCAGGCCTCGGCCTCAGACCTCAAAAGTGGCCTTGGCCTCGAGGCCAGCTGAAAAGTGGAAAGGCCTCGTGACTTTCGTGAGACCTTAGGGAATTCTGATTTGTTTTATTCTGTAATTTTCAACCCCCGGTAGCGTTGAGGTGGAGATTCTTCAGGTGAAGACCATAACCTGACAGGTCACCGCATGTGGCGGCATACGTTGATAAATATTATTCAGAGAGGTGACTAGGCAGGCGGCAGTTTTTGATAAATACTATTCAGTTAGGTGACCAACGGATTAGTGACAGATCACTGTGACGTTAGGTACATAAATGTTATACATGTCGCTGTATATAAATATTATTCAGTCAGTCAGCAGTAGGCCAATTGACTTAATTAATGTAACAAAACTAATGTGGGAAAGCAATCTATCAGTTGGTCATCAGTTGAACTGAGCTCATATAATGTGTCTGTGTTATTTATGTGTATAAACTATTGTACGATATCTATTTCTATAACAAAAACAGGCCAAACTAGAGAAGAATATCACCTGGTATACTGATAACTAGCTACTAGCGTCGACAATTTTGTTTTACCCGTCGTAAATTCTAACATATAAACTTCTAACTAATATG
The DNA here is from genome assembly GCA_023014485.1 of Bathynomus jamesi. Lineage (NCBI taxonomy): Eukaryota > Metazoa > Arthropoda > Malacostraca > Isopoda > Cirolanidae > Bathynomus > Bathynomus jamesi. The sequence goes on along the minus strand of JAJOZX010004322.1, from coordinate 321,057 downwards.
ATTTGAAATGAATATATAATATCAGATGCAAACAATAATTTTGCTAATATCGGCATTATAATTGAGATGTAAATTGTTATATGAGGCGCTCCGCGCCAGATGTTCGTAAGCGCCACCCCGAGCTAAAACTCGTTTTTTGTACCAGCGTGAAGCTCAGTTCCCATACTATCCAATGTTGAGATAATTCGAAAGCTATAAATTTCATATAAACATCTTTACGCTATCTTCAATGGTTCAAGAGATACAGTCTAATATTCATTCTTCAACTTTAACTGCGTTTTCTGACTTTTTTTATTTTTGGCGCTCACGAACATCTGGCGCTGAGCGCCTCAATTATTGTTTGCAAATAATTTTTTCGGTCTTTTTCATTTACTTTAATAATATAAAGTAAAAGTATTATACATATAACTTTAAAAATGTCTGATAATGGATAATATCAGGTGCAAACATATTCTTAATATTATCGTTATTATATTATTATCGTATATAATTATATAGTAATGGCATGATAAAACTTCATACCTAAAGGCCTACCGTGCATCAGAAACATTTTTCACATACAGTACAAGCTATAATTACATTAATGAGCTTTGGTAAACTTTAAGACCACAACTTCTTATTGTCAAGATACATAAAAATGCAAAACTTAAAAAAAATAAGGCATCTTCAAATGTAGCTCTGTTTGCAATGCTCACTAGAGTCGCTAATAATTGTAGCCATTCAGAAATTATACGATCAACACTCAGTGAGTTAGTGCAATCTTGAAATATTTTGCAAGATCATCTTCACATCATAACTTTCCATATTATCATAAATACTTGAAATATTGCGGGTATATTAAAATGAGAAATAAGAATTGCATGAAATAAGAAATAAGGAGTTTCCAGGAAATCTTGTTCTGGCAACTGTCTGATGTGTAACCCGGCAAGTGTAAACACAGCGTGTCGTTGTTGTGGTGTGGCTGCGTGTGATAGATGAACGTGCTTAATGCTTAATAATTCCCTTTTGTTTGGTAAGTGAAGTGAGCTACATCTTTGTTTATTAATTTTGAGTAGAATCTTGCTTTTCCTTATGGATTTAAAAAAAGAAGAGCTACAGGTAGGTTATCTTTGGAAGAGCTTTAGGCCTAGGCTAGGCTAGATTGTTGAGCCTTCTCAAAGCATGAAGGAGTTTATTCATAAAATATTTCGAAGTGAGTATCTGCACCCAGAGGTGCAAATACCGCATTCGTTATTAACATCCGAATATCACACCTCTAGGTGCAAATACCTTCAGCCTAACAATCTTAAGGCCTCGTGAGGCCTCCCCTAAAAAGGCCTCGGCCTCGAGACCTGAGGCCAGTCCTCAAACCCATGCCTGGTGTGTATATATATATATATCCATCTCATAATTGTAAGATTAGTGAAATATTCACTTAATTTAGAGCTAGCATTTTTGGGCTCTTCTGGCATAATTTTTTTGGAGCACTGTCGCGTCCTTTCTACTCGTTTGTTGAATACGGCATTTACAGGGCGAGGTCTTATAAAGAGCATTCTTGCAATTCAGTCTGGTTGTTTAGATACAATATTGTTGCATCGTGCAATGGTGCAGGTTGTGGTGTTGCTGCAAGGTTTAGAAAGAAGACCATAGTGGTCCTTTTGTTTTTTTTCTTAATTTTATGCTACTGAGGCCTAACGTAGGCCCACATCGAGTCAGCAACCCTGAGGTAGGACCTAATAGGACCTCCAAGTCCTTAAGGTTGTTTTAGTCTAGTTTAACTTAGGCTATAAGTTAAAGTAGCCCCTCAGAGCTTGGCCGTTCAAGGCTCAGCTGGGAGTCTGAACCCAGTCAAAATAAATAAAATAACACTCCCTTCCCCACCCACCAGTCTCGCGTATATTAAATCATTATGTAACAATACGAATAAAGCTGTTTGTAGAGTCCGTGTGCAGCTATAAACCTTTACTAACTTACGAATCTACACGATTATATATATATATATATATATATATATATATTATATATATATATAATATATATATATATATATATATATATATATATATATATATATATATATATATATATTGAGCGAGAAAAAGATTGAGACAGTGTGAGAGAGAGCGAGGTACAGGGGCAGAGAGAATTAGTGGGAAATGGCAAATCGATTGTTACACAAAGAACTTGTTAACAGTTTCGATCTGAATAACAGTAACTCATTATCAAAATCACACAAGAATAATCTACGGTTATACTAACATAAACATATTTATATATACTTATAAATTCATACAATATTATACTAATGTTTGTGAAATGACGTTATATATACACAATAAAACACCAATTTTTTATTACAACAAATATGCAATGGTTGAAAATGTTTTACTAAATAGTTTATCATACAAAATGATAAAGTCATACAAAGTGCTCACAATTTGTCATAGATTAACAGAAATAGAACAGCTATACCCGGTTCATAGTTAGTATTTGGTCCATCCCCCATTATTGTTTATTACATCTTGTAATCTGTGTGGCATAGATGCAACATGGTTATATATGATGTATGGGTTCCTTAGGAACATCTCCCACTCAGCTATAGTGTGATCCAGCAGCTGGCGGCTGGTCCACTCCTGCCCAGGCTCCCACGAGTTCACCACATTCCCCCACACGTTCTCAATGGGGTTGAGGTCACACCCCTCACTTGGCTAGTGCAGTAGTTCTAGATTTCGCTGCTCCTCGAACCACCACCTAACAATCCTGGTGGTGTGGATGGGAGAGTTGTCCTGCAAATGGATTTTAAATATTAAAATTAAAAATATATCTCATCCATACGCTTCATCAGTAACCCACTATTCGCCGTTATACAAATAATACAGTCAGCAGTTATCCAAAATAAAATCCTAAAGTGTTGTCATAATACTGAAAGAGTTAAAGAACAATTTTATAACCATTATTCGTCCCATGTAAATGTGGAAACCGAACATACAAATGCGTGTAATACATAAATCTTACTCTAGTAATAGTATAATATTCTATAACACACAAATACAACATACCTGCATAAAGATAATCTACTCAGGATAGGGCAAGGCATACGCGCGTACAGAAGGCAGCATCACCTCCTCCGTGATCTCTATATATTGATCTGTCGTAAACCTCCCGTGGGTTCTTAGTCAGCTCGCCTAGTCCTTGCAGGTGCATTCATCCTCACACATTCGCCGTCACGTGCCCACTCCATGCTACTTCGTAAATATTTTGGCGGGCATATCTCGTGTTGTCGTGTCGCCAACACTGAAGACGGCCGTGAGTTGTAGACACAAACGTCTTCTCGTCAGAGAAGATAACTCTGCTTCAGTATGCGAGATCATCATTTATATGCTGGCGAGCAAACGAGAGCCCTGGACTGACGATGTTGTTCCTCGATCCTCTCTTTTTTGGCAGGAGTACGGTAGTGATATCCTGCTTCATGCAACCGTCTCCTTACGGTTTCCACTGACACGCCCATATGTAGTGTCTCCCGGATGGCGACTGCGTTGTTGATAGGATCGTTCTGCACTTCGTTGATTATTCTCCGGTCTTCTTCTGGGGTGGTCTTTCTTGATGCCTCACACTTAGGACGATCTAGCAGATTCCCAGTCTCCTGCCACTTCTGCGCCCAGCGCCGAACAGTAGGCTTCGAAATTCCCAGTTCCGTGGCTATGTCAGCTACAGAGAGGCCTGCTTCTCGCATATCAATTATTATCCGACCTCGCTGTACAATTTTATCTAGAGCTGGATTAATTTTCAGAGTCGGTGTTCGTCATACAGTATAGAAATATGGTATGAGCATAGGTCATGTCAGTAACCATGTCAACACCTCGGTTTGGCCCATCAACGTCATTTCACAAACATTAGTATAATATTGTGTGAGTTTATAAGTATATGTAATCTTAAATGTAGTTTGAACAGACATGTTAATCATTATGTGAGCACACTTTATTTCACAAAATTTACCATTAGGCTATGTTTAGTCATTTACCTTCCTGTGAGGATGTAAGTCATTGTCTCTAACTGTTGTAATACATGTCATCTGACATATTTACTGTTACATTTTTTTTCCAAGCATTAAAAGTTTAAGATGAAAAAATTAGATATAATTTAGTGTACAGGACTGAGTTGGTTGCTATAATGTAAAGTTGGTTGCTATAATTCTTCTGCTCCATAAATTGGCATCCTGAATAAAGTTTACAAAAATCAGTGCTGTTTGTATTTTTTTTACTTTGGTTGAAATAACTTTACTTAACGAGTAAAAACGAGTTTTCCAAGAACTTTCATTAAGGAAAACTGGTAAACGGGGCCCGGGCCTTCTGTGGCATAACTTGCCCCGACCAATTCAAACCCTTAAAAACGCCCCTGATCAGTGGCGACTCGTGCCTAGGAGCTGCAGAGTTGCAGTCCCCCAGACACACTGCCAGTACGTTACTAAGTGAATTTTCATTAAAACCAGACCAAAATTTAAGTTACTTTCATAGTTGCTGTACGATTCATGTCTGTTATTAATTGGCGCCACATCTGGAAACAATGAGCTGCAGTCGGTGCAGCTCAGTCTCGTGTTTACATTGCGTGCGGACGGTGGGGTTAAGTCATGCTTTCTTTAATTACCCTTTGACGATGGAAAATCGAGTGAAGTATTTGCAAAGCATCAACTTTTCCCAGCTGACATTAAATGAAAAGACTGAAATCAAAGCAAGAAAAAGACCTACACCAGTATATATATATATATTATATATACACAGGGCGTCCCAAAAAAATGTATACACACTTTAAATAATTATAAAGGCAGTGTTTATTAAAATACATTTCATTTTCAAAATGTAATAGAATCTACAGACATTATTTAATTGTTTTGTCAACGCCTGTTTTCAAACTGACGTCCGTTCTGGTCCAGGCACTGCTGATAACGCGAAGCAATGGAATCGCAAACATCACGAAACATTTCGTTTGGTATTTGTGTGCATTCTCGTTCAATGGCTGCTCTCAATTCAGCGACTGTTGCAGGTTTTATAGCGTAGACTTTGTCTTTTAAGTATCCCCATAAAAAAAAGTCTAGTGGTGTGAGGTCTGGTGAACGCGGAGGGTATTCTACGAAACCCCTTCGTCCAATCCACATCCACATCGTGCCAAGTACCACTCGCAATACTCCACTCTTCGGTCCGGATCATCTTCATTAATAGCACGGACTAATCTTGGAATGTAACTTTTCCATTGTCAGCGCTTCAAAATGCGTTGGACAGACGATTCTGAAATTCCTACCTCACGACTCGCTTGCCGCACAGATTTTCTTGGACTTTGGTGATACGTTTCCAGTACTCTTTCTTGCTTTGTGGGGCTTGTCGATGTCCGTGGTCTTCCGGAACGCTTCTTGTGGACATTCTGAACAGTTCCATCGGCTTCAAACTTATCTCTAATTCGAGTGATGGTAAGTCGCGTTGGTGGATCTGTTTGAAACTCCCTCCTAAACTGTCTTTGCACTTCAACTGCGTTTTCACACTTCCAGTAGCATTTTAGAATGAATTTCCTTTGTTCAAAGCTTAGTCTGACTGCCATTATTAATTCTAAGGGGTTTAACTTGGAAAGAAAGAAACATCAATTGAGCTATCAGCTGTTAAAGTGTGTATACATTTTTTTGGGACGCCCTGTATATATATATATATATATATATATATATATATAGAGAGAGAGAGAGAGAGAGAGAGAGAGAGAGAAGAATCGGAAGGTTTTTTATTTGCCCTCGTTTGGCTTCTTCATGCAACCTATGGTTTACAATTGAGACTCTAACCTTATTCCCTTCTTCTCTTTTCCATATACCTCTCTACCTCCATATACTTCTTCTTGTACATAATAAATAAATAAAAATTTCTTTCAAATAATTCATGGTGTAAATTATAGATTAGATTAAGGAGGTTAATATTCATACTAGCCTTTATTTTCCGCTGTCTCCTGATGCATAATTGAGTACAGGAGATAAGTGTACGTATGGTGTGAATGAACTATGAAGCAATTCTCTTCATTATACTTTTTCCTACTTTCCTATAAATCTTCTTTCACCACTACTTTCTGTCAGCAATGGCTGGCGGAGGAGGGGAAGAACCTTGTCTCTGCTATACTTTACTATCAGCCTACTACTATTCCTGTGTAAAAGCTTTACTCGTCTATAAATTTTCAGTATTATTTATTTTCATTTGCTATTTCTATTTTTTCTACTTCTTCTTGGGCTAACCTTAAGTGGATATTAGGGTCTTTGTTCACCTGGAACTCCGTAATACCGCATTCATGGTCACTCACACCCGCCAAGTAGACTATAGTGGTTAAGCTGTTTGTTAATTTCAAGGTTCTGGGATCGACTCTCGGTTCGGACTTCATGTAGTTTTCAATGATAAAGGTGCCTCTCTAGATCTTCACTGCGGGATAGCGGTTCGATCCCCATCTACAGTAAAGGCTGCGAGTTCGAACCTGGCGTCGGACTTTGTTTCATTAAAGGCTCTGAGTCCCGTATAGGAGTATCTTCGGATCTTCCTCGATATAGGCGTGCTTTTCAACTTTCAAGAGAATTAAAACTTTTTGCGCAGTACCATGGTGAATGACAGACTGTCTGCTTTAGCAATGATATCCATTGAAAATAAAATGATAACAGAAATGAAGGATTTTAATGAAAAAGTAATAAACCATTTTGCTACATCGAAGAGCCGACTCACCGATTTTATTTTCAAGTAATACTACCATCACCACCTCAGCCATCCCTACCGCTACCTACCACCCCAACCATCCTTTCTACCACCACCACTACTACCATGCCCTGGAAATCCGTGGACATCAACTCATACCTGAGGTAGGTCAAATTTGTGTACCCTACTGTTGTGTGAAGCTTGCAGTCCCTCCATTTTATTACGAGCCGCCACTGCTCCTGATAAAGTTATGCTGTCTTGAAATTTTATAATTTTGCTATTCTCATAGTTCTGTAATCGTTAATTTTAAGATTTTATAATAATGTATTTTTTAATTTTAAGTTTTTATGATTCTATGATATAATTTTCTAACTTTCACTTACTGTGAATGCATGTATAATATTATGTTCTTACATACGTTCTTGCTTTACTGCAACCACTTTTTATTATATATATATATTTATATATATATATATATGAAAATTATTTCACGAAAGTAACACGTGAAAAATATTTATGATGAATAAAACCACGAAGGAAAGGAAACACAAAATGGTGCTCAAGCGCTTTCGTCTAATGACATCCTCAGGAAAACTGAAGTACATAAAAAGGTTACAGCCTATATATAGGTTACAGAAAGAAAAAAAAATTATATATATATATATATATATATATATATATACACACAGAGATGGGCAAGATCACCAACTTTGTGATCTTGAAGATCAAGATCAGATCACCAGAAAAATGTGATCTTGAAGATCCAGATCAAGATCGTGATCTTGAAGATCACTTTTCAAGATCACTTTTTAAGATCACTTTTATATGAATTGAAAAAAGTTGTACTCTTGTAGAGTAAACAAAAACAAATTATTTTGTTAATCACTCCTGAAAAGTATCACTCCTAATACTCCCCTGAGGGCTGAGGCAATACAAGCATCGCATCCTACCCATGTCACCTGATCTAAACCACGGGGATTGACGATTCCCCTTTCAGTTTTTCAGGTGGTAAACTTAAAACTTAGTATTATCATAACTTATCAGCAAAGAAAAAACTATTAAATGACCTACATATAGTTTTTAGTTCTATTTTTTCAATTCTCATTTCACCAGGTCCATAACCCATATCAATGAATGGTCAGCATATATAAGTAAACATTTTTTACATAGAATTTAATTTTACAGTTTTACTGCAGTACGCAATTACTGACAATATAAGGGTAAAAACCGCAAGTTAAGAGTGTTAATTTAATGTTCAACCGCTGTAAACATTTGCTTTCAGCAAAACCAATTGTTCAAAGTTACCATCCGAGAGACGACTTCGTTTGGGGCTATGAACCATGCCAGCAAACGAAAACAACCGTTCCACTGGTGCAGAGGAAGGTAGCGTGGTGTTATACCTCTTGAAGATCTTCTTTATAGCAGGATACCTATCTAAAGAGTCGAGTGCCTTACTGGTGTCCTGCAAATAATTGAGGACTTCCAAGTCTTCCTTGTTGTTAGGAGCAGAGAATGAGCCGTCCATAGTTCTGAAGAAATCGTCTTCAGATGATGAGTCTGAGTTCACCGAACTATTACCACTGCTGTCAGAATTACAATTTCTTACAGCCATTTGCAGCTTGTCTTTTACTTGAGACTTGATTGCTTCATGATCGCCGAAATTAGGCCCTTGCAACAATGATATCCATCTAAGTTTGAAATACGGATGAGATACTGAGGCCAAAACGGCATCAGTTACCTCGGGGCTCAACGACAAAAAATGACCAAATCTGGCATTGAAGCCAGAGACGACTGCTGCCAGTAATGGCATGCAGTGTCTCAAGCGCAGGTCGTTTGGTTGGATAGGCTCCAATCTTGCGAGGGCATCTTGAGTCACTAGGACTGTTGGAAGAAGACAACCGTAGTAGCATTCTTTCTCTGCCTGTAATTTGTTGAGGGCTGCTGCAATTGGTTTTAGAACAGACAAATATTCTGAAATAAATTCCAATTCATTGTCTTTGAGGATGGGTAGATTCAGTTCTTCAAGAGCTACATTCACGTCGTTCTTATGTTTATATATTTGGCTTAATGAGTCGTACATTGAGTTCCATCGGGTGACGCATGGGTACCTAAATTGGACGCCAGTTATTTCCTGTATTTTTTCTGCTGACTTGGGTTTACCAGCAGCATTCCACAGCGCCGAACATTTTCCCATTGCAGAATGCTTTATCTTCTTTAGTCCAGGTGAATTCAGTCCTTTATCTGCATCAGTTGTTGCTACCAAGTTCAATGTGTGGGAGGCACATCGAATATGGGATGATAGTTTCACTGACTCCTCTCCATGCTCTCCTGAATGTTCAGGAAAGTTGCTGATGATAACCTCTTCATCTGAATCTTTTTCATCATCATCTTCATCTGCATCATCTTCATCAATGTCGTCAGTACGATTCTGAACACGAACACCGAACTCTTTAAAGCATTTCACCATGTTCGATGCATTGTCGGTGACTGTAGATACAACTTTTCTATAAGATAAACCATGCTCCGAGTTGATCCTGTCCAATATTCCAGCAATTTTATCAAAGCTATGTGTTCCACGAAATCTTCGGCATGCCAGTGCAGCTGATCCTCGCGACAAGTCATCATTGATCTGTAATGTAAGAATATAAAATCAATGTTTGTATGAACATTTTTTTAAGCTTAATTTAATAATATTGGTTAGACACGCACCAGCTAAACTGCGCCACCAAACATTGAAGAGAAGAACTATGTGATATAAAGGAGGCAATTCAGCGATGAGTCGCCTACCATACCACCACATCAGTGACCCATCCCATAAGAGCAAAATGTGGAAGAGTCCATATTCACAGCCTGTGAATATGGACTCTTCCACATTTTGCTGTGAATCAGACACAATGACAGATGACAGAATCAGTGAATTAGTGTGAAATTACTGTGAATCACAGCAAAATGAAGACTCACCAAATTAATGAATGAGGAACACATGTCGAATAATTGAAAAGATTATACTATAAGTCTATCAGACTATCAGTCTATCACCAATGGTCAATTTATCAATTATATAAAAATAATACACTAAATCAATAGCATACCCAATGCGCAGTGACTCCCATGAAACTGCGGTGATTAGTTGACCATATGTCGCATGTAACACACACATGGTCAACTGCTGCCAGTTTTGCTTGTATGTCTTCCTTCATTGTACTGGTTGTTGTTGCAAGAGATCTAGCCAGGGTGCGTCTAGATGGCACCTGAACAGCCGGGTTGACGTCTGAAAAAAATATTTAAAAATTAAAACAAATACAATAGATTAGCTATGGAAAAAATATCAAAATATTTAGCTAGGCTAGCGATAGTCTAATGTTCATACAAATAATATGATTAATTATTTTAATCAGATATTAGCTATGGAAAAAATAGCAAAATATTTGAGTTATACTAACATGAAAGAAGATCCTTAAATTCATGTAGTTCAACTAGGCTCAATGGTAGGAGCCCATTAGCCACAAGCGAGAGAATCTTCTTTTCAAGGATATCCTTGCATATTGGTGGTCCTGGTTTTTGCTTGGAAATGTGGAACATGCTTAGTGTTGACTGCTTGGCAATTTTGGCAGGGCCAGCATTGCTGCCGCTGGCATCTTCTTCTTTAGCTGGACGCTTGCGAGATTTCTTCTCCGATTCATATTCACCCAAAAGATCCGAATGTAGTTTCTGCACAAGAAAATAAATTATTATCATGCGGAGAGACTTCTTGAACACCCTGTATAATATTTATCAGAGTATCAAACTTCTAGTTGAAATTAATACTTAACAAGATTCTAAAATTTTGTTATCTTTAACTAAAATTATTTTCACCATGATCAGTGCATTTTTATCCTATGTTAAATTGAAAGCCGAATTTCGTCCTTCAGTAACTAAATAGGAGAAATTACAGACATGGATCAGACAGAGAGAAAGACAGATACACCTGGCGTTTTATTATAGTTGGATATCGGCAGTTTTTAATGTAGTTACTAGTCCATAATCTATTAATATCTGAAGTGCACAATATATTCAAATGGACGTCTATGTAAATGTAGCATTAGTCTTGTATGGCACCAGTCACTTAAAATATGACTTGAACCATTATGTTAATGTTGCTACTTACTACTTAGTTACTAAGTAGTACTAACCCTGAGGTGCCTCAGAAGATTGCTTGTTGAGTCGAGGCCAGCAGACAGAATTGTAGTTTTCTTTGTACACTGCCTACAAATAACTTTGATACTGTTTCCAGTTTTTTCGACAATTTGAAAATATTTTCCGTTCAATAGCACAGATTGATCCTTATTACCAACATTGTTATCTAAATATATTGAATACTGTTCTGGTGACAACCTAGAATATTTGGTTCCCTTGGGAGCCTGTTGAAGTTGTAAAATTGCACTCATTATTAAAAAATTCAATCTGTAAATAAAATATGTTTAGAATTAATTTATTATGAATACGGACCTATAGGCTATATTTTATGCCTATATATAATAATATATTAATAGAACACTTTTAACATAATTGCACAGTAAATTACACTTTTTACGAGCCTAAATTCCACAGCAACTACACCTTCCATGAGCCCACGCATGACGCAAGTCACCCAACTAACAGAAAACATAAACAGTCGGTGTTGAACAAAGTTGCCACCAGATGTCGCTTGGACAAAAAACAAATGACATTCGCATAGCGGCATATTTAAGAATCTGAAATTAAAAGTGATCTTGAAGTCTAAAGTGATCTTCAAGATCAAGATCACAAGAAATAAAGTGATCTTAGATCAAGATCAAGATCACCATAATAAAAGTGATCTTCAAGATCAAGATCAGATCACGATCTTGATCTTCAAGATCACGATCTGATCTTGAAGATCAAGATCGTGCCCATCTCTGTATATATATAATATATATGCAATAAACGGAGAAGTAAAAATAAAAATTAAAAATTAAAGGATTATCAGAGAGGCATACAGATTTGTAAGGAAAAAATATCGATTTTTAGCACAAGATCAAATGAATTATAAAATACAAATTTATACTGGAAATCTGCCCGGGTTTTAACACTCTGCCTTTTTTGGTTAAGTTTCGATGTCTATAAAAATAAAATTAAAATTAAAAGTTAATAAAGTAGCATACAAGTTTACCAAAGATTTAGCGTTCTACCCTTCTTATCTAAATCTGTTTTGAAGGAATTCAAAACAACAGGATCGAGTTGAAAAAGACCTTTGCTTATGTTGAAGTTATTTGAAAGTTGGATAATGGCAGACTCAAGAATATTTCTATTAGCAATGTTGCTAGAGTGGAATAAAACTGAAGCATTATTCCAATCAATACAGTGGGATAACTCTGACAAATGGACAAAGAGGGCACTGGACAACTGTCCTGTTCTAACGGAATATTGATGCTGTTTTATACGTGTGTGCAAATCCTTTCCCGTCTGACCTATGTAAAAGGAATCACATTGTTTACAACCAATTTTATAGATAATGCCTGAATTATTGGTAGGGCTATTTTTTACTATGATATTTTTCACAATATTGTTATATGAAAATACTACATTAATATCCAAAAGTTTAAGTACATTAGCAATGCCTAAAAAGCCCGGGAAAAATGGAAGTACTAAAATATTTTTTGACAAAGTACGAGTGTTATTATTGACACGATAGAAAGTTCGTTTTGCCTTGTTGAGACAAGATTCCATAAACGCAGATGGATAACACAGATCACTTCCAATACCGTTGATTTTTTTCCAATTCGGCATCGATGTATTCCGGACTGGCGATCCTAAGGGCGCGGAGAAACATTGATGAAAAAATGGCCTTCTTAGTGGGGGTGTCATGTCCCGAATAAAAGTGTACGTAGGACAAATTGTTTGTTGTTTTCCGATAGATACTAAACTTAAAACCTGGCTTTCCCTATGTACATGCACATCCAAAATGGGATTGAATTGTCTTGTTCCACTTCTAATTCACTTTCAATAACGAGTATTATCAACAAGTTTTTGGGATGGCCATGGGCAACCCCTTATCGCCCCTCCTCTCCAATATTTATATGGAGTTTTTCGAAATTACTTACATACCGAGAATCCTGGGGGTTGGCATCCCTTGGTTGCGGTACGTCGACGATATTTTGTGTATCTGGCCCATGAATCGTGACCTAGATAACTTCCTCCTTCAGTTAAATGATGAAGTCCCCTCCATTAAGTTTACTTTAGAAGTGGAACAAGACAATTCAATCCCATTTTTGGATGTGCATGTACATATGGAAAGCCCAGGTTTTAAGTTTAGTATCTATCGGAAAACAACAAACAATTTGTCCTACATACACTTTTACTCGGGACATGACACCCCCACTAAGAAGGCCATTTTTTCATCAATGTTTCTCCGAGCCCTTAGGATCGCCAGTCCGGAATACATCGATGCCGAATTGGAAAAAATCAACGGTATTGGAAGTGATCTGTGTTATCCATCTGCGTTTATGGAATCTTGTCTCAACAAGGCAAAACGAACTTTCTATCGTGTCAATAATAACACTCGTACTTTGTCAAAAAATGTTTTAGTACTTCCATTTTCCCCAGGCTTTTTAGGCATTGCTAATGTATTTAAACTTTTGGATATTAATGTAGTATTTTCATATAACAATTTGTGAAAATATCATAGTAAAAAATAGCCCTACCAATAATTCAGGCATTATCTATAAAATTGGTTGTAAACAATGTGATTCCTTTTACATAGGTCAGACGGGAAAGGATTTGCACACACGTATAAAACAGCATCAATATTCCGTTAGAACAGGACAGTTGTCCAGTGCCCTTTTTGTCCATTTGTCAGAGTTATCCCACTGTATTGATTGGAATAATGCTTCAGTTTTATTCCACTCTAGCAACATTGTTAATAGAAATATTCTTGAGTCTGCCATTATCCAACTTTCAAATAACTTCAACATAAGCAAAGGTCTTTTTCAACTCGATCCTGTTGTTTTGAATTCCTTCAAAACAGATTTAGATAAGAAGGGTAGAACGCTAAATCTTTGGTAAACTTGTATGCTACTTTATTAACTTTTAATTTTAATTTTATTTTTATAGACATCGAAACTTAACCAAAAAAGGCAGAGTGTTAAAACCCGGGCAGATTTCCAGTATAAATTTGTATTTTTACAATTCATTTTATCTTGTGCTAAAAATCGATATTTTTTCCTTACAAATCTGTATGCCTCTCTGATAATCCTTTAATTTTTAATTTTTATTTTACTTCTCCGTTTATTGCATATATATATATATATATATATATATAATATATATATATATATAATATATATATATATATATATATATATATTTTTTTTTTTTCTTTCTGTAACCTATATAAGGCTGTAACCTTTTTATGTACTTCAGTGTTCCTGAGAATGTCATTAGACGAAAGCGCTTGAGCACCATTTGTGTTTCCTTTCCTTCGTGGTTTTATTCATCATATATATATATATATGGGATGAATTTCACAATAAACACGTGAAATGAATGAATGCTGCAAACTCACAAGGAAAACGAAAAACGATTCCAAGGCCTTTCGTGTATTCAGAGCTACACCTCGTCATTCCCTGACGAGGTGTAGCTCTGAATACACGAAAGGCCTTGGAATCGTTTTTCTTTTTCCTTGTGAGTTTGCAGCATTCATTCATTTCACGTGTTTTATTGTGAAATTCATCCATATATATATATATATATATATATATATATATATATATATATAAAAGTGGTTGCAGTAAAGCAAGAACGTATGTAAGAACATGATATTATACATGCATTCACAGTAAGTGAAAGTTAGAAAATTATATCATAGAATCATAAAAACTTAAAATTAAAAATTACATTATATATATATATATATATATAGATATATAATATATATATATATATAATATATTATACAGGGCTATTCAAACTGATTCATCCGATTTCAACTGAGAATACTTCCGTACCTATCAACCGTGCATCAACTGGGCATACACCACATGAAAGAGGAAATCTCCAAGTTTTACAAGATCACCGCGAGAGGGCTCCAAAGTCACGCCGTGGCCTAGCCTAGCAACAAACAGTCAGTGTGAAAATGGCATCCGCACAGCAGAAGGCGTTTTGTGTGTTGCAGTTTTCGAGCTGTAAATCGGTAGTCACAGTGCAGCGTGAGTTTCGTCGACGTTACAGAACAGATACAGAACGTTAAGGATACTGTGTGCGTGCCACCGTTGCCCACATCTTTGGATGAGCTCCGAACTCGCATTGTTACTGCCGTAGAGTCAGTGACAACGGACATGCTGGAGCGAGTACGGGAGGAATTCGACTATCGTGTCGACGTTGCTCGTGTAACTAGGGGAAGTCACATAGAGCATTTATGAGGTGAGAGACAAAATTTGGACAGTTTTTCTTTTGGTTGATGTATCACAAATCACTCTGTATTTGTAACATTAAAAAATATTCTCATTTGAAATCAGGTGGAAAATTTTGAATAGCCCTGTACACGTATATATATATACCATATGTCCCACAAAAAAGTACACCCAACTTTAGATTGTACTAACTCCTCCAAAAGTTGAGATATTTTTGATCTGTTTGTTTGATTTAATATAGCAAATTATTCTTTGTTAACGTTCAAAATTTATTCATGTTTAAATGATTTAGTGTTTAAGCATCTGCTTTTAACTGAAGGGTACAGCAAAATGGGTTGCGCCGAATGATCATTTCTCCCAGCCAGATAGCGACTCTTGTTTTAACCAATGTGCTACTTTTTACGTCGAAGGATATTGCAAATATTTTTTTTAAATAATTCGAACTTTTGTATCTAAGATACGAGTCATACATATAAATGAAGAATCTGAATTACTAAATTTATAAATAACTTTGAAACCCTTATCAAGCAGTTTACACGAAGGCAGCGCGTTCTCATGGTCACAACTTATCTACAAACTAAAAGCTTAAAACAAGTTCAGAATACCTTCGAACTGCAATTTCCCGATAGAGCTCTTCTCCAACTAAACATACAATTTTGAAGAATGTTCGGAAAAACAAAGAAGAAGGAACGGTTCTCAATTTGAACAAAGGACGTTCAGGCCATCCGAAGACGGCAAGAACAGACGAGAACATTCAGCATCAGCCCTGACTTGACCCCGTGTGATTACTTTTTATGGGTCATTTGAAAAATAGAGTATTTGCATCACAACTATCAATTTAGATGATTTGAGACTCGCATCACAGCTGAAATCAACTTGTTTAAAAGACATCCAGATCTTATCAAAAGAGTGATGGGGAAGATGAGAGCTCGACTCCAGATTTGTATCGATAGGAATGGCGGTCATGTTGAAAGAAAACGAAACTAAGCATAACTTTTGCAATAAGGAATAAAGAAAAATCTGCTTTGTATCTTAAAAATTATGTTAAAGTATCTATTATTATGTATTGTCTTTTCATTACATCGATAGCACACACGTTATTTTTTCATTGACCAATTTTGCGCAATCCGTTTTGTTGTACCCTTCAGTTAAAAGCAGATGCTTAAACACTAAATCGTTTAAACATGAATAAATTTTGAACGTTAACAAAGATAATTTGCTATATTAAATCAAACAAACAGATCCAAAATATCTCAATTTTTGGAGGAGTTAGTACAATCTAAAGTTGGGTGTACTTTTTTGTGGGACATATGGTATACTGGGTGATCCAGATAAATGGGACCCATAAAAAAAAGCCAAATATTCTTAATATTTAATTCCTTTCATAAAAACTATATATCATTCGAAAGAGTAGAGTTAAGTTTATTATGAAATATTTATTTTTTTAAAATTACTCCTTTCAAATGTGCTCCATTAGTTGCCAAGCATTCCAATGTTCTCGCTTGTAAGTTCTGCATCACTTTTGCAAGAGTGTGCAGTGGTATGGCCTGTATCTCATTTGTGATGGCGGCCTTCAATTCTTGCAAGGTCGTTGGGTTATTTCTGTAGACCTACTCTTTAAATATCCCAGAGATAATAATCTAAGGGAGAAAAATCCGGAGACCTTGCGGGCCATTCAACGTCTCCAATCTTGAGATTAACTCGCCTGGAAAGGTTTGACGCAAAACTGCCATGCAGTTCCTTGTGGTATGGCAGGTAGCTCCGTCTTGTTGGAACCAGTGGTTTTCTAGACAAAGATCTCTTAATTTAGGAATAAGGAAATCGGTCAACATTTTTTCGTAGCGATCCGTGGCCGGACAGTTTGCCTACGGACAGTTTGCCTACGGACAGTTTGCCTACTGGACAGTTTGCCTACTGAACAGTTTGCCTACTGGACATTATGCCTATGGACACCATGCCTATGTGGTATATTTATCCTTACCTTATTTAACTTATTTAACTTATTTAACTTCAGATTCATGCAAAAGAATTATTCAAAATTAAAATGTGTTGTTGCCCTTAATAGCATAAATGTCTGAAAATATATCAAGTAGAAAGGGAACAGAAGTTTTCACATAATGGATATTTGTATGTGTTTGATAAATGTAGCAAGCGCGACCCTTCGTTACTTTTTGGCGGTGCGAGCAAAAGAGTCAATGTATTATAAGGTGTATATATAATATGGGTACTTTTCCGTTATCTGCCCCATTGACGATTGGTTAGGTTCAGTCATGATATTTTCATTAAAACTATCAAAAATATCACAACTTAACCTAACCAATCGTCACTGCCCGGTTAGGTCAACTGTACGCCCTTGACGATTGGTTAGGTTAAGTCGTGATATTTTCGTTAGTTTTAACGAAAATATCACGACTTAACCTAACCAATCGTCAAGGGGGCAGATAACGGAAAAGTACCCATATTATATATACACACCTTATAATACACTGACTCTTTTGCTCGCACCGCCAAAAAAGTAACGAAGGGTCGCGCTTGCTACATTTATGAAACACATACAAATATCCATTATGTGAAAACTTCTGTTTCCCTTTCTTACTTGATATATTTTCAGACATTTATGCTATTAAGGGCAACAACACATTTTAATTTTGAATTAATTCTTTTGCATGAATCTGAAGTTAAATAAGTTAAATAAGTTAAATAAGGTAAGGATAAATATACCACATAGGCATGGTGTCCATAGGCATAATGCCCAGTAGGCAAACTGTCCAGTAGGCAAACTGTCCGTAGGCAAACTGTCCGTAGGCAAACTGTCCTAGCACCTACGATCACCATTTACAGTAACCGTGTTTCCGGTGGAATCCTCGAAAAAGTACGGCCCTATGATCTGAGATGCAGTAAGACCACACCAAACAGTTACACGCTGACTATGCAACGGGACTTCAGTAATATTCAATGGATTTTCTGTTGCCCAGAAACGACAATTTTGTTTGTTTACAGTGGGTGCTAACGATCACCATTTACAGTGACCGTGTTTCCGGTGGAATCCTCGAAAAAGTACGGCCCTATGATCTGAGATGCAGTAAGACCACACCAAACAGTTACACGCTGACTATGCAACGGGACTTCGGTAATATTCAATGGATTTTCTGTTGCCCAGAAACGACAATTTTGTTTGTTTACAGTGGTGCTTAGAAAATTGGTGGTGTCATTTACCTTCTGTTGGATCCATTGACAGAATTGTCGTCTTCGTGCGAAATCTCCATCGTTTAGTTGTTGCACTGTTTGAATTTTATATGGAAAGAGCATTAAATTTGCTTGAATATACGGTGTGTTGTTCCATATCCAACTCCAACAGCTGAGAAGCACGTCTGATGCTTATGTTAGGATTATCCTGTACAATTTCATGAGTTCTGTTAATGATCTCGTCTATCCTTGCTGTGCGCACTCTTCCAGTTGGTTTTCTTTTTCCAATGCTGCCAGTTAGGGAAAAATTTCTGACACACCGACGGATTACTTTCTTAGAAGGTGATTTTGACATCTGAAAATTTGTCTTGAAAGATCTTTGAGCTGAAACTACACTTCTTCCATGCTCATAATATTGCTCAGTTATGAAACGCAGCTGTTCCACAGTCCATGCAGTCATCTTGAAGGGTTAGTTTTAACTAACACTTTTATTTTATTTTGTATCTTATCTTGTCTTGTATTGTCAAAACCTATACAATCCTGTACAAACTTGTAACTATCCTCTTTCGAATGATGCGTATGATTTTATAAAAGGACTAATACTTTAAGAGTTACAGGGGTTTCTTTTGGGTCCCATTTCTCTGGATCACCCTTTATATATTATATATATATATATATATATGCAAATAACTGCAATGACCGCGCAGTATATAAATGAATAGAAACGACATAAGTATTAAGGAACGTTTCTGCACACGAGGAGGAGAGATAACGAAATAATGAAAAATGGTAGAGCGTCCGACCGGCAATTGGAAGGCCCTGGGTTCGTTTCCCAGGCGGTTCGCCTCATTTTTCATTATTTCGTTATCTCTCCTCCTCGTGTGCAGAAACGTTCCTTAATACTTATGTCGTTTCTATTCATATATATATATATATATTATATAATATATATATATATATATATATATATATATAGTCATGCGGTTTGCTTCTACAAAGCTTCAATTTAATATTTAGGAGAAATCCAATGACAAGGAGGAATGTAAATGCCATGAAAAGTCTTCTTTAATGCGCAACGTTTCGAGCAATACGCTCATCATCAGGCTAGATAATAACAATATGAAATTAGAATCAATAAATAAATGTGAACAAGACAAAATAATTTCCATAAAACCTATTCAGTAAAAGCAAATTTTAAAAAGACTAAAAGAAGATATATAGTCATGCGGTTTGCTTCTACAAAGCTTCAATTTAATATTTAGGAGAAATCCAATGACAAGGAGGAATGTAAATGCCATGAAAAGTCTTCTTTAATGCGCAACGTTTCGAGCAATACGCTCATCATCAGGCTAGATAATAACAATATGAAATTAGAATCAATAAATAAATGTGAACAAGACAAAATAATTTCCATAAAACCTATTCAGTAAAAGCAAATTTTAAAAAGACTAAAAGAAGATATATAGTCATGCGGTTTGCTTCTACAAAGCTTCAATTTAATATTTAGGAGAAATCCAATGACAAGGAGGAATGTAAATGCCATGAAAAGTCTTCTTTAATGCGCAACGTTTCGAGCAATACGCTCATCATCAGGCTAGATAATAACAATATGAATTAGAATCAATAAATAAATGTGAACAAGACAAAATAATTTCCATAAAACCTATTCAGTAAAAGCAAATTTTAAAAGACTAAAAGAATATATAGTCATGCGGTTTGCTTCTACAAAGCTTCAATTTAATATTTAGGAGAAATCCAATGACAAGGAGGAATGTAAATGCCATGAAAAGTCTTCTTTAATGCGCAACGTTTCGAGCAATACGCTCATCATCAGGCTAGATAATAACAATATGAAATTAGAATCAATAAATAAATGTAGAAGCAAACCGCATGACTATATATCTTCTTTTAGTCTTTTTAAAATTTGCTTTTACTGAATAGGTTTTATGGAAATTATTTTGTCTTGTTCACATTTATTTATTGATTCTAATTTCATATTGTTATTATCTAGCCTGATGATGAGCGTATTGCTCGAAACGTTGCGCATTAAAGAAGACTTTTCATGGCATTTACATTCCTCCTTGTCATTGGATTTCTCCTAAATATATATATATATATATATATATATACACGGTGAACCAAAAGTAGGTGGACAGTAGGTTGAATACGGTTTGTGTTATATTATATTATAACTATGGTGTTCATTATAACTATGGTGTTTGTGTTATATTATATTAAATATTATAACTAAATTTATTTAAATTTTATTTTGTATTATAGTATACAAAAAAATTAAATATGTATTCTCAAAATAAACGTTATCATTTACTGTCCACCTACATTTGGTTCACCCTATATATATATATATATATATATATATATATATATATATATATATATATATATATATATATATATAGCCGCAAAAGGTTAGAGTGCCGGAATGCTGCAAATTATTACGTAATGTTGCAATGTTGCAAGGGGATGTTGGAAAGGGGGTAGGGTGTTGCAAAAAAGGGTTGGGGGATGCTGCAGGTGCAACAAGGAAACTTGGATGCGGCGTTATCCCCCAAGAGAAAGGAGAGAAAGGAGGAGAGGTGTTCACCTGGTAGGAGCCAAGTGCATATTAAGACTTCAGCCGAGTAGGCGGTGTCTTATAGACTCCTAATCAGCCAGCTGGCTGAATCAGCCAGTTGGCTTAGAAGGAGCCAAGGGGGGAGGGGTACACCTGAAGGGGGAGAGAGAGAGAGAGAGAAAGAGAGAGTATCGGCCTTTGTTGTCAACCCCAAAATGGGATTGCAAGGGCATGCAACTTGGAGGCGGAGTTCTCCCCCAAGCTATTTTCCCCAAAGGGGTATACCTAACCAAAGAGGCCTCTAAGGGGTTTTCCCAAAGGGCCAGAAAGAGAAAGGACCACAGATCCTTGCTCGGCTGGGAGCCGATCTTGTATGACTCCGTCGTCAGCCTCTCGCTCTTTTATAGACCTCTAATCCGGCTGAGTTGCCAGATAGCGCCATGTATTTAATTCCAATAGAAGGCTGAGTTGCCAGATAGCAATATTTATTAAATTAAACCATATATTAATCAAAATACCACAATATATTTATATGATGGTAGTTAATCAATACAGATGAATCTTCTTAATTCTAACAATTAAAAGAAATTCTGTTTATTAAATAAATAATTTAGACACACGCTCTTTACATAATAAATCACTTAATTCCTATTTTTATTATAAATTTCACAATTGAATAACAGTGGGAAAGGAAAAGAAACCTTACGAAGAAAGTTGAAATAAACGACAATTCAAAACACACGATCGTCCCTCTCCTCCCTCATTCCCCCAAACTTCTCACCCCATCTGTGCTTGTATATATATATATAATAAACGAATGAACAACTCGTGCACACAAACACACACACACACACACACACACGCCTCTGTACATATTATGTGAATGAAAATCAGAAAAAAATGCCAAACGTATATTAATTTAAATCAAATGAAGCTAAACGTCTATTAATGTAAAACAAATGAATTTTCTCCTTTTAAGAGAATCAATTATTATAAGAAATTAATTATTCAATATAAGAAATTAATCATTAAGCGCTGTTTTTTCTTTCACGAGGAAAGGATTTCCGAGAATCTGGGTCAACTCAAAACACACGGTCGTCCCCCCTCCTCCCTCATTCCCACCAAACTTCTCACCCTTCGCGAACGTCAAAATATTAGTTCAGACGAAATACATACAAATGAACAACTTTCTCCTTACCTTATATATATATATATATATATATATGTTAACCCCTCCGTCTATGGCCCTGGGTGGTTCGAATTGACGGGGGTTCTAGTTGGGAGGCAGCAACGGATATTTCTTCTATAACTTTCTAATTTTTTTCTCTCGCTTTATGGGGTCGACAGTTATTAATTCTTCTCTTGCTATAATACTCTGATACTTTCTCTGAGACTAAAATTATCGACTTTTCTTTTATAACTTATCGACTTTACTGACTAAGTTCCTCTGAAGATAGCCCAACTCGAGGGGGAAAATAAAAAGTTTATCTTACTGTAATTTACTTCTTAAAAATTTACAGGTAGTGGTCTGAATTTTAGAGGGGTAGAGGTTCGACCTCTTTCGACCATGGCTCAGGCCGGAATCTAAAAAGTTAAGGAGGCAAGGGGCCTCTGCCCCCTCCCCGCAGCGAGGCTGCTAACAAGGGAGTCTCGTAGTAGTGACCAAAGAAGAGTCCCGTAATGAAGTGTGGTTCATTTTACAAATTCATGTATCATATAAGCCTAAATGTTGGGGGAAGGCAGTTGAAGGTTAAGTTCCCCCCTTTTAAACACATGATCAGATGTTTGAAAGATTCCAAATAAAAATAAAAAAAATAAGAAACTAATCGTATTTTTTTGCCGAGTCTTCATTTCTGAAGGCGATATCATTTCATAGTAGTACATAAGTACAATTTAAGTACACGACTGAGTACATTTTCGTTTGGGTTTATTACAATTATGATTGCGATTATGGATTACTTCACATTCGCTTATGATTGTCCATTACAGTTCTATTAAAGTACATTCTTACATTATATATGAAGTCATTACATTTAATTACAGTTCCATTGAAGTACATTACAAGTTATTATTAATTACAGTTTCATTAAAGTACATTACGTTATATTAAATTAAAGTATTACAGTTAATTACAATTAAACAGTTACTATAACTTTGTTTTGTTTTTACAGTGTTTCATATTAATAGACAATTAAGATGTTAGAAATATAATACAAAGTCCAAGGGCACATACGGTATGGATTT
The DNA here is from genome assembly GCA_023014485.1 of Bathynomus jamesi. Taxonomy (NCBI): domain Eukaryota; kingdom Metazoa; phylum Arthropoda; class Malacostraca; order Isopoda; family Cirolanidae; genus Bathynomus; species Bathynomus jamesi. The sequence continues at coordinate 297,958 of JAJOZX010004322.1, read as the reverse complement.
ATATACAACATAATATGTTATAATATGTTATAACATGTTATAAATTTGAAATCAGAGCGAGAGGAGATATTTATCTTAGAAGCGTTCGATTTTGCTGTCATTAGCGAATTCGACCACTTACCTAAGCAATTATGAATATCTTGTGAGGGGTGAACGTACTTGAAGAAAAATAATAAAAAAATACATGTGGACGTATTTTACATGTACGTAACACAATAGGTTGTGTGCGTAATATAGACACGCGTAAAATATGGACTGATAGGTTGATAGGTAGCAGTAGACAATAGGTAGGAAACAACATAAATAATGATGTATAGAGAATGAAGTTTATTTTTTATTATTATTATTAAAGAATTTACCATACATTGAATACGGAAGATGTCCAAATACTAAGCACGTGATTCAGTGTAAAAGGTATGGGAAACGTAAAGTGAATTGAGTTATTTTATGACGTCATAGTGTATGTCATTATTAGAAAAGATGAATTAAAGAAATATAGTAATGAATAAAGAAGTACAAATCATTATTAGGAAGATTTACAAGAACGAATTAGAGACAAAGAGTGGGTATTAATGACTAAGAAGTACAACTACGGGTTCCAATCCTGTTATATGCAATGTGTATGCATAATCTAGGGTCGAGGGTGAGATGGAAGACAATCATAATTAATTATAAAACTCATAACAAATGGAAAATGGATACGACTAAACCATAGAAATGGTAGATCGTAGGGTTGTGACACAAACAAAAATAGAAAGCTACAAATAAATTTTTATCCAAACTCGCGTTAAGCGATTTTGTTCTTATGTAAAAAGAATATGATTCATTGTTCATTTTACATTGCTCTCCCCTTTAAAATGATATGTATAACAATAATATAATAGGGTACAATTAATACAATAGAATTAAGAGAATAACATCCTAACTAATTCAAGTTAGATGACGAATTTTTCTTTACATTACAAGTTTATACAGAACAAGTGACTTCGGGGGTTGGGTTACAAACGCAGAGTATCAAATTTTTAACAAGACACTCGCTTAGAGGGCTATTATAAAATATAAAAATTCAAGATTAAACTTTAATTTTATGCAAACAGAATAAAAGGATTAATACGTTAATTAGACAAACAATTAAGTTAGACAAAGAAGATATTGTTAATTTTTTAACAAAATTTTATTTTTCTGTGGGGAAAATTACATGCATAATGATAGTAGGTAAAAGGGAAAATATAAATTATTTTCCAAAGTTACCCTCATCGTACAGTCTATACTAATTTTATTGACTATTGTAGGTAAAAAAACGAATTACGTAATGGATGATGTATAGACCTGTGGTCTAGTGTGTATTTGTGTGTATTAGGTAAAAGTGTGTATCTTACAATTTTGAGGGACAGATTAGCTGAGAGGATTGTAAATTAACTGAATAAATGCCTGAGCAAAAATTTATATATCGTAAGCAAAAATGCTTAAGACTATATAAATAGCATAGTTAGCACTTACACTCAATGAAATAGTTTATTGTGATATCCAATGATTTTAGCATCAGGTTGTCTATATAGTATATATAGTGTGCGTATGCGTGTGTATGTGTAGGGATTTGGAAGGTTTTTGAATTAACAAAGTTATAAAAATAATGTAAATAATTAAGATGGGTTTAGGGTTATAAAATCTTTAAGTTTAAGTCAATTATTGTTAAAATCTAATTACAGGTAGTATTAATGATGGGTGTATGCATACGAGTTTCATGTGAAGTGGCTTGAAGTACGAAAGAAAATGAATTCGAATATATATCAAAAGTAATAGAATTCAACTAGGATTATCGATTTTACGTAATTAAATCAGTTACACGTATATTAAGGTATAAAAATAAACGTACTTAGAGGACCTTACAATTAATGAAAGTAAATCTAGCTGTATTAAAAATTAAATTTGAAGATGGAATTAAATTCGACTAGTAACATTCCTAGGTATATGAACTATATAATCATAACATTAACCAGAAGTATCGGTACGATAATTGAATTAAGAAAATTAAGAATACAATTAAAAATAGAAATCAATATGCATTTTAATGAACTAAACATATAATATACTTAAAAATAAAAAAAACACAACTTAACATAAATTGAGGTTATGTTCCATAGTACCAAAGAGGAATTAACCATGGTTGAACCATTTCTCTGGTTGACACGGTTCAACTGGGGTTGGGGGTGTTAAAATAAAATAAAATAAAACGACAAAGTTCGGAGTACGACATTCGGGGGAATTGAGTGACTAAGCAGGGTATAAGTCTGAAATTGACAATTACGTCTTTTCGTGAGCACTTTGCTCTTTAAAAAAAAAGATTGCTTGTCACACTACTTAGAACAAAAATTAAAAGAGTTCAAACAAATGGAGGGACGGCAGGTTCCTCATATACATTACAATAATTATCAAAATCGTTACAACCTTTGTAAAACGGTTTTGGTTACAAATAATAAATACATAACTATATATTTATATACGCAACAATGCATGAAAGAAAAGACAAATTGGTGAATTTCCTTTTACAAAAAAAAAGGTTAACTAAAGACGCAAACCGGTCAATTCAGGTGAATTTAATCTCTTTTACAACAAAAAAAAAGGTTGAATTAAATTCTTAAATTACATGTTCTTAAATTAAATTCTCTTAAACTACAAAGAAAAAGTTGAATTCAATTGACTGCATTCAAATGACTTGGGACTTCAAAACTGACTTCAAAACTGACTTCTAATAAAACTGACTTCGAATAAAACTGACTTCGAATAAAACTGACTTCGAATAAAACTGAAATCTCTGGGGCGGTTGTCCCTCTGGATGCAACCTTCTAACTTGAATTCTTATCAAGTATTTCTATAAATCTCTGGGGCGGTTGTCCCTCTGGATGCAACCTTCTAACTTGAATTCTTATCAAGTATTTCTATAAATCTCTGGGGCGGTTGTCGCTCTGGATGCAACCTTCTAACTTGAAAGTAACTGAAAATGGAAAATGACTGCACTTGATCTCTATCAAGTGGAGACTATTAACCTCTGTGGTTGGTTGTCTCTCTTGGTGCAACCGACTTACTTGAATGCAATCAAGTATCTATAGACGATAAAACTCTCTAACTGAAATTAACTGAAAACGGAAAATGACTGCACTTGATCTCTATCAAGTGGGACTATTAAACCTCTGGGGTTTGGTTGTCCCTCTTGGTGCAACCGACTTACTTGAAATGCAATCAAGTATCTCTATAAACGATAAACTCTCTAACTGAAATAACTGAAAACGAAAATGACTGCACTTGATCTCTATCAAGTGGAGACTATTAACCTCTGGTGTTTGGTTGTCCCTCTTGGTGCAACCGACTTACTTGAAATGTAATCAAGTATCTCTATAAACGATAAACTCTCTAACTGAAATTAACTGAAAACGGAAAATGACTGCACTTGATCTCTATCAAGTGGAGACTATTAACCTCTGGGGTTTGGTTGTCCTCTGATGCAACCGACTTACTTGAAATGCATCAAGTATCTCTTTAAATCTCTATAAACTCTCTGTAAACTCTCTCTTTCTTAATTTGAAAGTCAATTCAATTCAATAATTTGAAAAAAATTGTATAAAAAAATAAAAAATGTAAACAACATTTCACTCGAATGTACGTGAAGGTACGGTACTATTATGTTTGGTACATAAAATAAAATTATTATATACTTACTATAATAGTGAAAATAACTGAAATTAACTCTCTGAAATTAACTCTCTAAAATTAACTCTCTGAAATTAACTCTTTCTGTTACTTTTAACCTCTGTTACTTTTAACTTCTCTTACTTTTAACTTCTCTTACTTTTAACTTCTCTTACTTTTAACTTCTGTGAAAATTACTGTTTCACTAAAAAAAATGTATCACTGGTGTCTGAAATGTTCACTGTGTTTCTTGTAAATTCTGGCTTGATACTTATTATTAACTGTTAATAATGCTGACTTTTCAAATGTTTACAAATTACTTAAAAAAAACAACTCTGTACTTAACAAAATTTCTACGGCGAAATCCTTAGAGGACGTGTCCTGAAGACGTGTCTTGCTGGCTACTTCTTCTTGGATGAAAACTAGGCGTGGAGAACTTGGAGTCGTGACACACCGGTTCAAGGGTGGATGTTACGAACTAGAAGTCGTGACACGCCGGTCAAATGGTGGGTCGCCACTTGTTAAACTCTTGGCTACAGACTCGCCAGACTGTTATGCCAATATCTTCTATGGTGCTTGGGTTGTCTCTTTCTTATCTGGGCAAAGGGTCGCCAGTTGTTAAAATCCTCTTCTTAAAATATTCTTCTAATCTTGGTAGTAGGGTCGCCAAATTTTATCCTGGCTATAGGGTCGCCACTCTGTTAACCCCTCGTCTATGGCCCTGGGTGGTTCGAATTGACGGGGTTCTAGTTGGGAGGCAGCAACGGATATTTCTTCTATAACATTCTAATTCTTTTCTCTCGCTTTATGGGTCGACAGTTATTAATTCTTCTCTTGCTATAATACTCTGATACTTTCTCTGAGACTAAAATTATCGACTTTTCTTTTATAACTTATCGACTTTACGACTAAGTTCCTCTGAAGATAGCCCAACTCGAGGGGGAAAATAAAAAGTTTCTCTTACTGTAATTTACTTCTTAAAAATTTACAGTAGTGGTCTAAATTTTACAGGGTAGAGGTTCGACCCCTTTCGACCATGGCTCAGGCCGGAATCTAAAAAGTTAAGGAGGCAAGGGGCCTCTGCCCCCTCCCCGCAGCGAGGCTGCTAACAAGGAGTCTCGTAGTAGTGACCAAAGAAGAGTCCCGTAATGAAGTGTGGTTCATTTTACAAATTCATGTATCATATAAGCCTAAATGTTGGGGAAGGCAGTTGAAGGTTAAGTTCCCCTTTTAAACACATGATCAGATGTTTGAAAGATTCAAATAAAAAAAAATAAAAAAAATAATCGTATTTTTTTGCCGTCTTCATTTCTGAAGGCGATATCATTTCATAGTAGTACATAAGTACAATTTAAGTACAAGACTGAGTACATTTTCGTTTGGGTTTATACAATTATGATTGCGATTATGGATTACTTCACATTCGCTTATGATTGTCCATTACAGTTCTATTAAAGTACATTCTTACATTATATATTAAGTCATTACATTTAATTACAGTTCCATTAAAGTACATTACAAGTATTATAATTACAGTTTCATTAAAGTACATTACGTTATATTAAATTAAAGTATTACAGTTAATTACAATTAAACAGTTACTATAACTTTGTTTTGTTTTTACAGTGTTTCATATTAATAGACAATTAAGATGTTAGAAATATAATACAAAGTACATGGGCACATACGGTATGGATTTATATATAACATAATATGTTATAATATGTTATAACATGTTATAAATTTGAAATCAGAGCGAGAGAAGATATTT
>JAJOZX010004322.1:0-287500 GCA_023014485.1 Bathynomus jamesi | reverse complement strand
GGAATATGTAACTGAGCGAGAAATTTTACAATAATAGGGTCACTCCAGGGTTGAGTACCGAGTGAATCAAAATAGTACAGGCGCTGTCTATTTTTAAAATAGACAGCGATCCAATGAATCCCTTCATTACCGATGACATCTGTGTTCACAATAAGACTACCGCATTCTCGCGTACTTGGCAAACTCAATGTTTCATTCTTCGCAAACACGCCGATAAATTTGGAACGTGTGACTCGTCACTATTCATTACTTTCTGAAGTGTATTAGCATCCATTTTAAAAGTCAGTGATAACGCTCCTAAATCTATCTACTTCTATTAGGGCTTGCGATTCGAGATATACTAGTACACTAATAGGCGCGTCTATAGGCTTGGTGAATTCCAGCCTCACTGAGATGTTTCCGCTCTGCTGTGGGCTTAAATGCGTATTTACGCTAGCAGATAAGTCAGGTGTAATGTCAAACGGATAAAGGTTAAATTGATCAATGAATTCTTCCTGCGTTACCCCATTACCAAGCTCATCACAATCACCTGCAATATGGGTCAGATTACTATAGGCTCTGGCACAAAGAGGTAACACAGCGTCTGATGAATAGTCCGTATCCATTGTTCCACCCAAAGCAATGCCATTAACGTATAGAGTTATATTTTTAAGTCCGAAATTCTCGAATTTAAAGGCACTCTTTTTATATTTTCCATTCACCGAAGCATGGTCCTGCATTCCGATTAATATCCTTTTAGGAAGATTTCCCAGGGCAATGTTTTCTATCTGCTTCGATGCCAACCCTGCAGGCACCGTATATAGTTTGATTTGTACTCTGTTAATAGGATATTTCACTGTAGCGTTTAGTAAATTTTTCTCAATTTCTAGTTGTTTTGGTGAACTTAATTTCACTCGCCGTACGCGGAGGTATGTTGTCCATAATGTGAACCACAACGGGTTTGCACCCTCTTCTTGATCAGCATCCAGATTTAAGCAGATCTCAGGACTCGTGCGGGTGAGCTTTATTTTCATATCCACCCCGTTGACAAGCAACTTCTCCTGGAAAGTGAAATCTGTGTGCAGCCGTCCAAAACACTCGTATATTTTCTTTTTAGAATTTTTAAATTTGTCCTTTATACTACTTTCATCTTTAGTTTGATAATATCCCTCGGCACTTAAAAAGGTAGCCTTCGCTTCTTTGGAAAAGTTGAGGACATTTTCCAGATAGGCTCGTAGATGATAGTACCCCGTGCCTGCCGATATGTTGGTCTGATTTAAATATACGTCACACTGGTTGAATATGGAGTGCAGAAAGTTTGTTTCAGGGTATACAGCATATTTGTCATCGCAGACCGTTCCATCAGAATGGGCTATACGTAGCTTAGCGTACATGTGCACACAGCTTGGATCAAAAAAGTAAGGGCCTGAGCTGGGTATCACGAATTCTATAGGTGCACTCGGGGAACTAATTGTGTTTAAAGGGTTAATTGTAATAAAATCACTGTGCTCAATAGAAACTTGAGTTGGAGGCAGCTCAAAAAGGGACAGCTCCGATTTACAGCATTGTGAACTACATGGGTGGATGAAGCGTGCCATGGCGAGTTAGAAATAGTGCCTCCTCTCTCGACAAGTAGTAAACAAACTATGATTCATGAGATCAATGTCCTTAGCTTATATCAGTCAAAAAAGTGGTCAACCATAGGTTTCATTCGCTTACAGCACTTCTTTTTTGATATCCTTTTACGTTTAATACCACGTGACCCCTTCTTCCGGGCAGCCCTCTTCTTCTTCCCGCCACCACGCATTTTTCTCTTTGCATCTTTGATGATTTCGTCCCGTGTACGCTTTAAATGTTTTTTTAGAGCTTCTTTAGGTTTAGCCCCGGCCAATATGTCTTCTGCAGTGTTAAGACCTGATTGTAGCGCTTTCCTTCCGAGGTATCTGGCACCCCTCTTCAGCAAAGGAACAGCCGTACGTAGTATGGATGAAAAAATGGATCCAAGTCCACTACCGCGCTGGTATCTCACCCCTCGATAGACGGTGAAAGGCTTTCTATCCATTATAACTCAGTGCGTCGAAAGTGTAGCTTCACTGTTAAGCTCCCGTTACCGAATGGGAAGTTTTCACCCTCAATCGTTCTTATATATATTGAGATATTGGTTATTAAATTAGTTGCGACATTCACATAATGGGGTCTGTCATATGTAATACTCAAACTCCTTCCTCTATGGTTGGGGATGTGAGCAATGCGCAGCAGGCGTGCCTGGGTATCCCCAACAAACTGGTGCTCCACTATATTACTGTAAATATAGCACATGTCTGGGAGAGCTTTCAGCCAATTTCTCCATCTTCAATTGATACATTAATCTGGACAAGTCATGCTGTGTCTCGTGAAATGTGTCTCTTTGGAAGGCTGCGCTATATCGGCCATTGGTTAGAATTTTGAACATTCTACGGTCTTTAATACGTCTGTTAGTCTTTGATTTTAGGATTAGTGTATGTGCAGGGTTTCCTTTGTTTACGATTTCGTATACTAAATCATTCGTAAGGTTTGAGTTTCTTAAACTTACGTTTAAGTCTCTCACAACATCCTCGACCGAACCATATTGACCCGGTCCTAGTCTTACTTCTGTACTGTAATACCGTGCAACCTTAGTCCGAGCGATACGTATAGTTTCATCCATAGCTACCCCAGCTTTTTCACACTCGTCAATGTCTCTAAGAATCGTAAAAACGGTTTCTTTATGTTCAATATTTAAAAAGATGGTGTCCAGCTGAATTTCGCATATCCCCACCTCATACGAATCACGACCCAATTCAATGTGCCCGTGGAGTTCTGTTACAAAGTTGGCTAGTGTGTTGTTAGGGTGTACAGACAGGGACGAGGAGGACGGGAGTGTGACGTAGAAATGGTTAGGAGCCATGTTGCATACTATTTAAGCTTCATTATTGCATCAGCTTTTATATAGGTGTTGAAGCTTTCTGGGTACCCTAGCCATTTCACCAGGTACATTTTTCTCTTTCCTGAACCTTTGCTTCCTAAAATTTTCTCAATTTTAAACACATTTTTTCCTAAATTAAACGCAACTTTCTGCAATTCCTCGCGGTAAAAGCCTCCTGAGATTTCTTCCCCATTCAAATCTTCAATGTAATACATCATTATCTCACCTTTAGGTCTCATAGCCCTAACTTTAAAAATCTCGCGTGTCCATCCTTGCTCAAAACCCTTTGCGAATTTATTCCCCGAACGCGACAGCCTTACATAATCATTGATTTTGAAGCGCGCCGAGTGTGGTGGTGGTGGTGATCCATCTCTTCTCGGGAGCGTACCTCTTTCTAAAACTTCGTTAGGTGTTGTCCCAATCGTGCGATGGTGTGAGCGGTTGTAGGATGATGCCAATGATTCCAGAATGTCTAGAAATCTGTATGTGTTTTTATGTGTAAAATAACGGTGCATGCGTTCCTTTATGGTGCGCTGAACTCTTTCAGCTAAAGAAGCCTTATGTATAGAATTGGTTGTGTAATAGCTGATATTAAACTCTGTCAACATGTTCTGAAAAGCACGGCCTATAAATTCCTTCCCCATATCCGTACAAAAATAGCCAGGAACCCTGTTTTCTTTTAACATTAGCGTTTTGGTGGCTTTAGCAACTGTTTCAGGTGATTTATTTTTCAGAGGAACTAGCCACAGATATCTAGAGAATACGTCTATTATGAATAGAATGTAGCGGTAACCATCGTTATACACAGAATATCTTTGCATGTCTGTTAAATCTGCTTGCCAAATAGAATCAATCGAGGAAGCCGTTGTCTTGGCTGTTTTAAACCTTTTTCTCACAGGCTTATGAAGCGTATAAGCGTCCTGCTCCCTCAAAAATCTTTCAACATCTTTTTTCCTACTCCGTAAACACTTCTGTACAGTCTATCTACGCCGCCGTAGAGGCTGGGTTAGAAATGTCATAATAGCGTTTAGTTAATACGTTAGCCATTTGCGTATTTTAGAGGCACGTGGGTAGGGTTGACCGTTGTTTAACCTCTTCTTTCTCCTCTTCAAAGGTGTTACCGCCGGGGGTGACGGCGTCTTCAATTGTGCCACATGCGTTGCATGTTCCAAGTCTTTTAACCTGTTCAGATTTCCTATCAACGTTTTAGGGACATTTATTTGTTGTAGTCTTGCTTTAATATGCTTCCATCCTGATGGTGATGGCCTATCCCACTTTCTCACCAGATCATGGACAATGTCTACGATATTCGATCCCTGTACCTTTGATCCTTCCACAATGATCTCGCCTGTATCGGTCCATTGTATGGCTGGATCCTCATTCAATAGATTATAAAGACTTAAGCCTTTACTCCTCAATGTATGTGGGAGGGTGCTTTTTAATACATGCTCGATATGTTGTGTGGCTAATCCCTTAATTTTTGGTTGGTCAGCTGTATCGTCGGGCACAGATCCTATGTCGCCATGTCCATCGTCCCCCGTGCTGTGCCTAATAACCACAGGAATCTCTGTAGGGTTCTTATAATTTTCGTACTCGTGAAGAAATTTCTGCAGAGCTTCTTGGTATAAGATTCTTTTCTCATCAGGTGTTTTTTCACTGTTTAATAGGGCTAGCAATTCGCTTTCCATTCTTTTAAGTCTGCTTTTACGGGGATCTAGAACCGTGTCTGGATTCCTTTGCAGTGAAGCGTACACCTCGTGGGGAATCACTACCACTTTCTTCATTATATTAATCTAGTCAGTAAAGGACCCAAAACTGAAAATAAGATGGGGAGAAATGACCCTCCTGTTTGTACAATAATTCGTTTTTTCTTCGCTACAGTTTGACTTTTACGAGCGAGTGCACGTATTATGTTCTTGTAACGGCGTAGGCGAGCCTTCTGAGGGGTTTCATTGATACATTGCAATTTATAACGTTAAGACAGATTTCACAGATGCATTTTAAAAAGTCGGCGTCGATATTTTTAATAAACATCTGCTGCATTGCCCGGGGCAGTCGATGATAGATTTTTATTAATTCACGGTATTTCTTTAGTCTCTTTGTCATTCTGGAATATACACCGTTTCAGGCTCGTTTGGAAATATATTCGTTCGTAGAAGCACTCTAAACGTGTTTCGCGGATGAAGGTCGCAAAGCAAATATCCGTAACGCGTGCTTGTAGCTTCTTTATAAACTTCCAAAAACTCCTTACGCTGATTCGGGAACATTTGATTGGCTAATACCCCAATTTGTGATACATCTCTACGTTGTGCGAATAAGACTAGATATTGCGTATTTAACGACACATCGCGCATGTATCTATTTTTGAAAAATAGATTCTGATTGATGAAGAACACGCTTATGTTAAGATGGTGGGAGAATACTGTAAATGTCTCGGCAAACGTTTTATCCATCTCCAACATGAGATCGTCAATTACAATGACTGTATGTTCATTTCCCTTTAACGAATTAACGTCATATACGCCTTTGTGGAACAAAATATCATCTTGGTACTCGTTGAACACTGATTGATACGTCGAATAGCACCATATAACTTTATGCACAAATTTCGAGAACATCTCTCCCTTTTCTTTAATGATTTTAAGCATAAACACAGTTTTACCACATCCTGTAGGTCCAGATATAATACATGTGGATGGGCTCGTGAATCTGAATTTTTCTACAGAGTCCATTTCTAACACGTCACACTCCTAAGTGGTCATTTACAAAATATTACAAATTTTGAGTGCTGTTCCTTATATTTTGTTTTCTTCTCCCACAGAACCGTGAATGACGATGAGGTACAGCACCCCATCATGACATTACGGATGACCTCGACGACAGTGTAGTTGTGATCCTCCCCTGCCAACGAACCCTCACCAGCGATACCGGTAGCACGTCCAAAGCGGAGGTATGATGAAGAGAACCCCACGTCAGGTATAAAGCGACCGAAATACGCGCCTGTTGCACCAGTAATAGATCCCCAACCCTCAACCTCTTACGCAACAATCCCCCCAGCAGCACCTCCCGCTAATATATCCCCTTATTCATCCGCCACAGTTGCCCCCCGTTCTGTTAAGTCTACAATAATAGATCCCCAACCCTCAACCTCCTACGCAACAGGCCCCCCAGCAGCACCTTCCGCTAATATATCCCCTAATTCATCCGCCACAGTTGCCCCCGTTCTGTTGAGGATGATATAACGTTTGAGTTGGTGCGCTCCGCAGCCCCCACCCCAGCCTTGACTAGAAATCGGTATAGAGTCAGGGTCGACCATAGAGCCATGTATAGCAATGGAATTGAGCGCGGGCTACGCCGGGTTGTACAGCGTATTGTAGAGTTTGCTCTTCAGAACCGCGACGAGCGTGAAGTCAGGACGAGTCTGTCCTTCGGATTCGGGTCAGATGACGGTGATGTAGATGATTATTGGGTAGTAGTGCCATTTAGACGTTTGGCGGCTGAAGATGTAGAATATATATTAGGACGTATAATGCAAGCGCCCAAAGTAGTATAGCCTTCAATATGGACAACTTCACGGTAAATATTGATCGTGTATTCCGTGTTGCGGGTCATAGTGCCATACCGTATACTCTTAACCTCAATTCTCGATATTTATAAGCATATAAACGTCGATCGTGGTTGCGGCTTTATAGCAGTAGTCTTGGCTATGTTTACTGTACAAAATACACGGCCAAAAAATTTGGCTGCCTACGGTCGTGGAACGTGCCCGTAAACTAGCTGTAGACTGTGAACTTGAATTTGACTGTAATATGGGCCTGAAGAGCTGAGAATGGTAGAACAGGAAATGAATGTCCGTATAGTTGTATTTGGGTTGGATGATCGTCGTAGGACTGTGTATGTTTTTAAAAGCTGTGTGAGAGATCGTACAAGACCCCTACTTATTTTAGGATTGTCAGGGACAACGTATCTCCCCATCCGTAATATAAGGTGGCTTTACGCGAGTTATGACAAAAGTCGAAAATATGGGAGACATCATGATTTGTGTAAGGGGTGCCTCGAGTTTGCGGATGATATAGTGAGACATTGTAAAGAATGTCACATGGTATGTGACAGTGTAAAAGCACCAAATGTGAAAGCCGTGTAGTTGAAGCTGAGAAGAGAGACTGTGATGTGTGTAGACGCACATTTTCAATAATACTGCTTTGATTTCCATAAATCAATTGGCACGTGCAGGAAAATGAGAATCTGTGAATGTGGTATGTTTCACACAATGGATAATTGGGGGAAATTTAAGCACAAGTGTGACGAAATTCACTGTCCTACATGCCAGGAGTATAAGGCGGATGGAGTAAAGCATGTATGTTATATGAAAGATGCTAAGCCTAAAAATAACCCTTGTATAACTGTATACTACGATATAGAAACATATACGAACGCTGAAACCAAAGAGGTAATTCCACATTTACTTGTGAGCCAGACATCTGTGATGAGTGTATGGGGATCGAATGTGACGAGTGCCCCAAATGCGGTAAACGGACAAACGTTTTTAAAACGAATGTCCGCGATAGTCCTGTGAAACTTGTGTCCTATATTGTCAAGTTAGCCGACAAGTTCAAAAAAATGACTGTGTATATTCTCGCCCATAACGGGGCAAAGTTTGACACGCAGTTCCTTTATAAGGAGTTGCTTGAACACGAATCCTCTGAGATATTTACAGGTGATCCATTGAAAAGAGGCAACAAATTAATACAGATGCAAATAAGAGGCAATGTACAATTTAAAGACACTTTATTATTCACACCTTGTAAATTAGCAAAGCTACCCAAGGTGATGGGGTAGCAGCTGAAGTTTCCAAAGGATACTTCCCTTACACTTTCCTCACCAGCGAGACTTTAAACTACGTAGGCCCACCACCACCCAAACATTATTTTAACTATGACTGTATGAGTGTAGATGAACGTGAAGACTTTGATCGATACTACAACAGTTTTAATGAAAGTAACCCTTATAATATAGCTGATGAATGTGAGCGTTATTGCGTGAATGATGTGCGCGTGCTTAGAGTATGTTTCCAGGCCTTTAGAAGGATGTACATAGGCCGTTTCAAATGCGATCCGCTGCAAGTCGCAACCACCATCGCGTCATTATGTTTTACGGTGTTCAAGAATAACTTCATGCCTAAAGACACCTTAGCCATTATTCACCGAAACAAACCCCGCAGTTACGGACACAAGGCTATTTACTGGCTCATACACCTACAGCAACAGACAGGTGTATACATAAAGCACGCCCGCAACACGGGTGAAGTACCCATTAAGATTAATGGTCGTGTTTTTTGGGTTGATGGGTTAAGTGAAAACCGTGTCACTGGTGTGAAGACTGTGTACTCCTTTAACGGATGCTGGTGGCATGGATGCCCCCGTCCTGAGTGCGGAATCGCCGGAGATATCCACGGTAGATCTCCTGCCGACTGTCTTGCATGGACCCGCACCCGCGATCAACTTATAGGATCACAGTTCACTCACAAAGTCTTGTGGGAGCATGAATATGATGCACGGATGGAGACAGACGAGGTGTACCGTGAGGAAATAAACACGATCAAGCGTTCAATGGTGCTGGATCCTCTCAAATGTGGTGATAGCTTGTTTGGAGGACGTACAAATCCATTCAGACTATACTTTCCACCTACGGAGGGCGTGAAGCTCCATTACTACGATTTCTGTTCTTTATACCCATACGTGATGAAGAACAATCCGTACCCCGTGGGCGCTCCTGAGAAACTGGTGGGACCTAACCTGCCCTCCATCAATGAATTTTCAAGAAATTTGAATGATCGTTACTTTGGGCTCTCTTTCGTAGACGTACTCCCCCCACGCAATTTATGGATGCCAATCTTACCTGTCGTTATCGACCACAAGCTCATGTTCCCACTGTGCGTGAAGTGCGCGGAAGAGAATAACGGCGATTGTAACCATATACCCCACCAGCGTAAGATCAGAGGCGTATATACAAGTCCTGAGCTGGCCCTAGCCGTACGCCATGGTATAGAATACTGAAGATACATGAGGTGTGGAGGTTTCAGAAGCTACCCAACCTTTTCACACCATATATAAACGCATTTTTGAAGGATAAGGTTGAGGCATCAGGGTATCCGCGAGGAGTTGATACCGAAGATGAAAAGTCTGCCTATATTCAACGTTACCGCGACCGCGAAGGTATACAACTTGATCGTGCCCAAATTGCAAAGAATCCTGGCAAGCGCTTTAGTGCAAAGTTGTGTCTAAACAGTCTATGGGGAAAATTTGCACAGAATACCGGCAAAGGGAACATTCATTTGGCACAAAGTTATAGTGATGTCTGGGATTATGCCAATGCTCCCGATAAAGAGGTCATGGAGATCGTGAATGTAGGTAATACTTACATAATAAAGTACAACAACACTGAATTGGCCACAGATACCTCAAGGGTTACAAACATACCTGTGGCCAGCTTCACAACAGCCTACGCCCGTATAAAACTTTGGGGTCTATTGCATTCTCTTGGGCGGAGAGTATTGTATGCCGATACAGATAGCGTGATATTCACAGAGAGGGAGGGTGAATACATGCCCGCTATTGGGGAGTTCCTCGGCGAGCTCACTGATGAGATCAAGGATGAGTATGGGGACAACGCATACGCCGACTCTTTTGTCTCAACAGGACCTAAAACTTATGGGGTACGGGTGAGGGTGGGGGAGGATATGAAATATATCGTGAAGGCAAAGGGTATTACGCTCAACCATGCGAATCGGCGGGTTGTTAACTTTGAATCGTTGAAGGATCTAGTGTGCTTGGACGATGAGGGCGAACGACCTCCCCAACTAACTGTAGGCACCCACAATTTTCGGGCGCAGAAGCTGGGGGGCGTGAAGGAACTTAGGGGTACGAAGGTGTGCCGTAACACCTATAGGAAACGTTACCAGTTACCTGGTACCTATGATACCGTACCCTTTGGATACCATAACTTTTGATGCGCCTATTGTTAACTTACTTATGACACGTATTTGTAAATGTCTTGTATATAATCTTTGATGTATCTATTGTTAACTTATTTATTACACGTATTTGTAAATATATATATAACTTGAATATCTCGTTTATTAAATCGTATTTGTAAATATATATAACTTGAATATCTCGTTTATTAAATAAATCATGTTTCAATTAGCGTTTACTTTCTCCTTTGTGTGTGTGCACAGGTGAAAGTTCTAAGCTCCGCCCACTGTTGTGTGTGTGTGTGCACAGGTGAAAGTTCTAAGCTCCGCCCACTGTAAGACCAGCAACGTGAGTCATGCTACTATCGGGATTCCCTGCGTGGTCAGTCGACTGCAGTAAGCCCTTGAGATCAGACGTGTATTCGCCAGCGTAGAAGAAAAAAGGAGATCAGACGTGTATTCAAATGGCTACCTTTAATATTGCTTGTACAACGTTTATGAAATGGTATTCAGCAAAGTGTGAAGATGTGGTGGATACCGAAAAACTTCCTATTCCCCCCTCCTATGCCTCTTTTAAAACCACATTGGATTGTGCGAAGTTGCAAGATGTACAAATACTCTACGGATGTTCTGGTGAGACCGTTGAAGGCTTTCGTTGCACAGACGATGTGCTGAAGTATGCTGTAGAGCTAAACTTTATAAAGTCTCACATATACCGTGAAGTAAAAGAAACAACGCGTGCAGAAGAGAAGCAGCAGGTATGGATAATGAGTCTTGTGGATGGGTGGTGTGACAAGCGGTATTATGTCATGTTACACCATGTCGATTACTCATACCCTACGACTGAAAATGTGAATCTCGTCATCATGGACAATCTTAAGTATTTTTATCACTATATTAATGTATATCATGATGAGGTTCGTAGTGAGGTTGTGGCTAGTGCCCTGCGTGAGTTTTTAACAGACTTTAGAGACGAGTATCGTTTGCTGGGCAGAAAGGAAAAATATGAGCATATGTTCCTCTCAAATAGTGCGCCGGAGTGTGAAGATGTTTAGTAAAACATTATAAAATGTGCCTAGTTCGTGAAAATTATCCTGAGGGAAACTGTCTGGTGCGTAGTCTGGTAGTGATAAAACCGAAATTAATTCTTGTACGGAAAAACACCTACCCAATATGTACAACAATTCGCCGCACGATTATGGTGCGACTCGCGGATCATACGAGTTCGAACAAGCCCATTCACGTATCATCGAGTCAGCCGCCCATCGAACCGTTCCTGCCTACCTGCGTGCCTCACACGGCTCATAGTTATCTCAGAGCTTGAACCGAGTGGACGTGCGCTCCTCGAATACGATGGAACTTCCTTTGAGCAGCATTCTCAACGCCTCGTACGATGTGTCCGTGACGAAATCGTTGCGCGTGTTCAGGCGTAAATCCGGTACCGTTAGCTATGTACTGGAAACGGAATGTAGACAAACAAACAAACGGGTTTATTTAAGTGTCGAGGAGATGAATAGAATCTTCGTGATAGTTGAGAAGTGGAGTGAAGATCGTTATAAAATACCTGCTAACGTAGGTACAAGAAGAGAGCAGATTAGTGACGCACCCTCATACGCCGTTGTATGTACGTTGTGTATAAATAACGATCGGCCATGCATTGATATACGGCTGATGTGGAAGAATGCTTCTGATAATAACGCTCTTGTTCCTACGCGAAACCGTTTCATCCTCGACAGAATGTTTGAAATCGTCGGATTCCGCAAGCTGAAACCTATATTAGACGCGCGTGTTACGGATATGCTTTATTTTGATACAGTACTTGAATACGCATACACCGCTCTGCTCGATGGGTTTACCGAGTGTAGGGCTGAACAAGGTGAGAATGGTCTAGAGCTGGACGTTTATTTAAAAAGTTTAGACTCTTTGAAATACCATGAACTTTGGTACAAAGCAATTGATGGTACAAGGCTGAGCTCACCTACACCGTTCACCCTGAAGAACTATTTCTTTATATAACGCGCAGTTGTCGTAACGATTTAGAAGATTATTTCAATTGCCGCTATGTTGAGTGAAGACGAGTTCACGATTGAAAAGCTCGGGTCGGTAGAAATAAACCCTCGATTGGAAAAGCGTGTTTATAAACTTGTGTTTAATAATGTAGCTAACGATGAACTCTTTGTGCGTTTTTGATTGTATTCTAGACGTATTTAAAGATGACTTACCAACCGGTTGTAAAGTGGGAACAAAAATAGTACTGAACGATATGAAAGCCCTTCATATCGAATACAGGTTTCCCTATACTTTAAGCGGTGAAATATTATTAAACCGCATATACTGCGTAATGCAGAGCAATAATGATGTAATTGTAGACTCGATTAAGTGCGAGTTTAGTATTTTGAAAAAAAAAGTGAAATGTATTTATATATTTAACATATTTGTGTGATATTTCTCCTGTACTGTTATATTGAAGGATATATGATTATATGCATATTCTCGTTATTATTGATCATTCAAATGTATATTTATTTCTATATATCTCCATAATTGTGTGTGTGTGTGTGTGTGTATATATCTCTCCTGTACTGTTATATTGACGGATATGATTATATATTCCTCGTTCATATTTCTATTATTATTGATCATTCAAATGTATATTTATTTTCTATATATTATAATAAACAGAATGATGCAATGTTGTTTTACTTAATTCTTTTGGTTAATTATATCATGTTACGCCTTCTAAACCTACTAGCGGAATTCTAAACCAATTTTAAGAAAATAAATGGTACAATCTGGCAACTGTTACCTGAACAATGGTATCTGGCAACTCTCCATAATAATGTATACAATTAAAACGGTATCTGGCAACTCTCCATAATAATGTATACAATAAAAAGTGGTATCTGGCAACTCAACCTGAACAAGCCATTTACGCCTTCTATGCCAACTGGCTGATTAGGAGTCTATAATAATGTATACAATTAAAATGGTATCTGGCAACTCTCCATAATAATGTATACAATAAAAAGTGGTATCTGGCAACTCAACCTGAACAAGCCATTTACGCCTTCTAAGCCAACTGGCTGATTAGGAGTCTATAATAATGTATACAATTAAAATAGTATCTGGCAACTCTCCATAATAATGTATACAATAAAAAGTGGTATCTGGCAACTCAACCTGAACAAGCCATTTGCGCCTTCTAAGCCAACTGGCTGATTAGGAGTCTATAGACAACGCCTACTCAGCTGAAGTCTTAATATGCACTTGGCCTGCCAGGTGAACACCTCTCCTCCTTTCTCTCCTTTCTCTTGGGGGATAACGCCGCCTCCAAGTTTCCTTGTTGCACCTGCAGCATCCCCCCACCCCCTTTGCAACATTGAGTTGTTGCATAACCCACATTTGCAACACTGAGTTGTTGCATACCACACCCCCTTTGCACCATTGAGTTGTTGCATAGCCCCACCCCTTTGCAACACCCCACCCCTTTGCAACATTGCACCATTACGTAATAATTTGCAACATTCCTGCACTCTAACCTTTCCGGCTATACTCTATATATATATATATATATATATATATATATATATATATATATATATACACACACACACAGACAATGCATGGAACAAGGAACTCTTCTGGGATAATTAAATCCACTATAGTCCGAATAACAGGCGCGGATCCAGGGGGGGGGGGTTGAGGGGGTCCGGACCCCACCCTGCTCACGGTGACCAAAGAATAAAGAAAAAAAGTTTATGTCCGATCCTGAGACATTTCAGACCTGGCCTGGGTGTGTGAACAAGCAGGATTTTGATAACGGGAATATACTTCAAATCCATCTAAAGCTATCTTCAAATATGAAAATTTCCTACCGAGGGGGGGAGCACCCTCCTCTGGCACCCCATGGCGCTCGCTTCGCTCGCGCGTCCTCGGCCGAAGGCCGAGGACATATCAGTAACGAGCCCCACCAAGACTGGACCCCCCTCTGCTTAAATTCCTGGATCCACCCCTGAATAAGTAATGGTAAATGACAAATACCATAGTTTTTCTTTTTCATGATGCTAGCCCGACGTGGGCTACGGCCTACGGGTCACTCGCAAAGAGGTCCCATAAATATAGCTTCCTCACCTGTCTGCTTTGCAGATAGCTGGTGAGGGAAGCTATATTTATGGGACCTCTTTGATTGTAAATTTCTGTTTGAAAATAAGTTTTATGCTATGTCGTTTGGATTGGCGATGGGAAATCCCCTTTCGCCTGTACTAGCTAATTTATATATGGAATTTTTTGAAAGTAGAATTTTGCCTTCGATTGTTAATTTTAACCTGGTTTGGTACAGGTATATAGATGATAATTTATGCCTTTGGCCTAATAATTTGGATGTCGACTTATTTCTTGGTAGGCTCAACAATTTAGTCCCATCTACAGTATTAAGTTCACAGTTGAAAAAGAAAATGATGGAAGCCTATCTTTTCTGGATCTAAAAATTTGGAGATGCTCTAATCAGTTCAAATTTGAAGTCTATCGCAAACCTACTAATAATAACTCTTATGTGCATTTTTATTCTGACCATCATCCCTCGATTAAATTCTCTATTTTCTCTGCTATGTTTCTTAGAGCATTGAGAGTTGTCAGTCCTGAATTTTTAGATTCCGAGTTATGCAATATCATGAATATTGGTACTAAATTATGTTATCCTATTTCATTTTTAGATAACTGTCTTAGGAAAGCCAAGAATAGGTATTATAATAATGTAACTCTAAAGGAATTTGAGCCATAAAAATATCCTTAGCCTACCTTACCATGTTAATTTTCAATATCTCCCGACTTTACAAAGCAATTGGCATCAATGTAGTCTTTAAGTATAATAATACTGTTAAATCACGCCTAATAAAGAATAGCCCGGAAAATGTTGTTGGTTGTGTGTATTCGATTGGATGTACACAATGTAACTCAGTATATATAGGCCAAACGGGTAAAACGTAAGATATTAGGGTAAAACAGCATAAATATGCTCTGTAAAACAGCTAATAATTCCAATGCTTTGTTTAACCATATGTATAGATGTAATCATAGCAGCAAGCGGGATAGTTCTAAAGCGCTTGTTAAAAACAAATATAATAGAAAGAAATATTCTAGAATGTGCATTTATTAATTTTAAAAAACAATTTCAATAACGGTGCGGGAATGTACAAAATTTACAATATCTTGTTAAAATTCCTTTTGCCTCTCATTAACTCTTGTTAAGTATGTGCTAATTGCTTTGGTTTCTGCTACGTTGTATATATTTATGGGCTTCTTGCCTTCTCTCTTCATTCCCTGACGAGGTGTAGCTCTGAATACACGAAAGGCCTTGGAATCGTTTTTCTTTTTCCTTGTGGATTTGCAGCATTCATTCATTTCACGTGTTTAATTGTGAAATTCATCCCATATATATATATATATATATATATAGTACACACGCTTCGGTGGTGTAGTGGTTAGCGTCGCTGACTACGAATTCATCGGCCCCGGGTTCGAGACCCGGTGACGGCAGCCGGCGCGCGGCAAAACCCAGCTGTTCATCCTGCCACACAATAAAGAAAGTAGTTGGTAGATAAATGGGTACCCTGGGTGGCCTAGTGGTTAAGACGCTCGGCTGCTGGTGGGGCGTGGTTCGGATTCCACGTTAAACTGTAGGTCTAAGGTGGAGTGAAAAGCTTGAACTTCGTCAGAATGAACAATTTTGGGGGGAAGCAAACCAAAGGTTATGTAGGGTGACGCAAAAGTCGCGCATCATAGGAATTTTCAGCGTTGACTATATTATTTTTCTCTTTTAGGTAGGGGATGGCTGCAAAATTAACAATAGACGAGAGGGTGAGCTTGGTTTTAATGTATGGAATACCAAGTACAACAAATCGATGAATCTTTACAGAATTGAAATTCTGGACCGATTCATCGATTTGTAGTATCTGGTATTCCATGCATTAAAACCAAGCTCACCTTCTCGTCTATTGTTAATTTTGCAGCCATCCCCCTACCTAAAAGAAAAAATAATATAGGGTGTCCATAAATGATTACCCTGATCAAAGCATGCTATAACTTTTAAATAAACACTCGTATTCAAACACAGTTTTAATCATAAGTAGATAAACATACAAAGTTTTGATACATAGTTAATGAACTTAATAAGCTTCCATATGTGCACCCCTAGTGGCACGTAAAATGTCTAAACGGTATTCACACTCACGCCACACATTTTCCAACATTTGTGGGTTAACTGTTGCAATTGCATCCGTAATCCGTTCTCGCAATGTCCTGATATCTGGAACAACTGTTGCATAAACCAAATCTTTAACATGACTCCAGAGAAAGAAATCCAGCGAGATAATGTCTGGTGATCTTGGGGGCCATGGGATTGGCCCGTCCCTGCCAATCCATCGATTTGGAAATGTTGCGTCGAGAGTTTCACGAACAACATGCGCCCAATGAGGGGGTGCCCCATCTTGTTGGAAGATGACAGTTGGCTGCCTGTCCTGCAGCTGGGGGATGGCGTAATTGGTGAGCATATCCAGGTACACAGTTGCGGAAACAGACATTTTACGACATTTTACGTGCCACTTGGGGTGCACATGTGGAAGCTTATTAAGTTCATTAACTATGTATCAAAACTTTGTATGTTTATCTACTTATGATTAAAACTGTGTTTGAATACGAGTGTTTATTTAAAAGTTATAGCATGCTTTAATCAGGATAATCATTTATGGACACCCTGTATATATTATAATCAACACTGAAAACTCCTATGCTGTGCGACTTTTACACCAGCCTGTATATATATATATATATATATGGAAGGAAAGACGTTAAAAATTTTAGAAAAATATGCTCCGAAAGCACAGCCATAAGGAAAGAGGAACTGGCTAAAGAGGCAAAAAGAGAAGAATATTCCGCAAAAGAAAGAGAGTAGCGGCGAAGTTAGCTAATTGCGGAGACAACAATGCCAGGAAAGTAATACAAGAAAAACTGGAGAGTATCGTGAGGGAAATACAAATCCTGATTAAAGGCCATACATAGAGGGAAGAGGAAAAGGAAGTAGAAGCAATAAAGGAAAATCCAAAATACTTCTATAGCTAGGCGAAAAGGAAAAAAAAAACCGCGCCCTACCATCGGGCCCTTAAGGAAAGGAAAGAATGAACTAACAGACGATCTAAAAGAAATATCTGAAACATTGAGAGTCCAGTATGAATCGGTCTTCAGTACCCCAAAAAATGACAAGGCGATACCTGACAGAGCTGCATTCTTCGAAGAGAAATTGCAAGGAGAATGTATAACAGACTTTGATTTTACCCCAGAAGATGTAGCGAGAGCTATAGGACAAATGAAATCACATTCAGCTGCAGGTCCCGACAAATGGAACGCACTATTATTAAAAACTGTAAAAATGAAATAGCTACACCCTTATACTGGATATGGAGAAGATCCCTAGACGCTGGGGAAATATCGAGCATCTT
Source organism: Bathynomus jamesi (assembly GCA_023014485.1). Classification (NCBI taxonomy): domain Eukaryota; kingdom Metazoa; phylum Arthropoda; class Malacostraca; order Isopoda; family Cirolanidae; genus Bathynomus; species Bathynomus jamesi. The sequence continues at coordinate 270,111 of JAJOZX010004322.1, read as the reverse complement.
GAAAAGAGTGAACATTGCCCCTATATATAAAGGAGGGGATAGATCTCAAGCAAAGAACTATAGACCAGTGTCATTGACGTCCCACATCACCAAAATATTTGAAAGAATAGTCAGAGAGAAAATCTGTGATTTCTTGGAGGCACTGGAAAGATTCAACGAAAATCAGCACGGATTCCGATCAGGTAGATCATGCCGATCACAACTTACAGAGCACTATGACAATATCCTAGATGCACTTGAAGGCAATGAAAACTATGATTTCATATACACGGATTTTGCTTAAGCTTTCGACAAATGTGATCATGGTATAATAGCACATAAAATGAAACATATGGGAATAACAGACAAAGTGGGAACATGAATCTTCAACTTCCTCAGAGAATGTCTACAGGTCGTCAAAATTCAAGGTGTATCATGATCAGAATCAGAAGTACGCAGCTCAGTACCACAAGGTATAGTAGTCTAGGGCGGGTCATACTATGCATTTTTTTTAAATCAATGGAGAGGGGTGTTCAAATGACATATTTTGGTGTATTGAACACAATTCTGAAGAAAATATTTAATTCTGATAACCCTAACCTACATCATTTTGCAGTTGATTATTATTAAATTGTTGATTATTTTACTATTGTAGTTACCCCAGAATATGTCTTCTCACGTTTTCTATCATGGCTGCTCACGTTATCTCTCATAGAGCATTGTTCTAACTAATAATTCATATAAACACATATAATGTAATTCATATAATAATAATAATAATATTTAAATACTCAAATAAAAAGGTGTGCCATTCCACTTAATTGTAATTATCATACAGTTTGGTATATGAAATATTTTGACGGTTTTCTGGCGCGCAAAGGCCATTTTCTGATCCACCTTTCTCAGAGGCTAGAATGTAACGTTTCAGAACATTCTAAAACGTTTTGTGAAATATTTGAAGTGACTCATGATTTATGAAGCTATTTTACCACCTCGGCTTGCAGTGAGGGGATAGATTTAATGATTATCTACTGATATTTTTTTTGTTATCATCACAGAAGACAATACAAGTAAAGTGATTGATAAGAGCAAGGTCAAGAGAGCACAGGAGAAGTTGATGAGAGAGCTGGGGGAACAGTTCGAGAAGAAGTGCAGGGGGGGATCTCTTGCATCCTCTTTGATGGGCGGATTGACCTGACCAATGTGATGATGGAAGCTGAGGGCAGTGACCAATCTTTTCCCGCAAAGATCAAGGAAGAACACTATAGTGTTGTTAGTGAGCCTGGCAGCTACTATCTGTTCCACTTTACCCAGAGAAAGCAACTAAAGAGGAGTCACATGCGGAGAAGATTGCTAAGGTCCTGTTTGCCTGGCTGAAAGAGAGGGGTTATGATAAGACCTTGTTGGCCATTGGAGGAGACTCAACAAATGTCAACACTGGTGTGAAAGCTGGAGTAATGCGGAAGCTGGAGCTGCACCTGGGGAGAAAGCTGGTCTGGTTGGTGTGCAACCTGCACACTGTTGAACTTCCCCTGCGCCATCTCATTGTTGACCTTGATGGCCCTACTCTGTCAGACAAAAAATTATCCGGGCCAATAGGAAAGCTCCTTGATTCTGCTACAGACTTTGATATCAATCCAAACTTCACCCGAATCTCTGTTGGCCCTCCACTGATCAAGCTTCCTGACAAGGTCATTCAAGATCTCTCAACTGATCAATACTATGGCTATAAAATTGTCTGTGCAGTCAGGGATGGAGTACTTCCTGCAGGGCTGGCTCTGTTAGAGATAGGACCAGTAAACCACAGCCGCTGGCTCACCACAGCGAACAGACTTCTCAGGCTCTGGGTGTCAAAGCACGGACTTAAAGGAAAGAACCTGAAGATTCTGCAATTCATTGTGGAATTCATCATTGGAGTGTATTACCCATGTTGGTTCAACGTGAAGGTCAAGCACTCCTGGATCGAAGGGCCTAGGCACATCCTCTTTCAGCTGGACTGCCTCAAGTCCCAGAGAAAGGAGGTGCTGGATATTGTGATGCCAACTGTGAGAAGATCTGCTTGGTATGCCCACAGTGAAGTCATCCTCCAAACACTACTCTGCTCTGAGGATTGAAGGGGTGGAGAGAATCCTGGCCATCAGGGGAGAGGGGACCCGGACACTCAGCTGGGGGACTCCTCTGTTAGGAGCAGAAGGACACCTGACATCAATTGTGATGCTTCCAGCATCGGTGACTTGATCAGCTGGTCAGAAGGTGTGTCAGAGCCACCTCTCACCTGCTCTCTAAGCACCTCAGAGGTGAAAAACTTCATCAACACCCCCATGGAGGTGCGCAACTGGCCTTGCCACACACAAAGCATTGAGAGGGTTGTTAAAATGGTGACTGAGGCTTCTGCTAAGTACTTCTCACAGGAAAAGAGGGATGGAGGGATCAGGGCTCAGGAGACCAGCAGGAAGCTGATGTCCAAGTCTGAGTCAAAGCAGGATTTGTGCAACCTGGCAAAGTTCAAGATGTCAGGAGAATGATCTTTGTAATTATATCCAGTGATATACATGCAGTTCACCTATTAATAAATATATGTAAAGTTGATTTGGCCTTGTCAATATAAATGATTTACCTTATATCTTTTAATATATTATAAAGGGGTTCAAAAGGGTAAAATTGGCAATTTAGAAATACAAAATGATGTAGGTTAGAGTTATCCTATCCAAAACATAAGCTCATATTTGAATTCCCCATGTAAAAACACACAATTTAGACACCCCTGATGGTAGGATTTCCTTCAGATTCATGTTGTCACCTGAGTACGACCCGCCCTAGACTATAGTACTGACCCTACTCTTGTTCATTATCATGCTAACAGACATGAACAGTGGTGTAAACAGCAACAGTATAGTAACATCCTTTGCGAACGATACAAAGATCAGCAGAAAATTCAGGGATGCAAATGAAGTGGAGGCCTTGCAGAGGGACACAAACAAAATATACAAATGGTCAGAAGAGAACAATATGACTTTTAGCACCAAGAAATTTCAACTCTTGAGATATGGTAGAAATGAGGAACTTAGACTACATATCATGCTCCAGATAGGAAATTCAGAGAAGCACGAAAGCGGTCGACTTGGGTGTAATAATGACCGATGATGCGAGATTCGAGACACAAAATCAGATAGCGATAAACAAAGCAAAAAGAGTCGTGGGACAGGGACTAGGAATGTTCAAAAGGATGGACAAAACAGTAATGATTCCTTTGCTGAGAACACTGATCATACCAAAACTTGAATACTGCTCAGTTTTGACGTCCCTATATAAAAAATATAAAAAATAAATAAACTAGGAAAATGATCGAAAAACTGGTACCAAATCTCAAACTAAACCCAATTACCATCCAAACAACGCTGGAAAATAGGAAAGGCAGAATGTGTAGTGTTCCCAAATTAAAGGCCCGACAAGGGACCTCCTCAACACTGAAGGAAAATAGTTTGATTGTCAGGGGGCCAACATTTTTTAACCAACTTCCAAAGGACCTCAGAAACGTTACAGAGGTGAAAGTTGAAATCTTCAAGAGAAGTCTAGATGCTTGGCTCAGAACGGTACCAGATGAGCCGGGTGTACTTGCCTATGTGCAGTGGAGAGCGCAAGAGAGCAACTCGCTCCTCCACCAAGCCAGACCTAGAGGCGGGGCCACCAGCTTGACCTTCGTGTGAAGAGAGACCAACACACGGGACCTAAACGAGGTTAACGAGGTGTGTGTATATATATATACACACACTCGTATATATATGCGTGTATGTGTGAGTATATATGCTGTAATTTTTTTCTTACTTGTTATTATTTCTATTACCATATTGCCCTAATCTTCACATCATGAACAACACTTTAAGTACCCTCAATAGTGTAAATGCAATTATTGAATCTGAAAACGTAGTCAACTTCGATTATATCTCAGTAAACAAAATCTTAAACAAGAAATGCAACATTGACAACCTGCCTTTCCTAAACTTAAACATTCGCAGTCTCCCAAACCACTTTCACCAATTGATAACTGACCTAAAATTACAACATAAATTCACGTGCACTCAATATATTTTGCCCCACTTTTTTTTTTCTTTCTAAGTTTCCTTGTAAGTTCCAGAAATTTTGTACACAAGTAGTTACATACAGTACCTTTTTTACAAGTTTTTATTTTTTTCACATAGTCTCCATCCTTTTCTACGGCTTTCCTCCACCTCGAAAGAAGGGCCTTTATTCCTTGCTGGTAAATGTCCGCTGGGTTCGCTGGAGCCACCTCTCAACCTCCTCAACAATCTCATCGTCACTCTGAAACTTTCTTCTACGTATAGCATCCTTCATTGGCCCAAACAAATGGAAGTGTGAAAGGTGCCAGATCCGGGCTGTATGGAGGGTGGGGTAACACAGTCAAGCGCATTTTTGTGATGGCCTCTCTTGTTTGCAAACTGTTGTGTAATGTTGCGTTATCGTGCAAAAGAAGGACGTCTTCCAGTTTTCTCTCCGGTCGAACTCGCTTTATACGTCTCTGGAGTCTCTATAGGGTAGCAATATATGCCTCTGAGTTGATTGTTTGTCTTTTCTTCATAATGTCGACCAGAATCACCCCTTTCATGACACAGAAGATGGTGGACATAAACTTTCCTGCAGAGGGAGGCATTTTGAGCTTTTTCTTGCGTGGGGAGTCTGCGTGATGCCACTTCATGGATTGGCGTTTTGTTTCAGGTTCAAAGTGGTGTACCCAAGTCTCATCCCCTGTCACAATTCGTGAAAGGAAGTCATCCCCTTTTGTCTTGTATCGAACTAACGACTCAGAAGCAATTTCTTTTCTTTGGGCTTTGTGATCTTCAGTCAGTTCGCGAGGAACAAACCGTGAAGACACTTTTGAATATCCCAGTTGCTGAATTATCGTATTCACACTTTCTTCACTAATTCCTAGCTCCAGTGATAGCTCCTTGTATGTGACACGTCGATTTGATCGAATGATGCTGTTAGCACGTTGCACAGTGTGAGATGTCACAGCCGTTGCCGGGCGACCGCTGCGTGGCTCATCATCGAGGCTGGCTCTCCCTCTCTCCTATGATCTCACACGTTTAGACCAGCATCGAACTGTGCTTCGATCAACAACAGCATCTCCGTAAACGTTTTGTAGACGTTTGTGAATATTTCCAACTGTTTCCTTCTCTGCGGTTAAGAACTCTGTTTACGACGCGCATCACTGTCAGACGCCATTTTCGGAACTGCGTTAACCCTCGGTTTTATACAAGGAGGGGAGGTTCAAACTGGAAAAATCCGGTTATGTGAAGCGCAGAAAGTTCAAACTTACGGCCCAAAGACATTTCACCCCTATAGCCTATTATTTAGTTAAGAAAAAAGGGAGGGTGGAACAAAATATATTGAGTGCCCCTAGTATTAGGGTGTCCATACGTCCCGGTTTTCAGAGAGCTGTCCCGGTCTTTAGAAAAAGGTTTTCGGGACAAAAAAATGACTGAGGTGTGTATTATTATATTTAGTATTCATTTACGCTGTTAAAAAGTGTTTTCAAAATAAGCCTATAGGATATAGGGCATAGATCCGCCCCTGTCCCTGTTTTTCCAAGCACAAATCTGGACACCCTAATTATATTAATTGAAAACCTGGTTTAACCTGGTTAAATAAAAATAATAAGAATTATGTGAACATTCCAGGGTAACATAAGCAAGCTCAGATCTGGGTGCGATCCCCGCTTGACTGCATCTCGGGTATAATTATATTAATTATCACAGATCATTTGCCTACATACACCGTACTAATCACTCATTTCTAAGCAAAGGAAACTATAAAAGTTGACTATAGATTTTACATCTTTTGACTGGACAAGAATAACTGAAAGTAACCATGACAGTGGAACAAAATTTCAACCATTCTCAAACACACTAATGGCTATATTCAACATAAATTTTCCTCTTAAATCAAAAGTAATATCTAAAAGTAAATACAACAACCAATGGATCACAACAGCATTCATTGTAAGTATTTAACGCAAGCATACTCTCTTTGAATTATGGAAAACTGATATTATTACGGAACAGACACAAAAATTATTGTAACAGACTTAATGCAGTCATTAAAAAAGCAAAAGCAGATCATTATTGTTAAAATATTGATGAACAAAAATCCAGTCCAAAAAAGGCTATGGAACTCTCTGAAAGAGTTAATTAACGCAAAGAAGGTTAAAACAAATCCCTTTTCCTCCTTCACACAAGATGGAAATTTTTATAGTGACCCCAAAGACAGCCAATTTATGAAACAAATTCTTTGCAAATATCGACTCCAATACTGCACCCTCGATCCCAATTACAGACACTCACTACCGACAGACAGTACATGCCACAACCAAATACAAATTCATTTTTCTTTGATCCAATCATACCATACGATATCTCTCTAGCAATAAAAATATATAAAAAAATAAAGATTCCGACATCAATAAGATCACCGTAAAAATATACAAATTAGTATTAGATGAAATTGCAATACTACTCAGTAAACTAATGAATGAATCAGTAACACTAGGTATATTCCCTGACAGTCTAAACTCTAAAGGAACCCAAAGTATACCCTGTATTTAAGTCGGGAAGCCCAAACACTCCATCCAATTATTGCCCCAGTTCCATATTGCCAGCTTTAAGTAAAATATTTGAAAAAATCGTGTACAATAAACTGACTAAATTCTTAATAAACTACAATATTATAATTAAACCACAATTTGGGTTTCGAGGTTGATATACAACGGAAGATGCCATAAACATGTTATTAGAAAATGTGTATCAGAACTTAAACAGCAAAAAATACACTGCCTTGATCTTCCTTAACTTGTCAAAAGCATTTGATACTTTCGCATGAAATTTTATTGAATAAACTTCACATATACAGAATAAGAAAAATATCTTCGATTGGTTCAAATCATATCTGTCAAATTGTCATCAGTATATCAGATTAAAAGATAATTTATCCGAACAGGCAATGCTAACAAGTGGAATCCCACAATGATCTATTCTTAGCCTATTACTATTTCTAATTCACGTCAACAATTTTCATCTCTCAACCACATTAAACTGCGTACAATATGCAGATGATACCACACTTACGTCTTCCCATAATAACAGACTTTCCTGAATAATGAAACGAACAGGCAATTAGAAAGTGTGTATAAATGAATGTGTGCTAATAAACTCTTATTGAACCTGACAAAGTCATCTTATTTAATAAGATTATTTATTACCACAACACATATACACTGTCAAATAAAAATTGGGAATACTACTCAGTAGTATGGGTGAAAAATGGACGAGTGCAAGAATGTTGCAGAGATAATGATCAACGTTGCAAAGGGGTGGGGGCTATATTGCAAGAGGGGGTATGCTGCACAAAAGAACAAAGAATTGCAACAACTCAATGTTGCAAAAGGTGAGAGAAGATATGCAACAACTCAATGTTGCCAAGGGGGAGAGGGGAGGGGGAGGGGAAGGGGTCTTCGGGGGGTGGGTCTTCGGGGGAGAACGGAGGATGACCTCCCCCCAAAGGGGAGGAGGTCTTTGGGGGAGCAGGTGGGATGTCCTTACCCCCACAAAGGGAAACCTAACCTAAGTCTTAACCTAAGAAGGAAGGAGGGAGAGTTCTTTATTCCGCCGGAGTTCGCATCATTATGAGCATTCTGAACCCAAGTAGGTCTTATATAGAGGAAGGTTGAGTTGCCAGATATAACTTTTTATATATGGAGGGGGTTACCAGATAGCATTTATTTTAATTGTTCAGGTATACATTATTCGGGAGAGTTGCTAGATACCATCACTTATTTTATTTACATGAGTAGCCAAATAGTGTTTTTAATTGTTCAGGTATACATTATTAGGGAGAGTTGCGAGATATCACCATTTATTTTAATTTTTATTTATATTATGGAGAGTTGCTAAATACCACCATTTATTTTAATTTTTTATTTATATGAGGATAGTTGTCAGCTAACACCATTTATTTTAATTCACACGAGTAGCCGTTTTTAAAAGCAAGAACAACTTTTCGTTAATGTTATTCAGAAAAAAAAATCACTAGACAATTGACAAAAAGAAATCGTTCCATTAACATATCTCTTAGATTAATATTCAATTTACCATTCGTTTTCATTTATTCTAAAACCTTAGAATGTATACCGTCTATTTACTTTTGACAATCCTTTCTTCTCCGAATTAAATAAAACACCATTACAGCATTCTGTTTATTCAGACGAAGAAATATACATTGGAATGATCAAAAAACTACAAATTCAAAAATGAGAAATACAAAACGTATAACCATCAATATAGCAGTACAGGATATATATATATATATATATATATATATATATATATATACACACACAATTTTGTTAAATATATAAATACACTCACTTTGTTTTACGGCGCAAAACACTAAACTCACACATACTCGAGTTTACAATCACATCGTTATTGCTTTGCACTACGCGGTTATTTTGAAAGTGTAATTTAAAAATGTACAACGAAGGGTAAATAATATCATAATTAATTTTTATTGATTAGATAATGTAGAAATACCCCAACTATAATATCGGATCAAAACATTATTGAAATAACAACCAATATAAAAATAACAAGAAAGGAAAGAGCATCAGAAAGAAGCAAATTTGAAATTTTTATTTTTCACACCAAAGGGATAAATTGGGGAGTTAACTTTATTCTCAAATGAAAGGAGCTAAGTTTCTTTAGAGGAGTATTGAGCTGGTGAAGGAGAGAGTAGGTCTTCTCTTATAAACCCTACCTTATTCGTCAGCCAGACTCTGCATGTCGGTTATAAATAGATATAGAGTGTAACATATTTGTGGATAGTAGTCTATTATGACGTAATCCTCTGGATCCAGAGATTCTATCTTTAGTTTTAAATCGATAATTAATTAGTTTTTAATTGATAATTATTTAGTTTTGCAAAAATTGGTCGTTGCGAATGTACAGGCAGTTGTTACATAAATTTCTTATGTTCTTGTGGTTCGGAACCCATGTAAAATTGTAGGTCCCCTCCGCCACCACGGAGGACAAACACAATACACAATTACGAACACAGTTAGGTAGACCAGCCATGAGTGGATCCTAGGGTCTTTGTTGGTCTGAAACATTATAACATTATAAACGGACGCATTTCCTGAGCTCTCTGATATTGCATCTACTTTTGCATATAGCTAAGAATTTTACTTTTGGAAAGTTTTGAATTTTATATACTTGCGTTTATATTCACATAGTTATAGTTAAGTAATTGAATATTAGTGGTTTTTAGCGATTTAGAAGTTTTCATAGCGTGCCGGCTTAATTTAACTTAAACTTGTGACGGTTATAAACTAATTTTTAACTGCGCGATGCCGTCGCAGAAAGCGTCGTGTGTTAGGTGTGGGTAAACCGGTGGTATTCGGAATTTAAAGATTATAACGGCGGTCCTATGGCGATTACCGAGAGATCAGTTTGTTTCTTTTGCGAGTTAATGGAGGAAATAGTTGACATAAAACGCAGTGTACGTGAGGTAACGGAAAGACTTGCAACGCTTGATGAGGGCAGGGGTAGGGCTACGGTTGACGAAAGCCGAACCAATACTAACGTTGAAGACGTTAGTAATTTGAAGGGTGAGGTGCGTAACCTAGTTTCTAGTTTAGGTAGCTTGTCGGGAAGGTTGGATAGAGTTGAGGAAGGGGTTAAGGTTGGTCCGAGATTAGTAGATGGGGAGGGATTTAGAGAAGTTAAGGGTGGAGCTAGGCCGCGTACGTTAGGTGATAGGAATCCCCCCCTATCGAGGTTTCGAACCCTTTCGCCCATTTGGAAAGGGACGTGAATGAGGGGAAACTATTTTAATTGGGGACTCTTTAGTGCGCCATATGGACACAGAGTTCGTTGAACGGCATCCAACCAAGAGGAGGGTCTGTCTCCCAGGGGCCAGGGTTGACAGAGTTAGAGACGAAGTGGATAGGATTGACGTTGCCTCCCGTCACTCGATGTTGGTGACGATGGTAGGAGGCAACGACTCGTATAGGCCCGATACGAGAGTGCCTGACCTTTTGGAGAGATATAGGGGGTTAATTAGGTCCCTGAAGGCGAGGTCAGATAGGTCTTTAGTTCTAGGTATTACCCCTAGGCACGGTTTGGGTCTTAGGATTACGTCAAAAACAATATTTTTGAATAATAAATTAGAAGAGATTTGTGCTGAGGAAAATGTACCCTTCGTAAAGCTGTGGTCGAATTCAGTGATCCTAGCCTTTTTATAAAAGATGGGGTGCATTTTAATGAAATAGGTAATGCTAGGCTAGGTAGGTTAATAGACGAAAACGTGCGAAAGCTGTATAGGTCGAAGCCTTCTTTAAACGTTGTGGGTCCGGGGAACGCGGGCCCGACGTGAAAAATAGTTTAAAACGCGGCCCGTGGTAAAAAATAACTTAAACGTCTTTTATTGTAACGCGTAGTATTAGAAATAAATTAAACGAATTTAAGGCGATAATTTATTCCGGCAACTACGATATAGTTGCTATCACTGAAACGTGGTTAAATACCGTGACTCGGGACTTGTTGGGGGAACTTGATATACCGGGTTTTAAACTCTTTACTAATGATAGGTTACATAGGTTTGGTGGCGGCGTTTTGCTGTACATTCGTAATTCCCTTAGGGCTATCGAGGTTAAGATAGATTTTCCGGCAGCAATTAATGCGATATGCGTTGAAGTTAGGGCGCGTAGTATTAGTTTTAATTTTTTGTTGTTTATAGACCTCCCGTTCAACCCTCGATACCGATACTAGATTTTACTCACTTCTTGGTAACTTTATTGACAATCGGAATAGTATAATTGTCGGAGACTTTAACTGCCCTAATGTTAATTACGAGACTTTTACTGGTAATGAGGAGGGTTTGAGATTGATTGAGTTCATGGAGGATAATTTTTTACGACAGATGGTTACCGAACCAACGCGGTGACAATATTTTAGATTTGGTGATGACGAACGGCGAAAATATAGTCGAAGGTTTAGAAGTAGGCGAGAGTTTAGGATGTAGTGATCATCAAATTCTTAGGTTTAAGTTATTGATAGAAAACACTAAGGATAGTAACGTAATAGAAGTCCCTGATTTTCGTAGGGCTAATTTTGATAGTTTTGCGGATAGGATGAGAGTAGTGGACTGGGATAACTTATTTATGGGTAATGACACAAATTTGCATTGGGAGGCGTTTAAAGAAAGTTTTATGAATATTGAAAGGGAGTTTATTCCTCGTAGGCCCAAGCGCGCTAGAAATCATGGTAGGCCCAAGTGGTGGACTAGGGAAATAGGCGAGTTCATAAACGAGCGTAACAGAGCGTATAGACTTAATAAGCGCAATGGCACGGCAGCTAACTTTAATAGATATATCGAGCTTAGACGTCAGGTTAAAAGATCAGTTAGGAATGCTAAGCGTAATTTAGAGATACTTATAGCTGCGGATAGTAAACATAATCCAAAAAAGTTTTTTGAATACGTCAATAATCGTAAGCCGATAAAAGATAACATAGGCCCTCTAGTGGATGTTAACGGCGCTTTGGCTTCTGACGCTCAGGCGATGGCGGGTATTTTCAATAACTTTTTTGCGACAGTTTTTACCGTAGAAGACGTAAATAATGTCCCCGACGTGGACGATATCGTCCTATTTAGTAGCGAGACTATTTTGGATGAAATAACTGTTTACGAGGGTGAGATTGCGCATTATATCGATAGGCTAAAAGTTAGCAAGGCTCCAGGCTCTGACGCTTTTTATCCCAGACATTTTAAAGATTTGAAAGACGTTATCGTAGGCCCCTTAACGAAGACTTTTAATCAGTCACTCGAAACGGGGATTATTCCTGAAGACTTCAAATTAGCTAACGTCACGCCCATTTTTAAAAAAGGCGACCGCACGGTACCTAGTAATTATAGGCCCATTAGCTTAACGTCAATTGTAGGTAAACTTTTGGAATCCGTAGTTAGGGATCGTATCATCGATCACTTAGAAAGTAGAGATTTGATTAATAGTAGTCAGCATGGGTTTCGACGCCATAGATCTTGTTTAACTAATTTGTTAGAATTTTATAACGAAATAGTGCGCGAATACGATAGGCATAGAGTGCCTGACGTTATTTATTTAGATTTTAAAAAGGCGTTCGATACAGTTCCGTATAGAAGATTAATTGCGAAGGTTAAAGCGCATGGTATACGCGGTCAGGTAGCTAACTAGTTAGAGGAATGGCTTCGTGCTAGGAGACAGAGGGTCGTTGTTAATGGTAGTGAATCGGGGTGGTTGGATGTAGGTAGCGGTGTCCCACAGGGTTCAGTGTTAGGCCCATTGCTATTCGTAATTTACATGAACGACATAGTTGTAGGATTGATTAGTAACGTGTCAAAATTCGCAGCTGATACTAAAATAGGTGGTAAGGTTGTTAACGAGGACGATAGAAATAAGCTCCAAGACAATGTAAATAGGATTATGGAGTGGACGGATAAGTGCCACATGCAATTTAACGTAGACAAATGTAAAGTTTTGCATGTAGGTTCTCGTAACAATAATTACACGTACACGATGGATGATAGAGAGTTAGCGAGCGTTGACGAGGAAGTAGATTTAGGTGTACGCGTATCTAAGGATTTAAAAGTTAGGAACCAGTGCCTGGAGTCTTGCGCAAAAGCTAATAGGATGTTAGGCTTCATAGCGCGTAATTTCGAATTTAAATCGAAGGATATTATATTGCCCCTTTACAAGTCCCTAGTCAGGCCTCATTTAGAATATGCCGTTCAGTTTTGGTGCCCGTATTTGCGTGAGGATATTGATAGGTTAGAAAGGGTTCAGCGTCGTGCCACGAAACTAATTCCGTCATTGCGCAACAAGCCTTATGAAGATAGGATAAAAGAGTTAGACTTGCATTCACTCGAAACTAGGAGATTAAGGGGGGAGCTTATTGAAGTTTTCAAAATCGTTAATAACATTGATAACGTAAATTTTGACACTGTTCACTTTCGATAATAGCAATACTCGTAATAACGGATTTAATTTACGTGGCAGACATTTCATTACTAGTATCGCTAAAAACTTCTTTACGTTTAAAGTAATTGATAAATGGAATAATCTTCCCGCGTCAGTCGTTCACTCTACCAGCGTTAATATGTTTAAGAACCGTCTAGATAGGCATTTTAAAAATATTAACGTTGTTTAAAATAAAAACACAATTAGTAACAGGAGCTCTGGTGGTGGTCAAGGATGAGTCTGTTGACGATTAATGCCAGCTTGTGACATGCCAGCGTGTGATGCGAGCAATAAAAAAAAAAGAAAATTAGACTAACATGAACGTAGATGTACCTCGTAGAGTAAACTAACCCACTTTTTGTTTAACTTTACCTACTTTTTTTTTTCTTATCCTCTCCTTACTTGCATGTCTGTAGTTTGCATGGTATGACTGTGAGTTAAGACTGTGTTTGCATGGTTTGTAAGTGATCTTATTTTACTTCTTTTCATCTTTCACCCCTTTCCTATTCTCTCCGACTATTTTTCTGACTTGTCGGCAGTGGCCGGCGGATGATGATGGTGAGTCTTTTTTCTATTTTTCTGAATGAATGTTAACCCATGAGTGATAGGTTTGCTACTTATTTAACCCCTTATTTTCTTCTCTTAACCCCCTACTCTTTCCTTTCTCTCGGGCTAACCTTAGAGTGGATCTTAGGGTCTTTGTTAGCCTTAGCTTCTGTAGATCTGTAGATATTCAATTCTTGAGTGAAATCCTATCACTGCTAAATTTTATATATAAATTATATGTCAGTCGGCATTTGAACGACACGTTTTTGTAACATTGAATTCAATGTGTAACATTAGCGTAACTTCTTCAGATTGATGGTATATTATATATATATATATAAATTGCTAATAGCTCTGGCTGATGAAATTATGTTAACACAAGAAATAACAGAAAACACAAGGAAAAAAACAACTGCATAGATTTGGTGATCACAAACAACAGTAACCTAATACTTTAAAGCTTGCATTCTATTAAAAACTTTACGCCGATGTTCAGGATTTAATACAGGTTTTAAACTAGATTCAATTTCATCAATTCGTCTCTGAAATCTTAATCTGTCCCGAGCACTCTCTTCCCAAGGTCCCCTTCTACAACAATCAATAACGGTATAAGTTAGTACATTATCACAGAATTTTACTTTTGGTGGCGATCTTGCAGCACAATCTTTTCCAATTTCGTCATTCCATCTCCGGTTCACGATTTTTAACTCTTTTTTCAATTTTGTCAACGCTGTTTCTACCATCACCTACAAAGTCACTTTCATCAGTGCAGACAATGTTATGATTACCCTCAGAATTTTTGAGGCAGGTTTTTCTTTGTGTTGACAATGAACTGCATTTACTTGACGAAGGTACACTACTCTGTTCCGAAACTTCTGAATTATTAATATTTGATGGATATACGAGAGATTATACAATCATATAAAACGGTAAATGAAGCAGTTGACGTTAAATCTATTTATATGCCAAAGGAAGCCATACTATTTATATATATATACCATATGTCCCACAAAAAAGTACACCCAACTTTAGATTGTACTAACTCCTCCAAAAATTGAGATATTTTGGATCTGTTTGTTTGATTTAATATAGCAAATTATTCTTTTTTAACGTTCAAATTTATTCATGTTTAAACAATTTAGTGTTTAAGCATCTGCTTTTAACTGAAGGGTACAACAAAATGGATTGCGCAAAATTGGTCAATGAAAAAATAATGTGTGCTATCGATGTAATGAAAAGACAAATACATAATAATAGATACTTTAACATAATTTTAATAAGATACAAAGCAGATTTTTCTTTATTCCTTATTGCAAAAGTTATGCTTAGTTTCGTTTTCTTTCAACATGACCGCCATTCCTATCGATACAAATCTGGAGTCGAGCTCTCATCTTCCCCATCACTCTTTTGATAAGATCTGGATTGTCTTTTAACAAGTTGATTTCAGCTGTGATGCGAGTCCTCAAATCATCTAAATTGATAGGTTGTGATGCAAATACTCTATTTTTCAAATGACCCCATAAAAAGTAATCACACGGGGTCAAGTCATGGCTTCTGGGAGGCCATTCAATGTCATGGCCTGTAGCAATTACTCTTTGGTGGAAGACTTCCTGCAAGCGTTCCTTCACAATAACTCTCCTGTGAGCAGGAGCTCCGTCTTGCACCCACCAAATACGATTAAATCGGTTTCCATAAGTAATACGTATTTGTGGAAGGATTTCTCGGTCTATCATTTCTAGGTAAGCTTCACCATTTAGATTACCATCGTAAAAGACCGGGCCATTTACCGCTCCATTACCGCACAGTCCCTACCCAGAGGACAGTTTTTGTCTAGAGTTATTCTTTTCGTAGATATGTTGTCAGTGGATGATTTTTTTGGTGCATACTGACGGCAGATTTGTCTGTTCACTAGACCATTCATTAAAAAGGCCCGCCTCATCTCCAACCACTATTGTTCCCGTGATCTTTCTGTTTTTTCAAAAAAACCTGGGAAAATCTTAGGCGGCGAGGTAGATCTTCAATGAGTTGATGTCGAAATTTCCATTCTGTATGGTACAAATTCAAATACTCACGACTATTCGATGAAATGACATGTGTGAGAGTTCTGTACCATTTCGCCTGGTGGACACTTTTGGATGTCTCTAATAAATGCGAAACATGCAATGTTTTCTGTTCTGCCGTCTTCGGTATGGCCTGAACGTCCTTTGTTCAAATTGAGGACCGTTCCTTCTTTGTATTTCTGACATTCTTCAAAATTGTATGTTTAGTTGGAGAAGCTCTATCGGGAAATTGCAGTTCGAAGGTATTCTGAACTTGTTTTAAGCTTTTAGTTTGCAGATAATTGTGACCATGAGAACGCGCTGCCTTCGTGTAAACTGCATGATAAGGTTTCAAAGTTATTTATAAATTTAGTAATATCAGATTCTTCATTTATATGTATGACTCGTATCTTAGATACAAAAGTTCGAATTATTTAAAAAAAAATATTTGCAATATCCTTCGACGTAAAAAGTAGCACATTGGTTAAAGCAAGAGGAGCTATCTGGCTGGGAAATGATCATTCCGCGCAGCCCATTTGCTGTACCCTTCAGTTAAAAGCAGATGCTTAAACACTAAATCGTTTAACATGAATAAATTTGAACGTTAACAAAAAATAATTTGCTATTTAAATCGAACAAACAGATCCAAATATCTCAATTTTTTGGAGGAGTTAGTACAATCTAAAATTGGGTGTTTTTTTGTGGGACATATGGTATATATATATATATATATATATATATATATATATATATACACAAACTCAGAATGGTTTCCCTGAGAACATTATATGTTAAACACAGACCGTGCATGGAACAAGGAACTCTTCTGGGAAAATTAATCCACTATAGTCCGAATAAGTAATGGTAAATGACAAATACCATAGTTTTTTTTCCTTTTTCATGATTTTAGCCCGACGTGGGCAACGGGTCTCTCGCAAAGAGATCCCATAAATATAGCTTCCCTCACCAGCTATCTGCAAAGCAGACAGGATCCAGCTTTGGGACGTGGATCTAGGGTTTAAGCAAACCTAGATCCCTACACTCAGAACCTCTTATAAGTAAAAGACTCGTTGCATTCACGTCGTGTTGAATAAATCAAGAAAAAGGGGGTAACTATTGTATTTTTAGCCAAAAAAAACAAAACTTAAACCTCAACCGGGACATTGAGCGTCCACTTTTCAAGGCACGAAACACGTCCGTTTAGTATACACAAACTCAGAATGGTTCCCTGAGAACATTATATGTTAAACACAGACCGTGCATGGAACAAGGAACTCTTCTGGGAAAATTAAATCCACTATAGTCCGAATAAGTAATGGTAAATGACAAATACCATAGTTTGCCCACGTCGGGCTAAAATCATGAAAAAGGAAAAAAACTATGGTATTTGTCATTTACCATTACTTATTCGGACTATAGTGGATTTAATTTTCCCAGAAGTTCCTTGTTCCATGCACGGTCTGTGTTTAACATATAATGTTCTCAGGGAACCATTCTGAGTTTGTGTATACTAAACGGAGTGTTTCGTGCCTTGAAAAGTGGACGCTCAATGTCCCGGTTGAGTTTAAGTTTTGTTTTTTGCTAAAAATACAATAGTTACCCCCTTTTCTTTGATTTATTCAACACGACGTGAATGCAACGAGTCTTTTACTTATATAGGTTCTGAGTGTAGGGATCTAGGTTGCTTTAAACCCTAGATCCACGTCCCAAAGCTGGATCCTGTCTGCTTTGCAGATAGCTGGTGAGGGAAGCTATATTTATGGGATCTCTTTGCGAGAGACCCGTTGCCCACGTCGGCTAAATCATGAAAAAGGAAAAAAACTATGGTATTGTCATTTACCATTACTTATTCGGACTATAGTGGATTTAATTTTTCCCAGAAGAGTTCCTTGTTCCATGCACGGTCTGTGTTAACACATATATATATATATATATAATATATATTCTATATATATATACCCCTCCGTCTATGGCCCTTGGGTGGTTCGGATCGACGGCGGTTCTAGTTAGGAGGCAGCAACGGATATTTCTTCTATAACATTCTAATTCTTTTTCGGTCGCCTCTTGTTAAACTCTTGGCTACAGACTCGCCAGACTGTTATGCCAATATCTTCTATGGTGCTTGGGTTGTCTCTTTCTCTCGCTTTATGGGTCGACGATTATTAATTCTTCTCTTGCTATAATACTCTGATACTTTCTCTTGGTACTAAACTTATCGATTTTCTTTATAACTTATCGACTTAACTGACTAAGTTCTTCTGAAGATAGCCCAACTCGAGGGGAAAAATAAAAAGTTTCTCTTACTCTAATTTACTTCTTAAAAATTTACAGTTAGTGCTCTGAATTTACAAGGGTAGAGGTTCGACCTCTTTCGACCATGGCTCAGGCCGGAATCTAAAAAATTAAGGAGGCAAGGAAGCAACGGGCCTCTGCCCCCTCCTCGCAGCGAGGCTGCTAACAAGGGAGGCTCGTAATGAAGTGCCGTAATGAAGTGCTATAATGAAGTGACTTAATGAAGTGCTCCAATTTTACAAATACATGTATAATATAAACCTAAATGTTTGGGGGAGGACAGTTGAAGGTTAAGTTTCCCCCTTTTAAACACATGATCAGATGTTTGAAAGATTCCAAATAAAAATTTAAAAATAAAAATAAAAACTAATCGTATATTTTTGCCGAATCTTCATTTCTGAAGGCGATATCATTTCGTAATAGTACATAAGTACAAATTAAGTACACGACTGAGTACGTATTAATTTTGGTTCATTACAATTACGATTACAATTATGGATTACTTCATTCGCTTATGATTGTCCATTACAGTTCTATTAAAGTACATTCTTACATTATAAATTAAATCATTACATTTAATTACAGTTTCATTGAAGTACATTACGTCGTTTACCATTCTTACAGTGTTTTTATATATTTTATATGGTTATAATATATGGTTATACTACAGGGCTATTCAAAATATTTCACCTGATTTCAAATGAGAATATTTTTTAATGTTACAAATACAGAGTGATTTGTGATACATCAACCAAAAGAAAAACTGTCCCAAATTTTGTCTCTCACCTCATAAATGCTCTATGTGACTTCCCCTAGTTACACGAGCAACGTCGACACGATAGTCGAATTCCTCCCGTACTCGCTCCAGCATGTCCGTTGTCACTGACTCTACGGCAGTAACAATGCGAGTTCGGAGCTCATCCAAAGATGTGGGGCAACGGTGGCACGTACACAGTATCCTTAACGTTCTGTAACGTTCTGTATCTGTTCTGTAACGTCGACGAAACTCACGCTGCACTGTGACTACCGATTTACAGCTCGAAAACTGCAACACACAAAACGCCTTCTGCTGTGCGGATGCCATTTTCACACTGACTGTTTGTTGCTAGGCTAGGCCACGGCGTGACTTTGGAGCCCTCTCGCGGTGATCTTGTAAAACTTGGAGATTTCCTCTTTCATGTGGTGTATGCCCAGTTGATGCACGGTTGATAGGTACGGAAGTATTCTCAGTTGAAATCGGATGAATCAGTTTGAATAGCCCTGTATATCGTTATACTATATGGTTATACTATATGGTTATTATATATGGTTATTAGTACAACACAAGTACATGAGCACATACGAGATAATTTATATACGAAATAATATGTTATAATATGTTATAAATTTGAAGTCAGAGGGACAGGAGGTTTCCATCTTAGAAGCGCTCACTTATGCTATAGTTCGCGGAATTTGATAACAACTAAGCATTTTCGAGTTCAATGCGGGAGGTGATATAATAAAAAATAATAAATGAAAAAAATAATACGAGAACGTATTTTTGCGTTTTCGAACGAATGCCTAAAGTTTTGCGTTTCATAGATTGACACGAGTAAAAATGAATATTTAATAAAATTTATATAGGATAATGATCAAGGGAAATTAATGACGGGAAAATGTGACGTATGGATGAATATGGTTGAATAATAATGTTTATACTACATAACACCACAACATTATTATTAAAGAATTTACCATACATTGCATACGGAAGATGTCCATATACTAAGCACGTGATTTAGTGTACAAGGTATGGGAAACGTAAAGAGAATTAAGTTATTTTATGACGTCATAGTGTATAAGTCATTATTAGAAAAGATGAATTAGAGAAATACAGTAATGAATAAAGTACAAATCGAAATTCTATCCAAAACTCGCTTAGGCGATTTTGGTTTCTTATGTAAAAATGAATATGGATTATTCATTGTTCATTTTTTACATATATATATATATATATATACACACACATAGTTTCTGAATTCCAATTAGTAATTTTTTTAACTTTTTGCAAAACAATTCTCCTAAAATACCGAAGTGAATGACACGCAAGCATGCATTCAATCGAAACTTGTACAGAAGATTTTTTAATGTTTCCACTTTAGCTATCCCTATTACATTTTCTGAAATCCAGTTAGTAATTTTTAAAACTTTTTGCAGATTATAATAATTAGTAGGTAAATCACGATCAGCTACTTTTATCATTACTTTGTTTCTAAACAAATTAGCTAACAGCGAAAGCTTTACACTGTCCACAAGAGACAGGCAAAACGTCTCCATATTCTGCGCGGCAAAAGAACTATTTTACCAACATTGATAATAAAAGAATTACTCAGGATTCTTTATATTGTACACTGTTTATTAACTCACTATACATTTTAAAACAGTTTAAGAATTTAATTAGCCACAAAACGAATCCCACAAGAACCTTTAATTTATACATTAATATTAAGAGGAAAACTTTACAGTATCCCGACTTCTATTGCATAAGCAAAACTTTTAAAATATTCTTGATCACTAGGTTGTTGAGGGGAGAAATTTTCAAGCTGATCCGCCGAATCCACCATAGACACAATCATACTTATTGTTTGCTCAGCCCAATGAAAAAATTGTACGAAAATAAAAAGACATTTTATATATATATATATATATATAATATTATATATATATATATATATATATAGTTACTGGAACGGAAATGTTGTTTATATTTTCGTTAGTAAACACGGAAGAGAAGAATTTATTTAAGACTTCCGTCATTTGTAAATCGTCGTAAATGTGTTCACTGTTTTCGCCTATAAGTGGACCTGCGAAGCTACTTTTTTATTTCTAACATAATAATAGAATTCTTCGGAATTTGATTTAATTTAGTTCACTGCAGTATATACAGCTCATCGTTACGCTTATTTTTTCTTATAAGTTTTTGCTTCGCCTTCTCAAATAATTTATAGGCATTTTCATCGGACGGATTACTTATTTTTTAAAATTTGAAATACGTATTCCTTTTTCAAATTCAAATTCAAATTTAAATTCAAAAACTTTATTGAAAAAAGAATACGAGTGACAGAGTTTCACAATTTTTAGATGTTTGATATGACATTAATATATTCACAATACTCTTATCTGAATATGCCGTTGGAAGTATGGAGGCTTTTTAGGCAAAATCCTGATATAAACTATAAAAAGAACATAGACAATAAATAGCCTATTTTCAACAACTTTTATCCATATGGAAATTAAGTTCATGACTTTAGAGGAGATTATTTCCAAAGGTAGATTTTCGGAAGGTATTACGAGACTCCTCCTAATGTCTCAACAGCAACCGGAGGCAAGGATAGTCAGCTTATTCTCCGGACGGTCCCAAGCCCGGATAAAGGGGGAGGGTTGGTGTCAGGAAGGGCATCCGGCCGTAAAAACCCACGCCACAACCAAATGAGATGAGTCAAGAACCAAGATGGAGGCGACTCACCTTTAAACAGCGACCCCATATAAAAATGGGATTAATTATGCTGAGGAAGAAGAAGATATATAGTTACTGAATTTCAATTAGTAATTTTTTAATCTTTTTACAAAGCAAAGGAGCTCATTACAAAACATTATAATCAAACCACAAAGCTCATAATTTTTATCCCATTTTTATATACGGCATATTTATCTGATATCTACAAAGTTTCAAAAACCGAAAAAACTTCAAATACTACCCCATACAAAATATGAAATCAACTAGTTATTTATAATTTTCTTATAACTTCTGTGATCATGCGGAAAGCATCATACGATTTGTACTGAATATTTATATAAAAACTAAAAAAAAAGAAAATAAATTTTATATTCAGTGAAAGCTACATTGCTGTATTTGAATATACCAAAGCCAAATTTTAAAATGGATATGGGTGCATTTTAAATGCCTTTTCCATGTACGATCACCAAAGAACCTCAACAAAAGATAAAAACTGCAGCTTTGAGGCTTTCAGCAAACCAAATGTACAGAAAAGAAATTTTTTTAGTTTCCTTTCTGAAGTAGACGCTGCTTAACAATGCATTTTATCTCTCGTTAGCTTAATTTTCCAAACCGCATCCGATAGGTTAAACTGTACAGAAAAGAATATTTATTTTTGTATTTCGAATAGACTTTCGCATCACCGAGACCATTTCCTCGTAATCATAGATACATGCCTGACTCCATAATACACGCCAGTTTGTTTTTTCACAGATCATTTTATAAGATGAACGTCCATATGCGAAACAGTTTTTCTTTAGAAGTGAAACAATAAAAATCTCTCTCTCTCTCTCTCTGTATCACACAAATATTTTAGGAACATCTATATAGAAATACTTAAGCCAGCACGTTAAAAGAAAAAATTATTCCAAGGCTTTTCGTGTGTTCAGAAATACATCTCGTCAGGGAACGATTGCTCACTCTTTTGCGTCGTAATTTCATTGAGATTATTGAAGCTCATATACAGTGCCTACATTGCCTATAAGATCTGTAGCACGTGGAATATACTGCCTTCAGAAGATGTGAGCAGTTCCTCTGTGGATCAGTTCAAGTAAAGGATAGAAAGAAATTTACATATTATTTGAAGTTGTACATCGTCGTATGGGGACAAAGCTTTTGAGGTAATTCTTTTACTTGCAACTCTCTCGAACATGGTGGAAAATTGTGGTAGGCATGTTCGAAAAATACATCAAATTATATATATATATATATATATATATATATATGATACAAAACCGTGAGGAAAAATAAGTACAAGACTTCTCATTTATTCAATAATACATCTCGTGAGGGAGCGATTGCTCGCTCTTTCACGTCGTAATTTCATTGAGATTACTCATGCTCATATTCAGAGCATACATTACCTATAAGATATTTGGGGTTTTCATAGGATGAGTAGAGAGAGAAGCGCCATTAAGATAAAGTCTTTAAAACGTTTATAGTAATTTTTTTCTGAATATCTAGGCTTATCTAATACTTTGTGAGAATATTATGCAGATCACTTTCACGTGTCTACTGTCCCCATGCATATCAAACTATAGGTTGACTTGGAACACAACACACACACACACACACACACACACACACACACACCACACACACACACACACAAAGTGGAAGAAATGAAACGTTATTTGAAACATGACTTATTTAATATTCATAGACAAGTAACTAAAGCATGGCATATATTCAAATACACATAATAAATAAAATAAACATCTTTATGGTAGAACTTTTTTAAATGACTGTACTTTCAAGTTCCTTATAAAGGAAACAGAATTTATTAAATACCACCACGGAATACGTATTCCAAAAAGCGATTTTCAAACTATGAACCAGATCTGAGAAAACATTTGCCGCTTAGCCATTTCTTCCTAGAAGGTCTTCAATCAATACCAATTTAGTACGAAAGAACTCTCGATAGTAATTACAGTAAACTGCAAAACCATCGCGAAGTAAGAATGCATTCAATAAAGTTTTCAGATAGTTACTGGCGCTACTATATATATATATATATATATATATATATATATATATATATATATATATATATATATATATAAGAACTAATAGCCTTGTTAACCTTATTGCTGTTTCGTGCATAGATCTCTCTCTCTCTCTCATGTACACATTCCACAGAGTATAACTACTACTAATGCACAAAAAGCCAAAATTGTACACTTATTGGAAATTTTTTTCCTTCAACCGTTCTTATATATATTAAGATATTGGTTATTAGATTAGACACGCCATTAGCATAATGGGGACTGTCATATTTTTTAAAATTTATAGTGAAATACTGCTTGAAGCTCATTCTATTCAATCTCGCAAGATTCAGTGTGTATATATATATATATATATAATATATATATATAATATATATATATATATATATATATATATACACAACTGAAAACCATTAAATATTACATTTATTTCTGTAGCCTTTGGGGCAGGACTTCTGGCGCACCCTTTTAGAACGTTCCAGCTCTTCCATGTATACCTCGCGTAGCCATTACCCATAGCTCAGTGTGTAACACCGTTTCCTTATAAGTGAAGAAAAGACATTGAGGTACGGAGTTCGATTACCGATGTCACAGATTAATAATAATGCTTGAGTCATCGTTGATTTAATATTACACATTATAGCCTCTCACGCTCTCAGTAGAGGTTGCAAAATGAGTTAAGCGACGTTGGAGCTGGTCAGTAGTTGGATGGATAACCGTCCTCCGCATCCAGATAATGTGCACAATCTCTCATGACTCGGCTCCCACATAAATCTACAGATTTCTTTCACGAAATACCGCCCATGTGTTTGGATCCTTTGCGTGAAATTCCGATTTAATTTCGATTTTGTCTGAATTTTGTATCCTTTTTCTTCTTAGCCCCGATGTATGTAACGGATGCCGTAAATGTTCCCCATTTTATCCAAACTAAGAAAGTTACATTCATTATACTGCATCGTCAGCCAACATTAATATTATTCCAGGGAAGGGGGGAGTTCTATAAGAAAGTTTAGAGAAACCTTTTTCTTTACCGTATACAATGATTATTTTTTTTGAAATTGAACCGCGTTAGGATTTTAATTAAAAAAATCTCGAAGTCAAATAAGTCGTCCTTTTGCTTCCTCATCCCTTACATGTTAGGTTAGGCTAAATTAACCCAACATAACCCATCTTCAAAAAAGATAAAACTCAAAAATAGGTTGTACAAGAAAATCCGACTTGTTTACAAAGTTCGATTTAATTGGCAAAAAATGTGACTTACTACTGGCGCTAATATATATATATATATACAGGGTGTTTCAGAAGGAAAGGTCAGCACTTCGGGAGGTGATAGTATAGGTCATTGTGAGAAAAAAAGTTCATATGAACATGTGTCTAATTCTGAATGGTTACGGAGATAGAGTTGTTTGAATCTATAAATACAAAAGCATTGTTAATGGTAATCAAGAAAGAGAAACCAATTACTGTTTCTAACATTTAATGTTTAAACATTGGCATTTTGAATGGTATCAGATACAGAAATGACAAGTTTGTTACAGTTTACAATACGTTTTCGAAAATCCCACCGTCAACCTCAATGCACTTTGCAACTCGTGTACGAAGATCGCGTGTTGTTCGTCTGAGTTGATCTTGACGTTCCTTTATGCGGGCAGCAGCATCCAAAATGCGCGCGAGCAATTCGTCTCTTGTATCTACCTCTCTTTTGTAAATTTGACTTTTCATCCACCCCCACAAACAATAATCTAACGGAGAGAAGTCTGGAGACATTGGTGGCCATTGAATGGGACCACTGCGGGGGGAGGAAGAGCTGCGCGCGCATCAGATTGAAACAGTTTTATCCGTAACCATTCAGAATTAGACTCATGTTCATATGAACTTTTTTCTCACAATGACCGATACTATCACCTTCCGAAGTATTGACCTTTCCTCCTGAAACACCCTGTGTATATATATATATATATATATGAACTAATAACCTTGTTAACCTTGTTACTGTTTCGTACGTTGATCTCTCTTCACACGGAGATGAAGCTGCTGGCCCCACCTCTAGGTCCGGCTTGTTGGAGGAGCGAGTTGTTTTCTTGCGCTCTCCACCGTACATAGCCAGGCACACGTTTTACCCCTGTAACGTTTCTGAGGCCTTTAGAAGCTGGTTGAAAAGACCCTGACAACCAAGCTATTTTGTTTGTGTTGAGGAGGTCCCTTGTTGAGTCTTTAATTTGGGAACACTACACATCCTGCCTTTCCTAATTTCCAGTGTTGTTTGAATGGTAATTGAACTTAGTTTTAGGTTTGTTACAAATTTTACGGTCATTTTCCAGATGTAGATTATGGTAACAGATTTAGTTTACGTAGTCTTTCCCAGTAGTTGAGTTCTTTGCATCCATCAATCTTTGCTGTGAAATGTCTTTGCGTTTCTTCTAGTTTATTAGTTTCTTCCTTTTTATATGGGTGTCAAAACTGAGCAGTATTCAAGTTTTGGTATAATCAGTGTTTTTAGCAGGGGAATCAATACTGTCCTGTCCCTTCTTTTGAACGTTCTTAGTACCTGCCCCGCGACTCTTTTTGCTTTATTTATCACTATTTGATTTTGTGTTTGGAATTTCGCATCATTGGTCATTATCACCCCCCAGATCGATCACTTTCGTGCTTCTCTGAATTTTCTGTGTATCTGGAGCGTGATATATAGTCTGTTTAAGTTCTTCTTTTCTACCATAACTCAAGAGCTGAAATTTTCTTGGTGTTAATTAAATGACATGTTGTCTTCTGACCATTTGTATATTTTGTTCGTGCCTCTCTGCAAGGCCTCCACTTCATTTACATCGCTGATTTTTCTGCTGATCTTTGTATCATCTGCAAAGGATGTTACTATACTGTTGTTGTTTTCTCCGCGGTCTATCTCTGTTAGCATGATAATGAACAGGAGTGGTGCCAGTACTGTCCCTTGTGTTACTGAACTACGTATTTCCGATTATGATGATGATATACCTTGAATTTTGACGACCTGTAGACTTTCTCTGAGGAAGTTGTAGATCCATTTTTCCACTTTGCTTGTTATTCCCATATATTTTATTTTATGTGCTATTATACAGTGATCCCATTTGCCGAAAGCTTTAGCAAAATCTGTGTATATAATATCGTAGTTGGCATTGCCTTCCAGTGCATCTAGGATATTGTTGTAGTGTTCTATTAATTGTGATAGGCATGATCTACAGTACCTGAACGGAATCCGTGCTGATTTTCGTTGAATCTTTCCAGTGTCTCCAAGAAATCATAAACTTTCTCTCTAACTATTCTTTCAAATACTTTGGTGAGGTGGGACGTCAATGACACTGGTCTATAGTTCTCCGTTTGAGATCTGCCCCCTCCTTTATATATAGGGACAATGTTTGCTCCTTTCAAGATGCTCGGTATTTCCCGTGTCTAGGAATCTTCTCCATATCCTGTATAAAGGTGCAGCTATTTCGTTCTTACAGTTTTTAATGAATAATGCAATCCAATTGTCCGGATCTACAGCTGAATGTGGTTTCATTTGCCCCATAGTTCTCGCTACATCTGGGTAAAATCAAAGTCTGTTATACACTTTCCTTGCAATTTCTCTTCAAAGAAGGCATCTACGTCAGGTTTCGCTTTGTCACTTTTTGGGTACTGAAAACTGATTCATACTGGGCTCTCAATGTTTCAGATATTTCTTTTGAATCGTCGGCTAATTCATTAGCTCTCTTCCTAAAGAGCACCAATAGCGGCGCGCGTTTTTGTTTTCCTTTTCGCATAGCAATAGAAGTAGTTTGGATTTCCTTTATATATATATATATATATATATATATATATATATATATATATATATATATATATATAGTAGCGCCAAGAATAAGTCACATTTTTTGCCAATTAAATCGAACTTTGTAAACAAGTCGGGTTTCATTGTACAACCTATTTTTTAGTTTTAGATTTTTTTAACTAAAATCCTAACGCGGTTCAAATTCCGAAAAAATAATCATTGTATACGGTAAAGAAAAAGGTTTCTCTAAACTTTCTTATAGAACCCCCCTTCCCTGGAATAATATTAATGTTGGCTGACGATGCAGTATAATGAATGTAACTTTCTTAGTTTGGATAAAATGGGGAACATTTACGGCATCCGTTACATACATCGGGGCTAAGAAGAAAAAGGATACAAAATTCAGACAAAATCGAAATTAAATCGGAATTTCACGCAAAGGATCCAAACACATGGGGCGGTATTTCGTGAAAGAAAATCTGTAGATTTATGTGGGAGCCGAGTCATGAGAGATTGTGCACATTATCTGGATGCGGAGGACGGTTATCCATCCAACTACTGACCAGCTCCAACGTCGCTTAACTCATTTTGCAACCTCTACTGAGAGCGTGAGAGGCTATAATGTGTAATATTAAATCAACGATGACTCAAGCATTATTATTAATCTGTGACATCGGTAATCGAACTCCGTACCTCAATGTCTTTTCTTCACTTATAAGGAAACGGTGTTACACACTGAGCTATGGGTAATGGCTACGCGAGGTATACATGGAAGAGCTGGAACGTTCTAAAAGGGTGCGCCAGAAGTCCTGCCCCAAAGGCTACAGAAATAAATGTAATATTTAATGGTTTTCAGTTATATATATATATATATATACACACACTGAATCTTGCGAGATTGAATAAAATGAGCTTGAAGCAGTATTTCACTATAAATTTTAAAAAATATGACAGTCCCCATTATGCGAATGGCGTGTCTAATCTAATAACCAATATCTCAATATGTATAAGAACGGTTGAAGGAAAAAGTTTCCCAATAAGTGTACAATTTTGGCTTTTTTGCATTAGTAGTAGTTATACTCTGTGGAATGTGTACATGAGAGCGAGCGAGAGAGAGATCGATGCACGAAACAGCAACAAGGTTAACAAGGCTATTAGTTCTTATATATATATATATATATATATATATATATATATATATATATTTATATATAGTAGCGCCAGTAACTATCTGAAAACTTCTTTCGTACTAAATTGGTATTAAGTTAATTGAAGACCTTCTAGGAAGAAATGGCTAAGCGACAAATGTTTTCTCAGATCTGGTTCATAGTTTGAAAAACGCTTTTTGGGATACGTATTCCGTGGTGGTATTTAATAAATTCTGTTTCCTTTATAATGAGCTTGAAAGTACAGTCATTTGAAAAGGTTGTACCGTAAAGATGTGTTTATTTTATTTATTGTGTATTTGAATATATGCCATGCTTTAGTTACTTGTCTATGAATATTAAATAATTCATATTTCAAATAACGTTTCATTTTCTCCATTTTATGTGTGTGTGTGTGTGTGTGTGTGTGTGTGTGTGTGTGTGTGTGTGTGTTCCAATTCAACCTATAGTTTGATATCCATGGGGACAGTAGACACGTGAAAGTGATCACAAAGTATTGGATAAACCTAAATATTCAGAAAAATTTACTATAAACGTTTTAAAGACTTTATTTTAATGGCGCTCCTCTCTCTAGTCATCCTATGAAAACCGCAAATATCTTATAGATAATGTATGCCCTGAATATGAGCATGAGTAATCTCAATGAAATTACGACGTAAATGAGCGAGCAATCGCTCCCTCACAAGATGTATTGTTGAATAAATAAGTCTTGTTTTTATTTTTCCTCACGGTTTTGTATCATATATATATATATATATATATATATATATATAATTTGATGTATTTTTAGAACATGCCCACCACAATTTTCCACCATGTCCGAGAGAGTTGCAAGGAAAAGAATTACCTCAAAAGCATTGTCCCCATACGAGGATGAACACCTTCAAATAATATGTAGATTTCTTTCTATCCTTTACTTGAACTGATCCACAGAGGAACTGCTCACATCTTCTGAAGGCAGTATATTCCACGTGCCACAGATCTTATAGGCAATGTAGGCACTGTATATAAGCTTGAATAATCTCAATGAAATTACGAAGTAAAAGAGTGAGCAATCGTTCCCTGACGAGATGTGTTTCTGAACACACGAAAAGCCTTGGAATAATTTTTTCTTTTTACTTGCTGGCTTAAGTATTTCTATATAGCTGTTCCTAAAATATTTGTGTGATACAGAGAGAGAGAGAGAGAGAGAGAGAGAGAGAGAGAGAGAGAGAGAGAGAGAGAGAGAGAGAGAGAGAGAGAGAGAGATTTTTATTGTTTCACTTCTAAAGAAAAACTGTTCCGCATATGGACGTTTATCTTATAAAATGATCTGTGAAAAAACAAACTGGCGTGTATTATGGAGTCAGGCATGTATCTATGATTACGAGGAAATGGTCTCGGTGATGTGAAAGTCCATTCGAAATACAAAAATAAATATTCTTTTCTGTACAGTTTAACTTATCGGATGCGGTATGGAAAATTAAGCTAACGAGAGATAAAATGTATTGTTAAGCAGCGTTTACTTCAGACAGGAAACTAAAAATATTTCTTTTCTCTACATTTGGTTTGCTGAAAGTCTCAAAGCTGCAGTTTTTATCTTTTGTTGAGGTTCTTTGGTGATCGTACATGGAAAACGCATTAAAATGCACCCATGTCCAATGTCCATTTTAAAGTTTGGCTTTGGTACATTCAAACACAGCAATGTAGCTTTCACTGAATATAAAATTTCTTTTCTGTTTTTTAGTTTTTATATAAATATTCAGTACAAATCTTATGATGCTTTCCGCATGATCACAGAAGTTATAAGAAAATTATAAATAACTAGTTGATTTCATATTTTGTATGGGGTAGTATTGAAGTCTGTTTTTTCGGTTTTTCAAGCGTTGTTTATATCAGATAAGTATGCCGTATATAAAGATGGGGTAAAAATTATGAGCTTTGTGGTTTGACTATAATGTTTTGCAATGAGCTCCTTTGCTTCGTAAAAAGATTAAAAAATTACTAATTGGAATTCAGAAACTATATATATATATATATATATATATATATATATATATGTCTTTTTATTTTCGTACAATTTTTTCATTGGGGTGAGCAAACAATAAGTATGATTGTGGCTACGGTGGATTCGGCGGATCAGCTTGAAAATTTCTCCCCTCAACAGCCTAGTGATCAAGAATATTTTAAAAGTTTTGCTTATGCAATAGAAGTCGGGATACTGAAAAGTTTTCCTTTTAATATTAATGTATAAATTAAAAGTTCTTGTGGGACTCGTTTTGTGGCTATTTAATTCTTAAACTGTTTTAAAATGTATAGTGAGTTAATAAAACAGTGTACAATATAAAGAATCCTGAGTAATTCTTTTATTATCAATGTTGGTAAAATACTTAGTTCTTTTGCCGCGTAGAATATGGAGACGTTTTGCCTGTCTCTTGTGGAGAGTGTAAAGCTTTCGCTGTTAGCTAATTTGTTTAGAAACAAAGTAATGATAAAAATAGTTGATCGTGATTTACATACTAATTATTATAATCTGCAAAAAGTTTAAAAAATTACTAAATGGATTTCAGAAAATTTAATAGGGGTAGCTAAAGTGGAAACATTAAAAAATCTTCTGTACAAGTTTCGATTGAATGCATGTTTGCGCGTCATTGTACTTCGGTATTTATATATAAAAAATAATATGGCTTCCTTTAGCATATAAATAGATTTAACGTCAACTGCTTCATTTACCGTTTTATATGATAGTTGTATAATCTCTCGTATATCCATCAAATATGAATAATTCAGAAGTTTCAGAACAGAGTAGTGTACCTTCGTCAAGTAAATGCAGTTCATTGTCAGCACAAAGAAAAAGCTGTCTCAAAATTCTGAGGGTAATCATACATTGTCTGCACTGATGAAAGTGACTTTGTAAGTGATGGTAGAAACAGCGTTGACAAAATTGAAAAAGAGTTAAAAATCGTGAACTGGAGATGGAATGACGAAATTGGAAAAGATTGTGTTGCAAGATCGCCACCAAAAGTAAAATTCTGTGATAATGTACTAACTTATACCGTTGTTGATTGTTGTAGAAGGGGACCTTGGGAAGAGTGTGCTCGGGACAGATTAAGATTTCAGAGTCGAATTGATGAAACTGAATCTAGTTTAAAACCTGTATTAAATCCTGAACATCGGCGAAAAGTATTTAATAGAATGCAAGCTTTAAAGTATTAAGTTACTGTTGTTTGTGATCACCAAATCTATGCAGTTTTTTTTTTTCCTTGTGTTTTTTGTTATTTCTTGTGTTAACATAATTTCATCAGCCAGAGCTATTAGCAATATATGTATATATATATATATATATATAATATATATATATATATTATATATATATATATATAAATCTGAAGAAGTTACGCCAATGTTACACATTGAATTCAATGTTACAACAACGTCTCGTTCAAATGCCGACTAACTGAATACTATAAAAGTAGGGTTTGTAAGAGAAGACCTACTCTCTCCTTTACCAGCTCGATACTCCTCTAAAGAAACTTAGCTCCTTTCATTTGAGAATAAAGTTAACCCTTTCATGCCTGATTTTCGTTTACTTTTCATCCCCCGAAAAAAAACTAGTGTTATATCTCCAGAATGACTAAAATCTCCTAAAATTTGATGGTCTCATTTGCGCTAATACGGCATGAAAGGGTTAACCCCCCAATATATCCCTTTGGTGTGAAAAATAAAATTTCGAATTTGCTTCTTTCTGATGCTCTTTCCTTTCTTGTTATTTTTATATTGGTTGTTATTTCAATAATGTTTTGATCCGATATTATAGTTGGGGTATTTCTACATTATCTAATCAATAAAAATTAATTATGATATTATTTACCCTTCGTTGTACATTTTTAAATTACACTTTCAAAATAACCGAGTAGTGCAAAGCAATAAAGATGTGATTGTAAACTCGATTATGTGTGAGTTTAGTGTTTTGCGCCGTAAAACAAAGTATGTATTTATATATTTAACATAATTGTGTGTATATATATATATATATATAATATATATATCAGGTCATCCCATAAGTAATGTCGTTTTTTACGATAGATTAAGTTTAACCTAGTCCTACTCGGTTTAAACATAAATTTTCCGAAGGTTATATTTAAGAGGAGATCTATCATGTTTCGCTACATACTTTACAGACCTTGATCAGTGAAGACGTTTTTTGCTTTATGTGAACCCCTCATAAACATGGCGGTATCAGAAGAGCATATCAGGCATATAATACTTTACGAGTTCAAAAAAGGGAATAGTGCTACTGAAGCAACGCGAAACATTCAGGAAGTTTATGGCAACGATATTCTGCGTGTGAGGAAATGTCAAAGATGGTTTCAAAAGTTTAGGAATGGTGACTGCTGTTTGACAAATGCAGCACGCTCTGGACGCCCTGCTGAGTTTGATGATGACCCGCTGTTAGCCGCACTTGAAGAAGTCTGTTCAACAACTGTCGAAGAATTGGCCCAGAAACTCAATTCATCCCCGTCCACCATCCATCAACATTTGCAACAACTCGGGAAAGTGCCTAAGTTAGGAAAATGGGTGCCACATGAATTGTCGGTCGACAATCTGAGGGTGCGGGTAAACATTAGCACAGCTCTTCATTCCCGTGAACTCCAAGATCCGTTTTTGCACCGTTTAGTGACTGGTGATGAAAAGTGGATACTGTACTAGAATGTTAAGCGCCGTCGACAGTGGGTTTGTGCCGAGAACCAGCGACACCACAGCCAAAACCAAATCTTTAACCTCGGAAGGTGTTGCTTAGTGTTTGGTGGGATAAAGGTGGTGTAATACACTTTGAAACCTTACCACACAACCAAACAATCACCGTTCAAGTCTACTGTCAACAATTGGATCGATTGAACACTGCACTAAAAGAAAAGAGACCTTCTTTGGTTAATCGGAAAGGAATCGTGTTCCACCACGACAACGCACGTCCTCATACCGCTTGGATCACTTCTGCAAAAATTGAGGAGCTTGGGTGGGAAAAACTTCCACACCCTCCATATTCTCCAGACCTTGCGCCTTCAGATTATCATCTCTTCAGGAGTCTGCAAAACTATCTTGACGAGAAACAGTATACTTCTTTAGATGACCTGCACACCAGTCTTTGTACGTTTTTTGCCTCAAAACCGCCTGAATTTTATAAACATGGCATTGAAAAGCTTGTAGGACGTTGGCAGAGTGTCATTGATTCCGATGGAAAATATATACTAGATTAAAAAGTTTCAGTTGAGTTTTTTTTGTCCTTCAACTTCCGATCTAAAAAAACGACATTACTTATGGGATGACCTGATATATATCCTGTACTGCTATATTGATGGTTATACGTTTTGTATTTCTTATTTTTGAATTTGTAGTTTTTTTATCATTCAAATGTATATTTCTTCGTCTGAATAAACAGAATGCTGTAATGGTGTTTTATTTAATTCGGAGAAGAAAGGATTGTCAAAAGTAAATAGACGGTATACATTCTAAGGTTTTAAAATAAATGAAAACGAATGGTAAATTGAATATTAATCTAAGAGATATGTTAATGGAACGATTTCTTTTTGTCAATTGTCTAGTGATTTTTTTTCTGAATAACTTTAAGGAAAAGTTGCTCTTGCTTTTAAAAACGGCTACTTGTGTGAATTAAAATAAATGGTGTTAGCTGACAACTATCCTCATGTAAATAAAAAATTAAAGTAAATGGTGGTATTTAGCAACTCTCCATAATATAAATAAAAATTAAAATAAATGGTGATATCTAGCAACTCACTCTAATAATGTATACCTGAACAATGAAAAACACTATTTGGCTACTCATGTAAATAAAATAAATTGTGGTATCTAGCAACTCTCTCTAATAATGTATACCTGAACAATTAAAATAAATGCTAGCTGGTAAACCCATCCATATATAAAAAGTGATATCTGGCAACTCAACCTTCTTCTATATAAGACCTGCTTGGGTTCAGAATGCTCATAATGATGCGAACTCCGGCGGAATAAAGTTCTCTCTCTCCTTCCCTCTTAGGTTAGGTTTCCTTTTGGGGGGTAAGGACATCCCACCTTCTCCCCCAAACACCTCCTCCGTCTCTCCTTTCTCTTCCTCTCTTAGGTTAAGGCAACCCCTTTGGGGGGAGGTCATCCTCCCTTCTCCCCCCGAAGACCCCTTCCCCTCACCCTCCCCTCTCCCCCTTGGCAACATTGAGTTGTTGCGTACTCCTCCCCTTTGCAACATTGAGTTTTGCAAATTTTTATTTTTGCAACATACCCCCAACCCCTTGCAATCTACCACCCAACCCCCTTTGCAACATACCCCCACCCCTTGGCAACATACCCCCTTTTGCAACATTGGTCATAATCTCTGCAACATTCTTGCACTCGTCCATTTTGCGCCCATACTACTGTACTCTTGCAAGGGTGAATGAGGTTAAAGTACTTAGCATTAATTTAGATGAAAAACTAAATTTAAAGTCATGTACAACATATTATATCCAAAATATCAAGATTTCTCTTCATATTATTTTAACTAAAAGAGACCCTCCCTCAAAATACACTCCTTACCCTATATTATTCCTTCATCCATCCACATTTATTTTATTGCATTACAGCATGGGGTAGCTCAAAGAAATAGCTATATAAAACATCCTTTCGAAATAATTCGTAAAAAATGTCTGCGAACCAGGCACGTTGCCAGGTCTATAATCATAGGGGGGCAATTCATAGATGTAGGGGTCAGGATAGTTTCAGATCAAACTAACATTTACGGGATGCAACGTTTCAGAATAAGTATTTCTTATAATGTAAATAAAAAAAAAACTCATTTATTATTTTCCTTCTTCTAAATTAATAGAAACGACCAAAAAATTTTTTTTTCAAAATTATTTTTTCACTGAGGACTGAAGAGGATATATAAAGGTAGAAAAAATCAAATACCATGGACTTGTATTTCAATTACTCTGCTTTCACTCAAACACGTCCTTAATTTCATTTACTTCATTTACTAGCATCACAGAACCCTTTTCTACTTGTACTGATATAATGGGCTTCATAACTCACCTATTTTAGGCGATACAAATGAAAAAGCACAGGACAATGGCACGAGTTTAAATTTCGAACTCACTACTCAGAATTTCGAGCACGTTATGTACAATAACTATCGATACCGCCACGAGGTTGCAGCAGCAATGCGGCGCCAGATTCAAAATAATGTTTATGCCAACTTCTCGTGAGACCGTGAGACCGTATTTTTTCCTCAACGTTCGGTACAAGTGTAGATCGATATTCAAGGAGAGAGAGAGAGAGAGAGAGAGAGAGAGAGAGAGAGAGAGAGAGAGAGAGAGAGAGAGAGAGAGAGAGAGAGAGAATGTAAGTAAATTTGAATAAGACGAATTGTAAACCACAACCATAAACCATTCAGCTTTAGTTTTGATGATAGTTATTTGACTTGGAGGGGAGGCAGTAAATGAATTTGGGGGAGCAGTGCCCCCATTGCCCCCACACACCCCGTGCCTGCTGCGAACTCCCTCAAATAATGATAGAAAACAAACTCACACTTCCTCTGTGATAGCGTGGGGTTAGTGACCCCGCCAAGTTATTAGGTTTGTAAACAACAACAAAGGCACTACCCAGTGCTTTGATTTAGATCTTCTTTAGGGCCTAGCATAGATTTCCAGCCTCCTACAAACCGCCTACCTAACTCTCTCACTTTACTAATTTAGAAGCTATAGACATTACCCTACCCTTATATACTATTTGACAACTTCCTGCCTACATTCTAACACTTTAACAATATTACCAAATTAAACTTAGCACCAACGATTCAGTCAGATGTGAATAACCATACTGCTATTCCAACCAAAACAAACGAAGAGACCGCGTTCCGCTGTTTATCCTTTTGTGTTGCCATTCAGCTTTCTTTTAGTGACTTTTCCCTTCAGTGACTTTAGCAGTGGTGGGCACGCGCAACGATTTTTGTAGCGCCGCAACCGCAACCGCAACTCTGCTGAAATAGTTGCGCCGCACGCGCAAGCGCAACCCTTTTCAAAAAGTTGCGCCGCAAGCGCAAGCGCAACCAAAAATGTTGCGCCGCAAGTAGCGCCGCAACTTTTTGCGGCGCAACTGCCCACCTTTGCATCTAACGTATATCTGCAGTGGTGGGCACGCGCAACGATTTTTGTAGCGCCGCAACCGCAACCGCAACTCTGCTGAAATAGTTGCGCCGCACGCGCAAGCGCAACCCTTTTCAAAAAGTTGCGCCGCAAGCGCAAGCGCAACCAAAAATGTTGCGCCGCAAGTTGCGCCGCAACTTTTTGCGGCGCAACTGCCCACCTTTGGACTTTAGACTATATACATATATATATACACAGTCTAGGGTGGAGCGAAAAATACTTTTTTTCTAGTATGAAGTTCTAATAGTGATTAAAAGTTGCATTTAGTGGACGAAATATGCCTGCCAAAATATGAGTTCATTTGTTTAAAATTTTCAGCTGCCACCAGGGGGCTAAAGTTAACATAATTTTGTGTAAAAAGGAAAAAAAATGCTTCTATTTTAGGTTTGTCAAACTATTATAAATGTTATCTTAGAATTATCTAATAGTTTGATTAAGATTCTTAAATGATAGAATTCGTTTTGTAAAAATGCCTTTTCATATGCTTAATATCTTCAGCTGCCACAAGAGAGCTGAAGTTAGCACAATTTAGAGTAACTGAGTCATGTTGAGACTACACTGAATGTTGTGGGGGAGGGTTTGGGGAGGGTTGTGGGGGAGGGTTTTGGTGTGAAGGAATTTCTTTCTGTGAGTCATTAGAACAGTGTGTTAACACTTGTCTTCTTAGGTAGTAGGCCTAGTCGCTCAGTTGATCGGAGAGTTTTTTAATATGATCGGAATATTATAAACTTTATTTTAAAGTGATTTATATAGAGATAATATTGATTTTATTATAAAATGCTTGTTATAATATATTATATAATTTTAGTTTATTTATATAATATATTATATATTTATATAATATATTATATATACTTATAAAATATATTATATATATTAATTATATAATGTTTTGATGTTACAGGATATTTTGTGATTGTGAATTTTTCTTAAAAATATTATGGCATCAAATACTAAATATAAACATTTCACTAGAGAACATATGAAGTGTGCCATATTTGAAGTACCTTGTGAGATGAGTGATATGCAACTACCAACTTATAACTGCATTATGAAAGATTACCTGTTCACAAACATTTAGTGAAGGAGCAGATGAATAACAAGGAGCCTTCATTTTCTGAAATAGCAGAGGCAGTTTCCCAAAAGGTAGAAAATATTTGGAAGAAGGCCTCTTTGCCAATAGTTTCACATACACGCGTTTTACAGATGATGCGAGTGTACCATGATAAATACAGGTCCTTATTAAAGCCATACAAGTCACGCAAGGATCAGCCTAAGTACAAAAATCAGCTTGAAGAATTTGAAAACTCTTCAAAATGCACTTTGTTTGACATCTGCACCTGCAAATGTAAGGAGTTTAGGAGATGCTCATGTGAAAAGAGTAAGAAAGTCCCTCCAAAAGAGCAGGATTTTTTAAATGACCAACGAACACGCAGAATAATGGTGATAGGAAGCATTGACATAGCACACACAAGACGATTACAAGCAAGAGAACATCGAAAGGAAATGGAAAAAGCACGTCTGGAATCCTCACAAACAACTAGTGCTGCTATAACCAATACGTCCAACTTACAAATCGAAACAGAGACAAGTGAACTTCAACAACTAGAAGAGATATCTGAAGATAATGAGGAAGATACAACCTCGACTCAGTATGTAATATCAGAACAACAGATGCGTGAGCCACTGCCTTCATTAGCAATTACTTGTGATAGATTTAAAATGTCGGACAGAGCTGGGGCTATTATTGCTTCTGCAGTATTGGCAGATCTTAAAATTGTTACTCCCGAAGACAAAGGGAATATTATAGACAGAAGTAAGCTAAGACGTGAAAGACAAAAACAGAGAAAGGAACTACAACAGATAGGAGAGCCAAAAACCATGCGGGGATTATACTTTGATGGCAGAAAGGATAAAACAATGATTCAAGTCCAGGAGAGTGATGGCTCTAACCACCAAAAGAACCAAACGCGAAGAGCATATCAGCATAATATCTGAACCACACTCTCTGTACTTTGCACATGTGACACCTTCCAGTGGCAAAGCTAAATACATTTGCACAACGCTAGTAAATTGCTTGAAAGAAAGGAATGTTGATATAGGGAACATCGTTGCAGTTGGCTGTGATTCGACAGTGGTTAACACTGGTAGTATTGGAGGCACAATAAGATTACTGGAAGAAGCCTTTAATAAGCCATTGCAGTGGCTGATATGCCTTTTACACCTTAATGAACTTCCATTGCGCCATCTGTTTCATCACTTGGATGGTACCACTACTGGACCAAGAGCATTTTCAGGAGAAATTGGCCGAGCACTTTCAGACTGTGAAAAGCTTCCCATAGTTAACTTCAAACCCATTGAAATTCAAGAGGACATGTGTGAAGTTGATGTAGATGACATAAGTACTGACCAGAAATACCTTCTTGAAATTTACAAGGCTATATCAAATGGAACATTCTCAAGAGTCTTAGTCATAAAAGTCCAGGCAATATATCACATTCAAGGTGGCTTACCACAGCAAACAGGACTCTGCGGTTATATGCAAGCACAGAGAATCCTTCAGGCAATTTACAAGAATTAGCTACTTTCATTGTTAGGGTATACGCACCAATGTGGTTTCAGATAAAGCGTAAACCATTATGCCAATATGGTGCTAAACATATGTGGCATATGATTGCAAGAAGCCGGTATCTCCGTGAAGAGCTTAGGAGAGTACATGACTCAGTCATTCAGCGAAATGCATATTACGCAAATCAAGAAAACATTCTCATTGCAATGATAGCTGATGAAAGGGAGCATGTGCGTCAGTTGGGATTTAGGCGTATCATAAAAGCAAGGGCATGCATTCAAGAAACAGATGTTATCAGGTATTTTAAGGTGCCAGAAATAAATTTTTATGCCAAAGACTATACAGATCTCATTATGTGGCAAGATTTTCAGATAGCAGAACCACCGATAACCAAAGGAGTTTCTCTTGATGATATTGAATCATGCATCAAACATGGTACTACTCTTCATTCAGAATTATTTCAGTTTCCATGTCATACACAAGCCGTAGAGAGATGCGTCAAGCTCGTTACAGACGCTGCTGGATCAGTCTCCGGACCTACAAACAGAGACGGTTGGATTCGTGCTACATTAGAATCAAGGAAAAAAACAGCCAAAATTTGACACAAAAGCAAATTACTAAATAGTCTTCAGCAAGAACCCTTTCTAGAGGGAGGTTGGTTGGGGAAAGGTTGGTAACTCCGCTAAGGCACAAAATAACGTTTCTTAACTGTCTCAAGCCAGTATAAAGGAGGAGAGACATCCTAATTTATTACTGTTCCCTTTTTCAAGTAAATACAGAATCATACTTAATTGTCATTTTAAGTTAAATTCAGCCCTCTTGTGGCAGCTGAAGATATTAAGCATATGAAAAGGCATTTTTACAAAACGAATTCTTATCATTTAAGAATCTTAATCAAACTATTAGATAATTCTAAGATAAAATTTTATAATAGTTTGATAAACCTAAAATAGAAGCATTTTTTCCTTTTTACCCAAAATTGTGTTAACTTTAGCCCCCTGGTGGCAGCTGAAAATATTAAACAAATGAACTCATATTTTGGCAGGTATATATCGTCCACTAAATGCAACTTTAATCACTATTAGAACTTCATACTAGAAAAAAAGTATTTTTCGCTCCACCCTAATACACACACATACGTCACCTCACTCCTCCCCTACAAGTTTAGTCTGTCAGGGGGGTGAGAGAACCTAGACGACCTGCGGAGCGGGGTTGATGTAGTAGGAATAGGTGCAACCTGCATGGGCGGGCGAATTGAACCATTTTCCAGAGGAGCGGTTCTTTCTTCCGGAGGACTCTGATCATCCTGCAATTCACGTTCCAATATCTGGTCCTGATGGCGTTTAATAGAACAACCATCTTCTAGTTGGCACTTGAAGGAAACAGGCCCCGTTCTTTCCTACACAGTTACAGGAACCCATTTTGGTCCAGCCACATAGTTTCGAATCATAACTGATCATTAGGTTGCGCTTCTATAACTCTCCTTTTTTAGTGTCGTGGTACAACTTCTGTTTTTCCTGATGGCGTAAAACTCGTTGTAACGCTTCGTTTGGACGTAACAGATCGAAAACTGAACGAATTCCCCAGCCAATCGTAAGTTTAGAAGGAGACACCCCCGTCGTTGTGTGAGGTGTTAGTCGATATTTAAACAAAAATTTATCCAACACCACTTGCATTTCCTCCCCATGAGAATGACGCAAGGCCGACTTGAAAGTACGGACCATGTTTTCCGCGAGACCGTTAGTAGACGGATGAAAAACACTAGACCGGACATGTCTAATGCCATTTAGGTGGACAAAAGAACGAAATTCCTCACTGGTAAAACAAGTACCATTGTCGGAAACCAGAACTACGGGTAAACCACATCGAGCGAAACACGAACGGAGTAAGCGAATAGTAATACCCGAAGTCGTAGAAGTGGTTGCAAAAATTTCTACCCACTTAGAGTAGACATCCACAATGACTAGGAAATAGGTATTATTTATGGGACCTGCATAGTCAACATGGATCCTATGCCAAGGTATAGTAGGCCATTCCCACGGATGAAGTGGACTTTTCCTTGGGAGATCTCTGTTCTCTAGGCAGTTTTGACAGGAACGAACCAATGATTCGAGTTCTCCATCCAAACCGGGCCACCAGAAATAAGTTCTCCACCAACTCTTTCATTTTAATTGCACCCATGTATTCAGCGTGAAGTTCCTTCACTAAATTCGACCTGCCTCCATTCGGAATTATCACTCTGTGGCCCCATAAGAGACAGCCATTTTGAATCGAGAGTCCAGACTGACGTTCATAAAAAGGCTGTAATTCACTTTCAACCTTAGTAGGCCAACGAACTGAGCAGTAATGGATGACCCTAGACGGAATAGGGTCCGATTTTGTCCACTGCTCTATTTGTACTGCAGATACTGGAGTGGATTCCAAAAATTCCACCAAGTGAACTCATTCTGCAGGTATAGGTACGCATTCATTTGGATTTTCTAAAAGCAACCTACTTAGAGCATCAGCCGTACCTAGAAGTTTGCCTGACCCATGTACTAAGTCAAATTTATACGCTTGTAGAATCAGTGCCCATCGTTGGATCCTACGTAAGGCCATAACTGGTATATTTTTATTTGGTGAAAATAAACCTAAAAGAGGCTTATGGTCAGTAATTAGTTTAAATTCATGACCCCATAGAAAGAAATTAAATTTTTTTACTGCAAATTCTAAGGCTAAAGCTTCACGTTCAAGTTGTGCATATCGCCTTTCAGTCTCAGTTAGTGTTCTATCATACAAGCAAAACATATAGGCCTATCTACACCATCAATGTGGTGAGTCAACACTGCCCCAATTCCATAAGAACTGCTATCTGCTGAAACTATGAGAGGAAGTTTAGGATCATAATGCACTAGGAGAGTGGACTTTAGTAGTACGTCCTTGGAAGCCAAGAGTAGGAGGTTAAAGAGGAGAATGAGGGGTTAAGTGAGTAGCAAAACCTATCATTCGTGGGTTAACATTCATTCAGAAAAAGAGAAAGAGACTCACCATCATCAACCGTGAAGGATGAAAAGAAGTAAAATAAGAACGTTTACAAACCATGCAAACACTGTCATACCATGCAAACTACAGACATGCAAGTAAAGAGAGGATAAGAAAAGAAAACAAAAAGTAGGAAGAGTATAACAAAAAGTGGGTTAGTTTACGCTACGAGGTACATCTAAGTTCGTGTTAGTCTAATTTTTTTTTTAATAATTTTATTGCTGGCATATCACACGCTGGCATGTCACAAGCTGGCATTAATCGTCAACAGACTCATCCTCGACCACAACCCCCAGAGCTCCTGTTGCTAATTGTTTTATTATTTTAAACAACGTTAATATTTTTAAAATGCCTATCTAAACGTTTTTTAAACATATTAAAGCTGGTAGAGTTCATGAAGGGCGCGGGAAGATTATTCCATTTATCAATTATTTTAAACGCAAAAAAAGTTTTTAGCGATGTTAGTAATGAATCGTCTGCCACACAACTTAAATCAATTATTACAAGTATTGTTATTATCGAAAGTGGACAGTTTGTCAAAAATTTACGTTATCGATTTCATTAACGATTTTGAAAACTTCAATAAGCTCCCCCCTTAATCTCCTAGTTTCGAGTGAATGCAATCATATTCGCGCACTATTTCATTATTAAACTCTAACAAATTAGTTAAACAAGATTTATGGCGTCGAAATCCATGCTGACTACTATTAATGAAATCGCGACTTTCTAAGTAATCGACGATACGATCCCTAACTACGGATTCCAAAAGTTTACCAACAATTGACGTTAAGCTAATAGGCCTATAATTGCTAGCTACTGTGCGGTCGCCCTTTTTAAAAATAGGCGTAACGTTAGCTAATTTGAAGTCTTCAGGAATAATCCCGGCTTCCAGTGACTTATTAAAATTTTTTGTTAAGGGGCCGACGATAGCATCTTTCAAATCTTTCAAATGTCTAGGATAAAGCGCGTCAGGGCCTGGAGCCTTGCTCACTTTTAGCTTATCGATATAATGCGCAATCTCACCCTCGTAAACAGTTATTCCATTCAAAATAGTCTCGCTACTAAATGGAACGACATCGTCCACGTCGGGAACACTATTTACGTCTTCTACGGTAAAAACTGTCGCAAAAAAGTTGTTAAAAATACCTGCCATCGCCTGAGCGTCGGAAGCCAAAGCGCCGTTAACGTCCAC
This sequence comes from Bathynomus jamesi, assembly GCA_023014485.1. Lineage (NCBI taxonomy): Eukaryota > Metazoa > Arthropoda > Malacostraca > Isopoda > Cirolanidae > Bathynomus > Bathynomus jamesi. Next base: position 226,748 of record JAJOZX010004322.1, on the reverse strand, counting down.
TAGAGGGCCTATGTTATCTTTTATCGGTTTACGATTATTCACGTAATCAAAAAACTTTTTTGGATGTTTACTATCCGCAGCTATAAGTATCTCTAAATTACGCTTAGCATTCCTAACAGATCTTTTAACCTGACGTCTAAGCTCGATATGTCTATTAAAGTTAGCTACCGTGCCATTGCGCTTAAGTCTATACCCTCTGTTACGCTCGTTTATGAACTCGCCTATTTTCCTAGTCCACCACTTGGGCCTAACATGATTTCTAACTCGCTTGGGCCTTTTTTTTTTCCTTTCTTTAATTTACCGCCGATTCGTACCTAAAGAAAGCGGTACATATCTCGGCGAGGCAGTGGGTGGGTGGTGTTACTGAGTTGGGGATGGTTGACTAGGGGGGTGAGAAAGGGTCAGTTGCTGGATAGTGGGTAGAAGAGGGAAACACCTGCGACGAAGAGCGGACAAGTTTGGGCATTCGACCAGGAGATGTACGACAGTGATAGGGGTATGGCAGGTGGGGCAGAATGGCGCTGGCGATTTAGACATAAAATGTCCATGAGTAATGCGGGTGTGTCCTAGGCGGAGACGGGCTAGAATCACTTCTTCATGGCGGGACCGGTGGAATGAACAGGCCCAGTATCCTAATTGTGGTTTGATCTTGTGGAGTTTGTTTTGTATGGCCTGGTCCCATTTCCGCTGCCATATGGAGCGGAAGTGGGAGCGGAGATTCGGGAAGAAGTCGGAGAAAGGGAGGGGTCGGGAGTAGGCCGGCAGTAAGTTGCCGTCTTTGCCGTGCGGTCCGCCTCCTCTTTACCCTGGATGCCGACATGTGCCGGAACCCAGCAGAAGGCGATTGTCTTGTGTGGGAAGGCTGTTGAAAAGTGGAAGGTTTGCTGGATGGTACAGACGAGCGGGTGAGAAGGGTTAAATCCCTCTAGGGAGAGAAGTGCGCTTTGGGAATCTGAATAAATGACAAAGGAGCTGGCAGAATGGGTGCGCACAATGTCGAGGGCCTCCATAATCGCGAAGAGTTCCGCCGGAGGCCTCGCGGGGCAGGCTGACGCCTCGAGAAAGCGGCTGGGACAGTATCACCGCTGAGGAGGCCGCACCAGCCTCCGAGCGGGAACCATCTGTATAAATGGGGACTGCGTCCGGGTGTTGGGTTGCGTGTTTTCGGAAGAGTGACCTGTATACCGTAGCGCTCGTGGTAGTCTTAGGTAAGGCACACAGGTCCCTGCAAAACTTGATAGGGGTGAGGAGCCAGGGGGGGAGTAGATGCTGTATGAAATGAGGATAACTGAGGGGGCGGGCATGTTGGAAAGGTCAAGGAAAGAGCGGACCGCTTCAGTGAAGTGCCAGCTCCGTCCCTGGGGTGGGAGTTCAGAAACCGCCGCGCACAGAAGCGAAGAAGGTAGCCTCTGTGCACGGAGGTATGTCCTCATGAGGAGCAGACCTCGTCGGAGGGCGAGAGGGAGGTAATTGCAATCCACTCGGAGGCTGAGGCTGGGGAAGAGCGGAAAGCACCGGTGGCGAGGCGGAGGCCTCTATTAAGGACCGGGTCCAAGATACAGAGGCAGGCGTTGGAGGCTGAACCGTATACTACACTGCCATAGTCCAGCTTCGACTGCACCATGGAAGTGTAAAGGCGAAGGAGAGAGCGTCGGTCTGCGTCCCATGTGGTGTGGGAGAGGCGATCTAGGAGAGCGAGGGGACGTCGGAGGGATTGCTTCAGGTGTTTGAGATGGGGAACCCAGTTGAGCCGTCGGTGTAGAGTCACGCCGAGAAATCGCGTGGAGGGTACCACCTCAAGAGGATTGCCGTATAATGTGACAGAGGGAACAGGAAGGGTCGCGGGTCTTCTTCTGCTGAAGAGCATACACTTGGACTTGGGGGTGGAGAGGCGGAAACCCACCGACGTCGCCCACCTTTCCACCCGGTAGATGGTGAGCTAACTTTGCCGTTGAACGACGGACGGCTCCCACCCTGCGAAGTAGATCGCAAGGTCATCCGCGTAGATGGAAGAACGGATGGTGGGTGGAAGGCATTTTGAGACTGTGTTCATGACAATGGAAAAGAGTAGAACGCTGAGGATGCTTCCCTGTGGGACCCCGTCCTCCTGCACGAAGGTGTCAGAGAGGACTGAGCCCACCCAGACTTTAAAAGTTCGGGAGGAAAGGAACACCCCTGGTGAAGGTCAGCATGGCTCCGACGAGACCTAGATGTCGGAGCTGACTAAGATCATTGCCGATGGGTGGTGTCATAGGCCTTCTGGATGTCAAAAAAAATTGATAGGACGAACTGTCCATTGTCGAAGGCATCCTCTATGTCTCGACTGAGAGCAGGAGGGGATCAGTGATGGAGTAAAATTGTCTGAAGCCGGACTGGGTATCCGGGAAGGAATTACTATTTTCAAGGAAGAACGATAGTCGCGTAGCGACCATTTTTCGAAGATTTTGCAGGCACAACACGTCAGGGCGATTGGTCTGTAGTTTGTGGGATCGAGGGAATCTTTGCCGGGTTTCGGGATAGGAATGACGTGGGCCTCCCTCCACCTGGAGGGGAAGGCGCCCTTTATCCATATGCGATTGTATAGGTCAAGGAGGAAAATTTGGAAGGGAGGGTGGATGTGCTGGATCATGCTGTACGGAATACCGTCCGGGTCGGGACAAGGTGATCGTCGAGAGGCTAGTGCCGCCTGTAGTTCACGCATGGTGAACAACCGGTTGTAGGTGGTCTAGGGACGGAGAAGAGGAACTATTGTTTGGGGCGGGTACGAGGGAACTAACTGCGGAGGAAGAAACGGCGGCGAAGGTAGAAGCTAGGTGGTTTGCCACCGATTTGGGCTCGCATAGGAGTCCATCGTTAGTCCGGAGGACCGGGGGTCGGGAGGGGACATGTCGCCTCTCGACACCCCGTACCTTCTTCCAGATGGTAGCCGAAGGTGTGGTGGCGGTGACGCCGGACACAAAGGCACGCCAAGAAGCTCGGCGCGCTGTCTTCATTGTACGGTGGGCGATGGCCCTGGCCCGCTGCATCTCCGTGCGATGGATGGGGAGTCGCGTACGGTAGAAGCGCCGAGTAGCCCTCTTCTTGGCGCGTACGACCTCCATGCATTCTGGGGTTCACCAAGGCACCCGTCGGGCGCGAGGGTAGGGGGAGGATCGTGGGATGCTAATGCACGCAGCCGCTACAACGACGGACTCGAAGTATGCGATGCACTCGTCGAAGGATGGGAAGTGGGCAGTCGTAAGGGTTGTATATGTATCGTCGCGGAAGCGGGACCAATTCGCTTTGGCAGTAATCCACCTTTCCGGTACCCGAACGGTCTGGTCGGACCAATTGAGCGTGAGTTGAATGTGGAAATGGTCACTTCCATAGTCCTCTTGGAGGACTTGCCATGTGAAATCTAGGAGGACATCAGTCGAAACGAAGGACAGGTCTGTACAGGATGGAGTGCAGGTGGTGGCACGGTAAAATGTAGGAGAGTCATCATTGAGGCACTCGAAGAAGAGCTCGGTCATGGCAGTAATCAGGGTTGGGGCCATATAGGTGGAGTGTGTGTCGCCCCACAAGGGGTGGCGACTATTGAAATCGCCCAGTAATAGAAAAGGCCTGGGGAGTTGTTGAACCACCTCCACCAGGTCATCGCGGGAGACGAGCATAGGGAGGGAGGTATATTGAACAGACGGTGTACTGTCTATCCAGGGAAAGCCGGGTAGCAATCACCTGTAAAGGGGACCGGATAGAGAGATTGTGAAAAGGGACTGCGTGGTGTATGAAAATGGCAGCCCCCCCCCTTCCAGTGCAGGTAGGAGACGGGGTGGCGATGTAAGAATATCCAGTAGGGCAGGGCATGGGCCTGGTACCCAGGATTAGCTCCTGGAGACAGACACACACCGGACGGGAAGTGGTAATCAAGGAATTAAGGCCTTCGTAGTTCGCGGAAGTAGTATAGCCGCAAAAGGGGAGAGTGCAAGAATGTTGCAAGTGATGACGTAATGTTGCAAAGGGGGTGGAGTTGTTGCAAGGGGGTGGGGTTGTTGCAAAGGGGGGTGGGGTGGGGGTTGCAAAACAAAAGAAAAAAGAAAAAAAAGAAAAAAATTCCCCCAAAAGGGGGATGCTGCAGGTGCAACAAGGAAAACTTGGAGGCGGCGTTATCCCCCAAGAGAAAGAAGGAGGAGAGAAAGGAGGAGGAGGTGTTCACCTGGCAGGAGCCAAGTGCACATTAAGACTTCAGCCGAGTAGGCGTTGTTTTATAGGCTCCTAATCAGCCAGTTGGCGTAAATGGCTTGAGTTGCCAGATAGCGCCATGTATTCTCTAATCGAAGACTGAGTTGCCAGATACCATTGTATACATTATTATAGACTCCTAATCAGCCAGTTGGCTGTAAATGGCTTGAGTTGCCAGATACCTCTTTTTAGCGATACCATTGTATACATTATTATAGACTCCTAATCAGCCAGTTGGCTGTAAATGGCTTGAGTTGCCAGATACCTCTTTTTAGCAGTATTATTGTATACATTATTATATACGCCTAATCAGCCAGTTGGCTGTAAATGGCTTGAGTTGCCAGATAGCGCCATGTATTCTCTAATCGAAGACTGAGTTGCCAGATACCATTGTGTACATTATTATAGACTCCTAATCAGCCAGTTGGCTGTAAACGGCTTGAGTTGCCAGATAGCGCCATGTATTCTCTAATCGAAGACTGAGTTGCTAGATACCACTTTTTAGCATTATTATAGATTCCTAATCAGCCAGTTGGCTTAGAAGGCGTAAATGTTGCCAGATACCGCAATACCACTGTATACATTATTATATTTCTTAAAAGAATACCGGTAGTAGAAGGCGTAACAATTAAGTAAAACAACATTGCATCATTCTGTTTATTATAAATATATAGAAAATAAATATACATTTCAATTGAGGAATATGCATATAACAGTACAGGAAATATATACACACAATTATGGATATATATAAAATAAAATATACATTTCAAATAAATATACACTTCAATAGAAATATGTACATAACAGTACAGGAGAAATATCACGCAAAATATATATATAAACACAAATCAATAGAAATATGCGTATAATCAGTACAGGAGAAATGTCAAGCAAAATATATATATAAATACAATTCACTTTTTTTTCAAAATACTAAACTCGGTCTTAATCGAGTTTACAATTACATCATTATTGCTCTGCATTACGCAGTATATGCGGCTTAATAATATTTCACCGCTTAAAGTATAGGGAAACCTGTACTCGATATGAAGGGCTTTCATATCGTTCAGTACTATTTTTGTTCCCACTTTACAACCGGTTGGTAAGTCATCTTTAAATACGTCTAGAATACAATCAAAAGCACGCACAAAGAGTTCATCGTTAGCTACATTATTAAACACAAGTTTATAAACACGCTTTTCCAATCGAGGGTTTATTTCTACCGACTCGAGCTTTTCAATCGTGAACTCACTCAACATAGCGGCAATTGAAATAATCTTCTAAATCGTTACGACAACTGCGCGTTATATAAAGAAATAGTTCTTCAGGGTGAACGGTGTAGGTGAGCTCAGCCTTGTACCGATCAATTGCTTTGTACCAAAGTTCATGGTATTTCAAAGAGTCTAAACTTTTTAAATAAACGTCCAGCTCTAGACCATTCTCACCAGCACTACACTCGGTAAACCCATCGAGCAGAGCGGTGTAGGCGTATTCAAGTACTGTATCAAAATAAAGCATGTCCGTAACACGCGCGTCTAATATAGGTTTCAGTTTACGGAATCCGACGATTTCAAACATTCTGTCGAGGATGAAACGGTTTCGCGTAGGAACAAGAGCGTTATTATCAGAAGCATTCTTCCACATCAGCCGTATATCAATGCACGGGCGATCGTTATTTATACACAACGTATATACAACGGCGTATGAGATGCGTCACTAATCTGCTCTCTTCTTGTACCTACGTTAGCAGGTATTTTATAACGATCTTCACTCCACTTCTCAACTATCACAAAGATTCTATTCATCTCCTCGATACTTAAATAAACCCGTTTGTTTGTCGGTCTACATTCCGTTTCCAGTACATAGCTAATGGTACCGGAATTACGCTGAACACGCGCAACGATTTCGTGACGGACACATCGTACGAGGCGTTGAGAATGCTGCTCAAAGGAAGTTCCATCGTATTCGAGGAGCGCACGTCCACTCGGCTCAAGCTCTGAGATAACTATGAGCCGTGTGAGGCACGCAGGTAGGCAGGAATGGTTCGACGGGCGGCTGACTCGATGATACGTGAATGGGCTTGTTCGTATGACCGCGAGTCGAATTGTTGTACATATTTCGGTACAAGAATATCACTACCAGCCTACGCACCAGACAGTTTGGATAAGAACTAGGAACATTTTATGTTTTACTAAACATCTCCACACTCCGGCGCACTATTTGAGAGGAACATATGTTCATATTTTTCCTTTCTGCCCATCAAACGATACTCGTCTCTAAACTCTGTTAAAAATTCACGCAGGGCACTAGCCACAACCTCACTACGAACCTCATCATGATATACGTTAATATAGTGATAAAAATACTTAAGATTGTCCATGATCACGAGATTCACATTTTCAGTCGTAGGGTATGAGTAATCGACATGGTGTAGCATGACGTAATACCGCTTGTCATACCACCCATCAGCAAGACTCATTATCCATACCTGCTGCTTCTCTTCTGCACGCGTTGTTTCTTTTACTTCACGGTGTATGTGAGACTTTATAAAGTTTAGCTCTGCAGTATACTTCAGCACATCGTCTGTGCAACGAAAGCCTTCAACGGTCTCACCAGAACATCCGTAGAGTATTTGTACATCTTGGAACTTCGCACAATCCAATGTGTTTTTAAAAGAGGCATAGGAGGGAGGAATAGGAAATTTTTCGGTATCCACCACATCCTGGCACTTTACTGAATACCATTTCGTAAACGTTGTACAAGCAATATTAAAGGTAGCCATTTGAATACACGTCTGATCTGAATACACGTCTGATCTCTCGGGCTTACTGCGGTCGACTGACCACGCAGGGATTCCCAGATAGTAGCATGACTCACGGTCTTACAGTGGGCGGAGCTTAGAACTTTCACCTGCACACACACACACACACACACACACACACACACACACACACACAAAACACACACACACACACAAACAAAGGAGAAAGTGAAACGCTATTTGAAACATGATTTATTTAATAAACGAGATATTCAAGTTATATATATTTACAAATACGATTTAATAAACGAGATATTCAAGTTATATATGTATATATATATATATATTTACAAATAGATACGATTATATACAAGACGTGTGAGTTAGAAGCATCATTGGTATCCAAAGGGTACGGTATCATAGGTACCAGGTAACTGGTAACGTTTCCTATAGGTGTTACGGCACACCATCGTACCCCTAAGTTCCTTCACGCCCCCCAGCTTCTGCGCCCGAAAATTGTGGGTGCCTACAATTAGTTGGGGAGGTTGTTCATCATCGTCCAAACATACTACAGGGTGGGGCACGGGAATCAAGTGTTTTTTGAATAGCTAGTAATCGGCCATTAGGAATGGGAGGGGCGTGCGGTAGGTAGCATTCCATTCCTGGGTTCATAGCATTTAACTTTAACTAACACTCACCTTTATCTTTCAGGTGCCATCATGGAGCAGTGGACGTTAGAACACCGCATGTTCGCGTATGATCATTTTGTTAGGAGTGGCGAGTCAGTGACAGCAGTTCAGCGTGCGTTTCGCCGCAGATTCAACATTCATCGAAATGACTCTGTTCCCGCTCGTGACACAATCTTACGTTGGGTTAACAATCTTCGAACAGGAGGCTCAATAATGAAAACAAAACCGAAGGGGCCGCAACGCACTGTGCGTACTCCAGAGAACGTTGAAAGGGTCAGACAAGCGATGTTGCAAAGCCCAGGCCGCTCTGCTCGGAGACATTCAGCTGCACTCGGAATCAGCAATCGTACTGTTAGACGGATTTTGCATGAAGAATTACATTTTCACCCATACAAGTTAGCGATGGTGCAGGAATTGAATGTAAACGATTGCCCCCAACGACTGAATTTTGCACAGGAAATGCTTGCACTTTATGAGCAGAATGAAAACATGATGGTGGTAATGAGTGATGAAGCCCATTTCCACCTTAATGGGGCCGTCAACAATCAAAACTGTCGGTATTGGGCTGCTGAAAATCCGCGACAACTCCATGAAAAACCGCTGCATAGCCCTAAGGTTACAGTTTGGTGCGCGGTGGGAAAGTTTGGCGTCATCGGTCCCTATTTCTTCGAACAAAATGGGGTTACCGTTACCATAACATCTGGGCGTTACATTGAGATGGTGAACACCTTTTTCATCCCTGAGTTACGAAGAAGGCGTATTGCTCGTCGACATTTGTGGTTTCAGCAAGATGGGGCCACGCCACACACCGCCAGAGCGTCAATGGCTGTTCTTCGCCCCCTGTTTCCCAACCATCTCATTTCGAGATTTGGTGACATTGCATGGCCCCCTCGGTCCCCTGACTTGTCCACATGTGACTTCTTTCTATGGGGGTACCTCAAGTCACGTGTCTACGAGGACAAGCCCCGTACATTAGATGCATTGAAGGAAGCGATCCGTCAACAAATCATCCAAATCAACAGAGACCTGCTGGGAAGAGTGGAGGCCAATTTTCGTAAACGCCTTCAACAATGCGTCGACGGCCAAGGACATCATATGCCAGATATAATTTTCGGTACATGATTATTATGACATGAAATGCTATGTTCTTACGAATGTTGTTCTACCAATATATTTTCTTTACAAAAATAAATATCATTTTCCTGATTATTCCAAAAACACTTGGTTCCCGTGCCACACCCTGTAGATCCTTCAACGACTCAAAGTTAACAACCTCCCGATTCGCATGGTTGAGCGTAATACCCTTTGCCTTCACGATATATTTCATTTCCTCCCCCACCCTGACCCGTACCCCATAAGTCTTAGGTCCTGTTGAGGCAAAAGAGTCGGCGTATGCGTTGTCCCCATACTCATCCTTGATCTCATCAGTGAGCTCGCCGAGGAACTCCCCAATAGTGGGCATGTATTCACCCTCCCTCTCTGTGAATATCACGCTATCTGTATCGGCATACAATACTCTCCGCCCAAGAGAATGCAATAGACCCCAAAGTTTTATACGGGCGTAGGCTGTTGTGAAGCTGGTCACAGGTATGTTTGTAACCCTTGAGGTATCTGTGGCAAATTCAGTGTTGTTGTACTTTATTACGTAAGTATTACCTACATTTACGATCTCCATGACCTCTTTATCGGGGGCATTGGCATAATCCCAGACATCGCTATAACTTTGTGCCAAATGAATGCTCCCTCTGCCGGTGTTCTGCGCAAATTTTCCCCATAGACTGTTTAGACACAACTTTGCACTAAAGCGCTTGCCAGGATTCTTTACAATTTGGACACGATCAAGTTGTATACTTTCGCGGTCACGGTAACGTTGAATATAGGCAGACTTTTCATCTTCGGTATCAACTCCTCGCGGATACCCTGATGCCTCAACCTTATCCTTCAAAAAGGTGTTTATATATGGTGTGAAAAGGTTGGGTAGCTTCTGAAACCTCCACACCTCATGTATCTTCAGTATTCTATAACCATGGCGCACGGCTAGGGCCAACTCAGGACTTGTATATACGCCTCTGATCTTACGCTGGTGGGGTATATGGTTACATTCGCCGTTATCCTCTTCCGCGCACTTCACGCACAGGGGAAACATGAGCTTGTCGTCGATAACGACAGGTAAGATCGGCATCCATAAATTGCGTGGGGGGAGTACGTCTACGAAAGAGAGCCCAAAGTAACGATCATTCAAATTTTTTGAAAATTCATTGATGGAGGGTAGGCTAGGTCCCACCAGTTTCTCAGGAGCGCCCACGGGGTACGGATTGCTCTTCATCACGTATGGGTATAAAGAACAGAAATCGTAGTAATGGAGCTTCACGCCCTCCGTAGGTGGGAAGTATAGTCTGAAAGGATTTGTACGTCCTCCAAACAAGCTATCACCACATTTGAGAGGATCCAGCACCATTGAACGCTTGATCGTTTTTATTTCCTCACGGTACACCTCGTCTGTCTCCATCCGTGCATCATATTCATGCTCCCACAAGACTTTGTGAGTGAACTGTGATCCTATAAGTTGATCGCGGGTGCGGGTCGATGCAAGACAGTCGGCAGGAGACCTACCGTGGATATCTCCGGTGATTCCGCACTCAGGACGGGGGCATCCATGCCACCAGCAACCGTTAAAGGAGTACACAGTCTTCACACCAGTGACGGTTTTCACTTAACCCATCAACCCAAAAAACACGTCCATTAATCTTAATGGGTACTTCACCCGTGTTGCGGGCGTGCTTTATGTATACACCTGTCTGTTGCTGTAGGTGTATGAGCCAGTAAATAGCCTTGTGCCCGTAACTGCGGGGATTGTTTCGGTGAATAATGGCTAAGGCGTCTTTCGGCATGAAGTTATTCTTGAACACCGTAAAACATAATGATGCGATGGTGGTTGCGACTTGCAGTGGATCGCATTTGAAACGGGCTATGTCCATCCTTCTAAAGGCCTGGAAACATACTCTAAGCACGCGCACATCATTCACGCAATAACGCTTACATTCATCAGCTATATTATAAGGGTTACTTTCATTAAAACGTCGTAGTATCGATCAAAGTCTTCACGTTCATCCATACAGTCAAAATAATGTTTGGGGGGTGGTGGGCCTACGTAGTTTAAAGTCTCGCTGGTGAGAAAGTGTATGGGAAGTTATCCTTTGGAAACTTCAGCTGCTACTTCCCATCACCTTGGGTAGCTTTGCTAATTTACAAGGTGAATAATAAAGTATCTTTAAATTGTACATTGCCTCTTATCTGCATCTGTATAATTTGTTGCCCTCTTTTCAATGGATCACCTGTAAATATCTCAGAGGATTCGTGTTCAAGCAACTCCTTATAAAGGAACTGCGTGTCAAACTTTGGCCCCGTTTATGGGCGAGAATATACACAGTCAATTTTTTTGACTTGTCGGCTAACTTGACAATATAGGACACAAAGTTTCACAGGCTATCGCTGACATTCGTTTTTAAAAACTTTTGTCCGTTTACCCAATTTGGGGGCCTCGTCCACATTCGATATCCATACACTCATCAGATATCTGGCTCACAAGTTAAATGTGGAATTACCTCTTTGGTTTCAGCGTTCGTATATGTTTCTATATCGTAGTATACAGTTATACAAGGTTATTTTTTAGGCTTAGCATCTTTCATATACACATGCTTTACCCATCCGCCTTATATTCCTCCTGGCATTAGGACAGTGAATTACGTCACACTTGTGCTTAAATTTTTCCCCAATTATCCATTGTGTGAAACATACCCACATTCACACAGATTCTCATTTTCCTGCACGTGCCAATTGATTTATGGAAATCAAAACAGCTATTATTGAAAAATGTGCGTCTACACACATCACAGTCTCTCTCTTCTCAGCTTCAACTACACGGCTTTCCACATTTGGTGCTTTTACACTGCTCACATACCATGTGACATTCTTTACAATGTCTCACTATATCATCCGCAAACTCGAGGCACCCCTTACACAAATCATGATGTCTCCCATATTTCGACTTTTGTCATAACTCGCGTAAAGCCACCTTATATTACGGATGGGGAGATACGTTTGTCCCTGACAATCTTAAATAAGTAGGGGCCTTGTACGATCTCTCACATAGCTTTTAAAAAACATACACAGTCCTACGACGATCATCCAACCCAAACAACCATGCGACATTCATTTCCTGTTCTAAAACCCTTCTCAGCTCTTCAGGACCCATATTGCAGTCAAATTCAAGTTCACAGTCTCAGCTAGTTTACGGGCACGCTCCACGACTGTAGGCAACCAATTTTTTTGAGTTCGTGTATTTTGTACAGTAAACATACGTGCTAAGAGTACTGCTATAAAGCCGCAACCACGATCGACGTTTATATGCCGTCTATAAATAGCTTGAGAATTGAGTTAAGAGTATACGGTATGGCACTTGACCCGCAAACGCGGTATACATGGTCAATATTTACCGTGAAGTTGTCCATATTGAAGGCTATACTACTTTGGGCGGCTTGCATTATACGTCCTAATATATATTCTACATCTTCAGCCGCCAAACGTCTAAATGGCACTATCACCCAATAATCGTCTACATCACCGTCTCTGACCCGAATCCAAAGGACAGACTCGTCCTGACTTCACGCTCGTCGCGATTCTGAAGAGCAAACTCTATAATACGCTCTACAACCCGGCGTAGTCCGCGCTCAATACCATTGCTATACATGACTCTAGGGTCGACCCTGACTCTATAAACCGATTTCTAGTCAAGGCTGGGGTGGGGGCTGCGGAGCGCACCAATTCGAGCGTTATATCTTCCTCAACAGAACGGGGGCGGCGGATGAATTAGGGGGTATATTAGCGGAAGGTGCTGCTGATGGGGGGCCTGTTGCGTAGGAGGTTGATGGTTGGGGCTCTATTATTGTAGACTTAACAGAACGGGGGGCGGCGGATGAATAATGGGGATATATTAGGTGCTGCTGGGGGGTTGTTGCGTAAGAGGTTGAGGGTTGGGGATCTATTACTGGTGCAACAGGCGCGTATTTCGGTCGCTTTATACCTGACGTGGGTATCTCATACCTCCGCTTTGGACGTGTTCTGGTATCGCTGGTGAGGGTTCGTTGGCATGGGAGGAGATCACAACTACACTGTCGTCGAGGTCATCCGTAATGATGGGCTGCTCTACCTCATCGTCATTCACGGTTCTGTGGGAGAAGAAATATAAGGAACAGCACTCAAAATTTGTAATATTTTGTAAATGACCCCCTTAGGAGTGTGACGTGTTAGAAATGGACTCTGTAGAAAAATTCAGATTCACGAGTCCATCCACATGTATATATCTGGACCTACAGGATGTGGTAAAACTGTATTTATGCTTAAAATCATTAAAGAAAAGGGAGAGATGTTCTCGAAATTTGTGCATAAAGTTATATGGTGCTATTCGACGTATCAATCAGTGTTCAAGGAGTACCAAGATGATATTTTGTTCCACAAAGGCGTATATGACGTTAATTTCGTTAAGGGAAATGAACATACAATCATTGTAATCGACTATCTCATGTTGGAGATGGATAAAACGTTTGCCGAGACATTTACAGTATTCTCCCACCATCTTAACATAAGCGTGTTTCTTCATCAATCAGAATCTATTTTTTCAAAAATAGATACATGCGCGATGTGTCGTTAAATACGCAATAGCTAGTCTTATTCGCGCAACGTAGAGATGTATCACAAATTGGGGTATTAGCCAATCAAATGTTCCCGAATCAGGTAGGAGTTTTTGGAAGTTTATAAAGAAGCTACAAGCACGCGTTACGGATATTTGCTTTGCGACCTTCATCCGCGAAACACGTTTAGAGTGCTTCTGCGAACGAATATATTTCCAAACGAGCCTGAAACGGTGTATATCCAAATGACAAAGATCTAAAGAAATACCGTGAATTAATAAAAATATACCATCGACTGCCCAGGGCAATGCAGCAGATGTTTATTAAAAATATCGACGCCGACTTTTTAAAATGCATCTGTGAAATCTGTCTTAACGTTATAAATTGGCAATGTATCAATGAAACCCATCAGAAGGCTCGCCTACGCGCGCTACAAGAACATAATACGTGCACTCGCTCGTAAAAGCCAACGGTAGCGAAGAAAAAACGAATTATTGTACAAACAGGAGGGTCATTTCTCCCCCATCTTATTTCAGTTTTGGGTCATTTACTGACTAGATTAATATAATGAAGAAAGTGGTAGTGATTCCCCACGAGGTGTACGCTTCACTGCAAAGGAATCCAGAAACGTATCTAGATCCCCGTAAAAGCAGACTTAAAAGAATGGAAAGCGAATTGCTAGCCCAATTAAACAGTGAAAAAACCCTGATGAGAAAAGAATCTTATACCAAGAAGCTCTGCAGAAATTTCTTCACGAGTAGAAAATTATAAGAGCCCTACAGAGATTCCTGTGGTTATTAGGCACAGCACAGGGGACGATGGTGACATAGGATCTGTGCCCGACGACACAGCTGACCAACCAAAAAGATTAGCCACACAACATATCGAACATGTATTAAAAAATACCCTCCCACTTACATTGAGGAGTAAAGGCTTAAGTCTTTATAATCTATTGAATGAGGATCCCGCCGTACAGTGGACCGATACAGGGGAGATCATTGTGGAAGGATCAAAGGTACAGGGATCGAATATCGTAGACATTGTCCATGATCTGGTGAGAAAGTGGGATAGGCCATCACCATCAGGATGGAAGCATATTAAAGCAAGACTACAACAAATAAATGTCCCTAAAAGATAGGAAATCTGAACAGGTTAAAAGACTTGGAACATGCAACGCCTGTGACACAATTGAAGGCGCCGTCACCCCCGGCGGTAACACCTTTGGAAGAGCAAGAAGAGGTTAAACCAACCCTACCCACGTGCCTCTAAAATACGCAAATGGCTAACGTATTAACTAAACGCTATTATGACATTTCTACCCCATCCTCTTACGGCGGGCGTAGATAGACTGTACAGAAGTGTTTACGGAGTAGGAAAAAAGATGTTGAAAGATTTTTGAGGAGCAGGACGCTTATACGCTTCATAAGCCTGTGAGAAAAAGGTTTAAAAACAGCCAAGACAACGGCTTTCCTCGATTGATTCTATTTGGCAAGCAGATTTAACAGACCTGCAAAGATATTCTGTGTATAACGATGGTTACCGCTACATTCTATTCATAATAGACGTATTCTCTAGATATCTGTGGCTAGTTCCTCTGAAAAATAAATCACCTGAAACAGTTTGCTAAAGCCACCAAACGCTAATGTTAAAAGAAAACAGGGTTCCTGGCTATTTTTTTACGGATATGGGAAGGAATTTATAGGCCGTGCTTTTCAGAACATGTTTGACAGAGTTTAATATCAGCTATTGCACAACCAATTCTATACATAAGGCTTCTTTAGCTGAAAGAGTTCAGCGCACCATAAAGGAACGCATGCATCGTTATTTTACACATAAAACACATCAGATTTCTAGACATTCTGGAATCATTGGCATCATCCTACAACCGCTCACACCATCGCACGATTGGACACACCTAACGAAGTTTTAGAAAGAGGTACGCTCCCGAGAAGAGATGGATCACCACCACCACCACACTCTGCGCGCTTCAAAATCAATGATTATGTAAGGCTGTCGCGTTCGGGGAATAAATTCGCAAAGGGTTTTGAGCAAGGATGGACACGCGAGATTTTTAAAGTTAGGGCTGTGAGACCTAAAGGTGAGATAATGATCTACAGATCTACAGAAGCTAAGGCTAACAAAGACCCTAAGATCCACTCTAAGGCTAGCCCGAGAGAAAGGAAAGAGTAGGGGGTTAAGAGAAGAGAGGAGAATAAGGGGTTAAGTAAGGACAACACCTATCATTCGTGGGTTAACATTCATTCAGAAAAAGAGGGAAAAAGTCTCACCATCACATCCGCCGGCCACTGCCGACAAGTCAGAAAAATAGTCGGAATATAGGAGAGGGGTAAAAAATGAAAAGTAAATAAGAACGCTTACAAACCATGCAAACACAGTCTTAACTCACTGTCATACCATGCAAACTACAAACATGCAAGAAAAGAGTTACAAACATGCAAGTAAGGAGATAAGAAAAAAAAAAAAAAAAAAAAGTAGGTAAAGTTAAACAAAAAGTGGGTTAGTTTACGCTACAATCTACATCTACATTCGTGTTAGTCTAATTTTTTTTTTTTTTTTTTTAATTATTATTTATTTTTTTTTTTATTTTTTTTTTTTTTATAATTTTATTGCTGGCATCCACGCTGGCATGTCACAAGCTGGCATCCATCGTCAACAGACTCATCCTCGAGCACCACCACCAGAGCTCCTGTTAACTTTCTTTTTTAATTTTAAACAACGCTAATACTTTTAAAATGTCTGTCAAGACGGTTCTTAAACATATTAACGCTGGTAGAATGAACGACTGACGCGGAAAGATTATTCCATTTATCAATTACTTTAAACGTAAAGAAGTTTTTAGCGATATTAGTAATGAAACGTCTGCCACGCAACTTAAATCCGTTATTGCGAGTATTACTATTATCGAAAGTGAACAATTTGTCAAAATTTACGTTATCGATGTTATTAACGATTTTGAAAACTTCAATAAGCTCCCCCCTTAATCTCCTAGTTTCGAGTGAATACAAGTCTAACTCTTTAATCCTATCTTCATAAGGCTTATTGCGCAAAGACAGAATAAGTTTCGTGGCACGACGCTGAACCCTTACCGCGAGGAATTGCAGAAAGTTGCGTTTAATTTAGAAAAAAATATGTGTTTAAAATTGAGAAAATTTTAGGAAGCAAAGGTTCAGGAAGGAGAAAAATGTACCTGGTGAAATGGCTAGGGTACCCAGAAAGCTTCAACACCTATATAAAAGCTGATGCAATAATGAAGCTTAAATAGTATGCAACATGGCTCCTAACCATTTCTACGTCACACTCCCGTCCTCCTCGTCCCTGTCTGTACACCCTAACAACACACTAGCCAACTTTGTAACAGAACTCCATGGGCACATTGAATTGGGTCGTGATTCGTATGAGGTGGGGATATGCGAATTCAGCTGGACACCGTCTTTTTAAATATTGAACATAAAGAAACCGTTTTTACGATTCTTAGAGACATTGACGAGTGTGAAAAAGCTGGGGTAGCTATGGATGAAACTATGCGCATCGCTCGGACTAAGATTGCACGGTATTACAGTACAGAAGTAAGACTAGGGCCGGGTCAATATGGTTCGGCCGAGGATGTTGTGAGAGGCTTAAACGTAAGTTTAAGAAACTCAAACCTTACGAATGATTTAGTATATGAAATCGTAAACAACCCTGCACATACACTAATCCTAAAATCAAAGACTAACAGCGTCTTAAAGAACATAGAAAGTTCAAAATTCTAACCAACGGCCGATATAGCGCAGCCTTCCAAAGAGACACATTTCACGAGACACAGTATAACTTGTCCAGATTAATGTATCAATTGAAGATGGAGAAATTGGCTGAAAGGTCCCCAGACATGTGCTATATTTACAGTAATATAGTGGAGCACCAGTTTGTTGGGGATACCCAGGCACGTCTGCTGCGCATTGCTCACATCCCCAACCATAGAGGAAGGAGTTTGAGTATTACATATGACAGACCCCATTATGTGAATGTCGCAACTAATTTAATAACCAATATCACAATATATATAAGAACGATTGAGGGCGAAAACTTCCCATTCGGTAACGGGAGCTTAACAGTGAAGCTACACTTTCGACGCACTGAGTTATAATGGATAGAAAGCCTTTCACCGTCTATCGAGGGGTGAGATACCAGCGCGGTAGTGGACTTGGATCCATTTTTTCATCCATACTACGTACGGCTGTTCCTTTGCTGAAGAGGGGTGCCAGATACCTGGAAGGAAAGCGCTACAATCAGGCCTTAACACTGCAGAAGACATATTGGCCGGGGCTAAACCTAAAGAAGCTCTAAAAAAACATTTAAAGCGTACACGGAACGAAATCATCAAAGATGCAAAGAGAAAAATGCGTGGTGGCGGGAAGAAGAAGAGGGCTCCCCGAAGAAGAAGGGGTCACGTGTATTAAACGTAAAAGGCTATCAAAAAAGAAATGCTGTAAGCGAATGAAACCTATGGTTGACCACTTTTTTGACTGATATAAGCTAAGGACATTGATCTCATGAATCATAGTTTGTTTACCACTTGTCGAGAGAGGAGTCACTATTTCGCCATGGCACGCTTCATCCACCCATGTAGTTCACAATGCTGTAAATCGGAGCTGTCCCTTTTTGAGCTCCCGCCAACCCAAGTTTCTATTGAGCACAGTGACTTTATTACAATTAACCCTTTAAACACAATTAGTTCCCCGACTGCACCTATAGAATTCGCGATACCCAGCTCAGGTCCTTACTTTTTTGATCCAAGCTGTGTGCACATGTACGCTAAGCTACGTATAGCCCATTCTGATGGAACGGTCTGCGATGACAAATATGCTGTATACCCTGAAACAAACTTTCTGCACGCCATATTCAACCAGTGTGACGTATATTTAAATCAGACCAACATATCGGCAGGCACGGGGTACTATCATCTACGAGCCTATTTGGAAAATGTCCTCAACTTTTCCAAAGAAGCGAAGGCTACCTTTTTAAGTGCAGAGGGATATTATCAAACTAAAGATGAAAATAGTATAAAGGACAAATTTAAAAATTCTAAAAAGAAAATATACGAGTGTTTTGGACGGTTGCACACAGATTTCACTTTCCAGGAGAAGTTGCTTGTGAACGGGGTGGATATGAAAATAAAGCTCACCCGCACGAGTCCTGAGATCTGCTTAAATCTGGATGCGAATCAAGAAGAGGGTGCAAAGCCCGTTGTGGTTCACATTATGGACACATACCTCCGCGTACGGCGAGTGAAATTAAGTTCACCAAAACAACTAGAAATTGAGAAAAATTTACTAAACGCTACAGTGAAATATCCTATTAACAGAGTGCAGGTCAAACTATATACGGTTCCTGCAGGGTTGGCATCGAAGCAGATAGAAAACATTGCCCTGGGAAATCTTCCTAAAAGGATATTAATCGGCATGCAGGACCACGCTTCGGTGAATGGAAAATATAAAAAGAGTGCCTTTAAATTCGAGAATTTCGGACTTAAAAATATAACTCTATACGTTAATGGCACTGCTTTGGGTGGAACAATGGGTACGGACTATTCATCAGACGCTGTGTTACCGCTTTGTGCCAGAGCCTATAGTAATCTGACCCATATTGCAGGTGATTGTGATGAGCTTGGTAATGGGGTAACGCAGGAAGAATTCATTGATCAATTTAACCTTTATCCGTTTGACATTACACCTGACTTATCTGCTAGCGTAAATACCCATTTAACCCCACAGCAGAGCGGAAACATCTCAGTGCGGCTGGAATTCGCCAAGCCTATAGACGCTCCTATTAGTGTACTAGTATATCTCGAATCGCAAGCCCTAATAGAAGTAGATAGATTTAGAAGCGTTATCACTGACTTTTAAAATGGATGCTAATACACTTCAGAAAGTAATGGAGCGAGTCACACGTTCCAAATTTATCGGCGTGTTTGCGAAGAATGAAACATTGAGTTTCCAAGTACGCGAGAATGCGGTAGTCTTATTGTGAACACAGACATCATCGGTAATGAAGGGATTCACTGGATCGCTGTCTATTTTAAAAATAGACAGCGCCTGTACTATTTTGATTCACTCGGTACTCAACCCTGGAGTGACCCTATTATTGTAAAATTTCTCGCTCAGTTACATATTCCCGAAGTTGTGTGGACCCCATTTCGCATGCAAGGATATTTTACTAAAGTTTGCGGAATGTACTGCGTCTCATTTCTCATGCATATGTCAAATGATAAAGAATTTATAAATTTTTAAAATTTATTTGACCCGTGTCACACTCGCCGAAACGATGAAATGGTATGCAGACAGATAAAAAACCGTTTTCCAATTGTAAGTACTCGTTGTATATTATAATGTTTTTGTTCGTATATTTGTAACGATATATTCTGTAGTTGTTTATTGTACTGATTTCTTTCATTTAATAAATTTAGGAAAATATATTGTGACTTCTTATCCCAAAAAGATCGAAAAACACTTACATTATTTCGGTGTGACATTGTTGACTGATCAGTATATCCTCCCTATTCCGAGATTCTTCAAAAGATTGTATAACACGTGTCAAATCCTCATCGGACCTAAAAGGAATAATGCTTTTAAAACATATACAGTAGTACAGACAGATCCCCATATGTGAAGATATCTTTGGTTCGAGGAATAACATTGAATGCTATAAAAATTTCGATTTTAGCATAATGGGAGATAACCAAATAACATTAACTGACATTTTTGGCGAGTATCTATTTGACGAGATACTACAACTCTCCATATATATATAAAATTCTAATTATAGACACTTACATTTCTATGGTAGTCCCTTGCGTCGGATTGTAAGGAGCGTCACTGCAAATATCTTCTACGGTTTGCGTTGAAAATAATTCACCACGGTCATCGCATTGAAAAGACTAATTGCGGTTAATGCTGCAGTATCACGTTCTTCATACAATTCCGGGGAGACGTACAGGTCCATGGTGGAGGATGTGTGACATTGTTGACTGTTCAGTATATCCCCCGTATTCCGAGATTCTTCAAAAGATTGTATAACACGTGTCAAATCCTCATCGGACCTTAAAGGAATAATGCTTTTAAAACATATACAGAGTATACAGACAGATCCCCATTTTGTGAAGATATCTTTGGTTCGAGGAATAACATTGAATGCCATAAAATTTCGATTTTAGCATAATGGGGTAACAAAATAACATTGATTGACATTTTTGGCGAGTATCTATTTGGTGTTTCTTATAAAACTTTTGGCACTGAGTCAGTTTCAGAATTTTCTAATGTTAAACTGTGGTTCTAAGGTGGGGTGAAAACCTTTCCAATTCAATATAACGTCGAATAATTCGAACAACTGTTTTTCGAAGCAGCAATTGTGTTCGAACACAATGGCAAAAGATACAAGCATATCCCGTATTTGAACAAAACTCTCTCTCTCTCTCTCTCTCTCTCTCTCTCTCTCTCATATATAGATATATATATATATATATATATATTATATATATATAATTGTGGGCATATCTAAGAAATGGAGTCGAGAGAGGTTTTGTTCAAGCTGTCTAGGAGAAAGGTCATTATGGTCATTCGAGTTGGGCAGATTCTCGGAATTCCTTTCCTCTAGCGAATTGTGTTTTGGTTAATTTCAACTTTTAATTGAATTGTTTCGTAAATTTTCATATTGTTTCAATTTTTTTCGCATGGAAAGAGACTCGTGTGTTTCGTAAATTTCATCTCGATACAACTTAGATATTATATATATATATATATATATATATATATACGGGTTTGGGGAATGACGATCGTCGAATTGTTTCATAAATTTTCATTTCCGTTCGTTTTTCCCCACTGATATTCGAATGTTTATAATGAAATTGAGTCACAACGAAATCTTTAGTTGGAGAAACTCACCATAATATATGTAAAAAGTGGATTGAAGTGAAGGGAGACTTATCAGGGATTGGGGGAAGGTCTCTCATTATGAGTTGCTGTTCACACGAAATCTTTTAGTTGGAGACAAACTCACCATAATAATGGTAAAAAGTGGTATCTGGCAACCGAATTGAAGCTCTTTCCGAAGAACAGAATAAATAATTATCATCATATGTTTTCACAGAAAACAGTTTTTACTTTTAAACTTAAATCATTGTGATTAAATAAGCACATATACAGAGATTAGTTTAAATAAGTTATCAATAAGAAGGAAAGAATAAAACGAAAAAATTTTTAATATACGCTTTATTTACGTTTGTTATTATTTTTTAATTTAATATGCGTCATAATTAGTTGGGTATCCCTTATAAAAATTCATTTTCTGCCTAACGAATTATTTATTGGGTAACTTTGTTAATTCTGTTATATTACTAAAATATATTGAAAGTTGCCTTTACTTTTAATCAATCCGGTTGATAATTACTTTATAACTTGGGAGTTAAACTTTTAAAAGATGCTGTAAACTATAAAAGCATCCTGATTTTAAGTTAGGCATATCAATAATATATTTTTAAGTCATACGTAAATCTTTCTGAAACAGTGAAATCATTGTTGAAATGCTTTATTTGATGGACCTAATCGTTAAACACTATATACATCTATTGTAAAACACTATAAACATCTATATATAGATGGTTCGATTGATTAACTATTAAATATATTATGGTTTTTTTATATGCTTTGTGCACAGACAAAGCGTTGTGTTTCATAATTTCTCTTCATTTGAAGTGAAGGGAGACTTATCAGGGATTGGGGGGAAGGTCTCTCATTATGAGTTGCTGTTCACAACGAAATCTTTTAGTGGAGACAACTCACCATAATAATGGTAAAAAGTGGATTGAAGTGAAGGGATCTTATCAGGGATTGGGGGGAAGGTCTCTCATTATGAGTTGCTGCTTCTGTTACCTTATTTCTATACAATAATGTCTTGAAGTGCTATTTTGTACGGATATGGGAAGGAAATTATAAGCCGTGCTTTTCAGAACATTCGATAAGTTTAACTTAGTTTAATGAGGTTCAAGTTAATGTTATATTTGATTCTAATCGTTAAACACTATATACATCTATTGTAAAACCCTATATACATCTATACATCTATAGTGAAACACTATATTATATATATATATATATATATATATATATATATATATATATATATATATGCATTATAACTGCAATGACCGCGCAATCGAACCCAGGGCCTCCAATGACCGCGCAGTATATAAATGAATAGAAACGACATAAGTGTTAAGGACGTTTCTGCACACGAGGAGGAGATAACGAATAAATGAAAAATGAGGCGAACCGCCCGGGAATCGAACCCAGGGCCTTCCAATTGCCGGTTGGACGCGCTACCATTATGCTACGGCCTCGCTTAATCACAAATCGAAATTCTCCCACATAGGGCAGAAACCAATGCCCTGAGAGGGCACCCTCGCAAATCGTGAATACGCGCATATAACTGCAATGACCGCGCAGTATATAAATGAATAGAAACGACATAAGTGTTAAGGAACGTTTCTGCACACGAGGAGGAGAGATAACGAATAAATGAAAAATGACGCGAACCGCCCGGGAATCGAACCCAGGGCCTCCAATTGCCGGTTGAACGCGCTACCATTATGCTACGGACCTCGCTTAATCACAAATCGAAATTCTCCCACATAGGGCAGAAACCAATGCCCTGAGAGGGCACCCTCGCAAATCGTGAATATGCGCATATAACTGCAATGACCGCGCAGTATATAAATGAATAGAAACGACATAAGTGTTAAGGAACGTTTCTGCACACGAGGAGGAGAGATAACGAATAAATGAAAAATGACGCGAACCGCCCGGAATCGAACCAGGGCCTTCCAATTGCCGGTTGGACGCGCTAACCATTATGCTAACGGACCTCGCTTAAGCACAATCGAAATTCTCCCACATAGGGCAGAAACCAATGCCCGATAGGGCACCCTCGCAAATCGTGAATATGCGCATATAACTGCAATGACCGCGCAGTATATAAATGAATAGAAACGACATAAGTGTTTAAGGAACGTTTCTGCACACGAGAAGGAGAGATAACGAATAAATGAAAAATGACGCGAACCGCCCGGGAATCGAACCCAGGGCCTTCCAATTGCCGGTTGAACGCGCTACCATTATGCTACGGACCTCGCTTAATCACAAATCGAAATTCTCCCACATAGGGCAGAAACCAATGCCCTGAGAGGGCACCCTCGCAAATCGTGAATATGCGCATATAACTGCAATGACCGCGCAGTATATAAATGAATAGAAACGACATAAGTGTTAAGGAACGTTTCTGCACACGAGAGGAGAGATAACGAATAAATGAAAAATGACGCGAACCGCCCGGGAATCGAACCCAGGGCCTTCCAATTGCCGGTTGGACGCGCTACCATTATGCTACGGACCTCGCTTAAGCACAAATCGAATTCTCCCACATAGGGCAGAAACCAATGCCCTGAGAGGGCACCCTCGCAAATCGTGAATATGCGCATATAACTGCAATGACCGCGCAGTATATAAATGAATAGAAACGACATAAGTGTTAAGGAACGTTTCTGCACACGAAAGGAGAGATAACGAATAAATGAAAAATGACGCGAACCGCCCGAATCGAACCCAGGCCTTCCAATTGCCGGTTGAACGCGCTACCATTATGCTACGGACCTCGCTTAATCACAAATCGAAATTCTCCCACATAGGGCAGAAACCAATGCACTGAGAGGCACCCTCGCAAATCGTGAATATGCGCATATAACTGCAATGACCGCGCAGTATATAAATGAATAGAAACGACATAAGTGTTAAGGAAAGTTTCTGCACACGAGGAGGAGAGATAACGAATAAATGAAAAATGAGGCGAACCGGCCGGGAATCGAACCCAGGGCCTTCCAATTGCCGGTTCTCCTCCTCGTGTGCAGAAACGTTCCTTAACACTTATGTCGTTTCTATTCATTTATATACTGCGCGGTCATTGCAGTTATATGCGCATATTCACGATTGCGAGGGTGCCCTCTCAGGGCATTGGTTTCTGCCCTATGTGGGAGAATTTCGATTTGTGATTAAGCGAGGTCCGTAGCATAATGGTAGCGCGTCCAACCGGCAATTGGAAGGCCCTGGGTTCGATTCCCGGGCGGTTCGCGTCATTTTTCATTTATTCGTTATCTCTCCTCCTCGTGTGCAGAAACGTTCCTTAACACTTATGTCGTTTCTATTCATTTATATACTGCGCGGTCATTGCAGTTATATGCGCATATTCACGATTTGCGAGGGTGCCTCTCAGGGCATTGGTTTCTGCCCTATGTGGGAGAATTTCGATTTGTGATTAAGCGAGGTCCGTAGTATAATGATAGCGCGTCCAACCGGCAATTGGAAGGCCCTGGGTTCGATTCCCGGCGGTTCGCCTCATTTTTCATTTATTCGTTATCTCTCCTCCTCGTGTGCAGAAACGTTCCTTAACACTTATGTCGTTTCTATTCATATATATATATATATATATATATATATATATATATATATATATATATATATATATATATATATATATCATAAGCTGTTTGAAAGACTGTATATATATAATTATAGTAACGAAATAAACTAGTTAACCATAAAATTAATTATTTTCTATTATGAAGTTTTCGAATTATGTGTGGTTAACTATGTTATTTGTTTCGAAAAGTTTAGCTTCAAGTTCAATGAAGTTCAAGTTAATGTTAAATTTGCTTCTAAACGTTAAACTAAAATTAAATGTTATAATATGAAAAATAAATTATATATATATATATATATACAGCGTGTCCCAAAGAAATGTATACCCACTTTGTTCGATAATACCAGCTATGAGGATAATAAATATATTACTGTTTATATGATTTGTAATAAAGAATTTTCTCCTGAATCTAAATATGTAATTATTTTATTAAAAATTGAAGAACAAAAACGTTACAGATGTTTAAATTAGAATATTATTTCGAGACTTCATATGCGATATTTTCTAATATTTTTTTTAGGGCCTGGCCTGCCTTTTAACCGACTGTTTTGAGATACTTATGTTTAGTGCCTAGCTTAGCCTAGCCATTTCGTTGAGTTCTAATTAGACAAGACTACAGTTTTGCTCTAACCTTATCTAACATCTTATAACTCTGCGACGTTTGTTCTTTTCTACTGTAAGTGAGAATTGCCCTTAAAAATGGCCACTTAAGACTAACATTCGACCAACGTAAGTTTGTATTAAAGTGGTACTTGAAATCAGAAAATAAAAGAAGTCCAAAGACAGTGGAGACGGGAATTTGAAACGGAACCACCAACGCGGATTACAATTGCACGTATACGACATAAGTTTGAAACCGACGGCACTGTGCAAAACTTACAAAAACAACGTTCTGGAAGACGTCGAACATCTTAGATAAAGTGTCATTTAACCATGGAATTTGTAAATTTTTTGAATTAACTAATAATTACAACATTTATGCTTCAATATCAACACTAAACATAAGTATCTCAAAACAGTCGGTTAAAATATTAGAAAATATCGCACATGAAGTCTCGAAAATAATAATTATAATTTAAACATCTGTAACTTTTTTGTTTTTCAATTATTAATAAAAATAATTACATATTTAGATTCATGAGAAAATTCTTTATTAAAAAAACATATAAAAAGTAATATATTTATTATCCTCATAGCTGGAATTATCGAACAAATTGGGTATACATTTCTTTGGGTCACGCTGTATATATATATATTATATATATATATATATATATTTACCTAACATAAGATGTTTAAAAGAATGTATATATATATATATATATATATAATATATATATATATATATATATATATATATAAATAATAATATATAAATAATAATATATATCTAGCAAGAGCAATCCGATCATTGCAAAAAAACTGGAAAGGTATGCAATTAATAAAGATTGAGTGTGTATTTATTTAATATACAAGTTTAATTGGAATAACTACCGCCATATTGTGTTACACAATGGATGATTAATATTTCTGGAATACATGGCGCTATCTGATGGTACGATCTGGCACATCAGCACCCGATTACATGGCTTGATGTGGCAACTCAGCATCTGCATACATGGTGCGATCTGACAACTCAGCAACTGAACACATTGCGCTATCTGGCAACTCAGCCAGAATAGAGGCTTATAAAAGACCGAGAAGTTGATGAAAGACTCATTCCAGCTCGGCTCCCCACCCCCCCTCTCCCTTTGCAACAACCCCCACCCCATTTGCACCCCCCCTTTTGCAACATTACGTCATCACTTGCAACATTCTTGCACTCTCCCCTTTT
This sequence comes from Bathynomus jamesi, assembly GCA_023014485.1. Classification (NCBI taxonomy): domain Eukaryota; kingdom Metazoa; phylum Arthropoda; class Malacostraca; order Isopoda; family Cirolanidae; genus Bathynomus; species Bathynomus jamesi. Next base: position 200,024 of record JAJOZX010004322.1, on the reverse strand, counting down.
TCGGCTATACTACTCGCGAATATTCCTCTGCAATTCCAGTGCACTATTGTAATTTTAGGAGGATCCATTAGTTGATGAAGGGGGATGGGTAAAGGCATAGGCAGTGGCGTACTAAGGGGGGTGAGAGGAGGCCGGTCCGCCCGGGTGACAGCCAGGAGGGGGATGCCATCGGGAGAGTTGAAATACCAGTACAAGTTTTCAAACCAAATGAAAAATTCGCCAAAGTAAGAAAAAAAAATTAAAATGTTCAAACTATTACAACAGCTTAATATTAATTTCCACTATAAAATAATTTTTTATTTTTATTGGCAATACAAAATTTACAAACGAAAAATTAAATATTTGATAAAAATTACATCGAAAGGCGAACGTTTGTTGACGTTTTAGTCATCAGTTTGTTGAGCATAGCCAGCTGGCTGCAACTGACATTCCAAGTCTTGTTCACTTGACACTGTGACGCCACATACATGAGGTATGTTTCATTAAATAAATATGATAAAGCATAAAGTGCTGGTGTTTATAACAATATCATGGTACTTATACCAGTGTCCAGTAATTTTTGACAATGTGGTATCATAGTGATGTTTAAGTGTTATAAATGCATCGTCGTGATGTTATAATACCCGATAAATGCATTGTGGAGAGGGCCATTCATTATGCAACTACAAAGTGTGAGGAAATGGACATTTCTATGGAGAGAAGAGGGAGAGTAAAGCTCCGAAAAAGGATGCCAGGAGAGATGGCAAAGGATGCTGGTCTCACATTGCCAGAGGAAGTAAAAAGGGCTATGTTTGAATGTCTTGATCACTTTCATCAAGAATGGGAGATTCGTTCTAAGGCAATGGATCAAATTCTGTCAGTCTTCGCTGTTATTCAGACAAACACTTTGGTTGTTGCAACAGAAGAAGAACTTCGGAAGTATATTTCAAATTTGACTCAGATTTTCGATGAATTCTCTGATGAAGATATCAGTGTGGAAATTGGACGACTTCGGAGGCATTTGGAAGCTGCCAAAATCAGCGTTGAAGAGGCAAAGAAATGGACAGCATTGCAGTTTCTGGAGTTTATTGTGAAATGGGATTTTTGTGAATCTTTGCGAAGCTTGTCACTGTGTTTGAGATTCTTTTTGACTGTCTGTGTGTCTATTGCTTCATGTGAAAGAAGTTTTTCCAAATTGAAATTGATAAAAAATTTCTTTCGCTCGACCATGAGTCAGACAAGATTGACAAATCTGGCTTTACTTTCAATTGAACATGAATATGCAAAGAAGATGAATTTTGATGAGGTCATTGATCAATTTGGAGAAATTAAGGCTCGAAAGCAGAGCCTGTGAATCCTCTCTATTTACTTTTGAAGAATAGGCTGAGCATTCAGACTGGATTTCCTGTGTTTTTTGTATAAACTAAAATGTAGTGTTACATGTTCACTGAATTTTTAATGTCCTGCATTTTTCTTATTTCCAATTTGCTTATGACAGTACTGTACTGTTTAAAAATCTAATTGCAAACATAATATATTTTTCTGTGTTTAAATTTTAAAATTATTTATGGGGGGTGCCAAAGGAAGGATCCGCCCCGGGTGCTAAATACTTTAGGTACGTCCTGGGCGTAGGTGCTAGGAGGTTGGAGTGTGAAGAGAGATCTGGGGTTCGCGAAGGTGAAGGATGGGTCAGGAACATGACTGGCTATCTGCCGTTCACCAGAGAAGGAATCGGTCGACCAGTCGATCTCCGCGGAGATTGCGGGGTCAAGTCGGCCGAGCGAGACCGGAGGCGTGGATCACGGCAGCTAGGAAAATGTCGTGAGCTGAGAGTAGAGGACAATGATTATGTTCATGTTTAGGTTTAGTTTTATTCAAGTGATTACTTATTATGCTTATTCCTTTTTCAGAAGACCGTTGTCATTGTTTGACTTTATATAAATAAATAAACGATTACAAAGAGTTGGTTCTCATTTATGACAACGGTCTTAGGTACAAATGACTGATTAATTAAATAAATAATAAAATAAGTCTACATACGTGGTAAATTCAAGCAACTGTCAACCACCCAACCTAATTAAGCAACTTCAACAAACGCTATCCACAATGCCTGCCGTAGAATGTCCTATCACAGGTTGTACCTATGTCACAGCAGACCTGGACCCAGCCATTGTAGCCGCACTTATAACAGCCCACTGCACGACCCATGTCCCAAGCCCGACAGTCTCTGCAAAGGTTGAGAAAGTAAGACGGCCAACCATTTCGGCTGCAGGTACCAGTGAAGACTGGGCATATTTTACGTCGCGTTGGACAGATTATGCGGAAGCTACAAAAATCACTGGTAGGGACAAAGTGGTACAACTACTTGAATGCTGCGACGATTCACTCCGCAAAGATTTGACAAGATCCGCAGGTGGAAGCCTAACAAACAAAACCGAAGATGAAGTCCTTGCTGCAATCAAGAAACTAGCTGTCCGAGAGGAGAACACCATGGTAGCCAGGGTTACCCTACACAATATGCGACAAGACCGCGACGAAACTGTGCGCAGTTTTGGAGCCCGTCTTCGTGGTCAGGCCGGAGTCTGCAAATTTCTTGTTGAATGCCCAAGCTGCAACAACAACGTAAATTACACTGACCCATCCTTCGCGACGTCCTTACCCGTGGAATTGCTGACCCGGAAATACAACTGGAACTCCTCGGCAACAGTAACCAGGAGATGACCCTGGAAGACGTCTTTCAGTTTGTCGAGGCGAAGGAAGCAGGCAAGCGCTCAGCATCACGACTGCTGGACTCCCATGCCGTGGAGGCCGCAGGCAGCACATACAGGAGAAGTAAGCAAATACCCCCACAAGACAAAAATGCCCCCTGTTCATATTGTGGTAAAAAAGGACACGGCAGAAGAGCCCCAGTCCACATACGCAAGAAGGATTGCCCTGCGTACAACCACAAATGCAAAATTTGCAAGCGCGACAGCCATGGGAATCCGTATGCAGGAGCAAAGACAAGGACAAGAGCCTTTCAGCCACTCCTAATAAAGCTGATGAGTGCGAAGGTGCGGTATTTGATCTTCTCTGCGCCACAAGCAACACTTCCGAGCCACATAAGAAAAGAGCAATCGCCCTCGACCATCACATTTACAATGAACTATCGGACATGTGGATCAAGGAGAACTCACAACCACAGCCACACATCAACCTGACAGTCAGGACTCTCCCCGAAGACTACGAGGCGCTTGGGGCAACCCTCAATGCCCACCCAAAAACCGTGGTACTGCCTGCCATGGCAGACACAGGCTGTCAGAGCTGCCTCACCGGTATCAAGGTTATCCACCGCCTCGGGCTTCTCCAGTCTGACCTCATCCCTGTGACCATGAAGATGCACGCCGCCAACAACAAGGGCATCAAAATCCTTGGCGCAGCCATACTTCGCCTCACTGGCAAGGATGAACAGGGCCAACAAGTAGAAACGAGACAGGTAACATATGTGACAGATTCTTCTGACAAGTTCTTCATCAGCAGAGAGGCATGCGTTTCACTCGGCATTATCTCGGGAAGATTCCCTACAGTGGGGGAAGTCCAACTGGATCCAGCACAATACTGTAACAACAGTGCCAGCACGCCACACAGTGACAGCGGACTTGTAACTAACTGTGACTGTCCAAGACGCCAACATCCTCCATCACCTCCAATCGAGCTACCGCTACCCGCTGTTGCGGCGAACCAGCAAAAGCTCAAGGAATACCTGCTGGACTATTACAAATCAAGCACCTTCAACACTTGTGACCACCAAGCGCTGCCCATGATGGACGGCCCCCCAATGAAATTGATGGTGGACCCCAATGCCAAACCAGTCGCACATCACACCCGTCCCAGTACCAATCCACTGGCAGGAGGATGTGAAGGCTGGCCTCGACCAAGATGTCAGACTGGGTGTCCTTGAACCAGTACCCGTTGGTGAGCCCGTAACCTGTGTCACAGAATGGTGGTGCGCCACCCGCGAAACACACCACACTCAATCGCCATTCCACCAGGCCAGATCAGTACCGCAAGGCAAAAAGAAAACAGTGTTTGATGCATGGAATGGATATCACAGCGTACCAATCTGTGAAGAAGACCGCCACTTGACCACCTTCATAACGCCCTGGGGTCGCTACCGTTACAAAACCGCTCCCCAGGGTTACATTGCATCTGGTGACGGTTACACAAGAAGGTACGACGAAATTGTATCGAGCATCCCTAACAATACAAAGTGCATTGACGACGTCTTGCTCTGGTCAGACACAGTGGAGGAGAGCTTCTTCCAGGCCACCCAGTGGCTTGACACCTGCGGCAGACACGGAATCACACTGAACCCCGACAAGTTTGTGTTCTGTCAGGACAAGGTTGAATTTGCAGGCTTCGAGATCACATCTGACAGTGTCCGACCCTGTAAAAAATACCTCAAAGCAATCCTAGAGTTTCCATCTCCAAAGAACATCACCGACGTTCGATCATGGTTCGGGCTCATCAACCAGGTGTCGTATGCCTTCAGCATGGCCAAGAGGATGCAGCCGTTCCGCCTACTTCTGAAGCCAGGAACACCTTTCAAGTGGGATGACGAATTGGAAACCATCTTCGAAGAATCAAAGGATGTCATCATCACAGAAATAGAGGAGGGCGTTAAAATTTTTGACAAAACCAAGCCCACATGCCTCGCACAGACTGGTCGAAAACAGGCATCGGCTACTGGCTACTTCAGAAACACTGCACCTGTACACGAGTCGAACCCTTCTGCTGCCATACTGGATGGCGTGTCACATTGGTCGGCAGTAGATTCACTACCTCAGCTGAGGTCCCGCTATGCACCAGTAGAAGGAGAAGCACTTGCTGTCGCCGATGCCCTTGACAAGGCGAGGTACTTCGTGCTGGGATGCGAAGACCTAATAATTGCAGTGGACCACAAACCTCTCCTCAAAGTGTTTGGTGACAGATCCCTAGAGGACATATCTAATACACGCCTCAGAAACTTGAAGGAAAAAACCCTCAGGTACCGCTTCCGGATGATCCACGTACCAGGCGCGAAACACAAAGCTGCTGACGGGGTGTCACGATACCCCACTGGCGACGCGACCCCATACCACTGACACTCCCCGATGACGTAGCAGCCATCCATCAACCATGCGAGGGAACGGCGTTCTTTCCCCCCCCCCCCTTCCTAGCCGGCATACGGACATCACTGACAGATGGTAATGGCATGGAAGCCTGCGTCATTTCTGCAGCCGCATCAACACTTAACTCGCTGAGCCTGGCATCAGTGACATGGGATCGAGTACGCACCGCCACGACCAGCGATGAAGTCATGAATAGTTTAGCCAATGTCATAGAGTCCGGCATGCCTGAATCCCGCCATGCACTCCCTGCACAGCTGCGGGAATATCACCAGTTTCACGACGACCTCCGCACTGTTGACGGCGTGGTAATGTACACTGTACAGGACCGCACGGTTATCCCGCCGGCCCTCAGGCAAGAAGTACTGGCTTCACTCACTCAGCTCATCAAGGTACTTCATCCATAATCTCCAGAGCAGAAGACTCCATTTTCTGGCCTGGCATCACACCAGCCATCACAGCACTACGGGCTAGCTGCAACCACTGCAACCGCATGGCACCAACCCAGCCCAGCGCTCCTCCCACTCCACCAACATCACCAGGATACCCCTTCCAGTGCGTCTGCGCGGACTACTTCCACTACAAAGGAGTAAACTACCTGGTCGTGGTGGACAGATACTCTAACTGGCCAATAGTAGAGAGGTCATCAGATGGTGCTGCTGGACTCATCGCCTGCCTCCGACGGACCTTCGTCACCTTCGGCATCCCCGACGAACTGGCTTCCGATGGGGGCCCTGAATTTACCGCAGCAGCCACACGGCAGTTCCTCAAAAACTGGGGCGTACACCACCGACTCTCATCAGTGGCTTTCCCTCACAGCAACTGTCGGGCAGAAGTTGGTGTCAAGACAACGAAACGCCTAATAACCGACAACACTGGACCAAACGGCGACCTCAACACCGAAAACTTTCAACGGGCCATGCTTCAATACAGAAACACGCCGGATAGAGATACAAAACACTCCGCAGCAATGTGTGTATTCGGCCGCCCTATCCGGGACTTCATTCCAATCCTTCCCGGCCGATATAAACCACACGACACGTGGCGTGAAAACTTGGCCACCCGAGAAGAAGCTCTGAGGAACCGCCACATGAGGGGAGCAGAACGCTGGTCAGAGCACACCAAGAGACTCCCACCACTAGCAGTCGGAGACCTTATACGCATCCAGAACCAGGTCGGTCCACACGCCCGTAAATGGGACAAGACAGGTGTGGTCATCGAAGTCAGGCAGTTTGGCCAGTACGTGGTTAGGGTCGTGGATCTGGGAGGGTAACTGTAAGGAACAGGAAATTCCTTAAAAAATATGAACCCTTCAGCACACTGCTCCAAAGATGACCATAGACCAACATTTGAAGAACTTCCTAGCGGTGCCCACCAACAGCCCACCTGCTGCACCACCTACACCTGCCAGTCAGCACCAGAACCAAAGACACCCGCTTCACCCGTAGTCCGACACGGTCCAGCCCACACGTTGAACGCAGGCGCCCGACCCCTGAAGAGACCACACACCCCACCCAAGAAGACATGTCAACGCCGCCCATCGACATACTACCACCTGCACCCCCTAGGCCAATGGGTACGGCACCCCAAACTGCAACTCCACTAAGGCGTTCGAACCGTACCAGACGCCCCCTACCTGGCATGAAGACTACCATATGAATCAAGAAGAGTAACCAATCAAGTATGCTTTAAATTAAGGGCACTGACAAAATAAGGTTTAGTCTTTATCCGTAAACATACAAATTTTTTTTTTTTTTGCCATATTATCCTTAATAATCTTCTTTATAAAACTACTGGCTCAAAGACTTGGGGGAGAGATAGAGTACAGCACACTTTACACTTTACTTACTAAGAACTTTATATTGTGTTCCCAATACAGCTGTAACCTCATTACTGTACTATTACTTTTGTCAGGAATACCGTTGTACAACCCTTATTTTAATATACGATTCAATCTCTCGCTGAACTCTTTAATTGTATTGTAATATGTTTGATTGGATATAATGTACTGTATAATTCCATAAGTATTTATATTTTAGTTTCTACAGTATCGTATTCATCATGATGTAATAGCAAAGCCTTATGTTCTCATATTACTCTTAAATAAACTAGTATCTATGTTTTCCTATTAAAGTACTATACTGTATTCACTTTATAAAACAATATAAATCTTCGCACTACTGTACTGCAATTACCTCATATCACATCTAGTATCAAAGACTTGGGAGGAGATAGAGGACAATGATTATGTTCATGTTTATGTTTATGTTTTATTCAAGTGATTACTTATTATGCTTATTCCTTTTTCAGAAGACCGTTGTCATTGTTCGACTTTATATAAATAAATAAATGATTACAAAGAGTTGGTTCTCATTTAGAGAGGGTGAGAAGTGTCGTGGTGGGCTTCTGTGTTTGGGCCAGGAGGGAGCACTTTATTTCCCAAAGTGGCGCCTCCCCGCCTGTCCACGGTCTCACGGCGGACCCTGGGTGGTGATAGGGGGTACCAGAAGGACAGGGCAGGTGGGAGAGAGGACGTGCTCAGGGTAGCTAACAAGGAGGGGGGCCGGAGATGTTGGGGGGCAGGTACTGTGGGGGTGGAAGAAGATGAACCAGAGTGGTCTCGTGGAGGGGTAGAAAAATGGCACCAGGGGGCAAGGGCAGATCCATAAGACTCATGGGCGCGGCCGAGCTCCCCTCGGCCACACCGTGTAGCTGCGCCAGAGCCGCATCCACTGGATCCTCGGGAGAGAGGATGTTGTCGAGATTGGATCTCGTCGGGGGGCGGGTCATGTAATTCGGCAACTATTGTCAGAGTCTGTGGGGGTAGATTGGTGGGAGTTCCGCGGTGGGGAGATGTGGTCTTTGTAGACGAAGTGGGCGGTGTGAGGGTCCGAGCCGTCTTCTTAGATCTAGGGAAAGATGGAGAGACACGTTGAAAAGCCGGAGGGTCTGGCGACTGGCTCCGGCGTCTTCACCTCGTCGGCTTGCTCCGGGCGGTAGGTTCGGGCGTGTGCAGAGAGTGCTGGGAGGGCAGGGTTTGAGGTGGATGGGGCCTGGGTGTCCTGGTCCCAGATTCCTGGGGAATCTGTGGCAGGCGAGGTGCGTGAAGAGAAGGGATGGTGGGGGGACAGGAGGCCGTCGGGTCCTGCGAGGACTCCCTTTGGAAGGGATGGGGAGCAGTGGTCGAGGGGGGTTTCAGCGGCAGGCCAGGGCGGCGTGCCGAGATGACAGAGCCAAGGGCAGCGGCGTAAGACACCCTCGGTCTCACTTCCCGACTCCGCACCCTGTCTCGCGCCTCTCGGGGGCTAAGGAAGTCCGCTACCTGCAGGCCTCGGACCTCCTTCTCGAACCTGAAGAACAGGCATTCGAGGATGAAGAGGGGTGTGCGCCTTCACAATTGGAGCAGTTGGGTGTGTTGGGGCACCTGTCAGGGTGAGCGATTTGTTCGCAATGAACACACAGTTGGTGCGGCTGCCGACAAACTGAGATAACGTGTCCAAACTTGTTGCATTTAAAGCAACGGGTCGGGTCTGGGATGTATGGGCGGACAGAAATCTCGCATGACATGCGATCTCCCATACCCCATACAAAACGGTCAGGAAGGACTAAGGTATTGAAGGTAAGAAGCAGACGCGGGGTGGGGGAGGGGGTGCCTCCCTGTCGGGATGTGAAGCGACAGATCTTAGTAATACCCTGGGGTGCGAGGTCCTCCATGAGCTCGTTTACTGCGATCGACAATAGGCGGGTGGCGTAAATAGTGCCCTACTCTGGTTCAGGCGAGGGTGTAGGGAAACGGACACCGAGCATCCAAGGACCTCTGTGAGGGAAAGTAGGACTTTCGTCTCTGCGGCTGAGCGTGATTTTAGCGGCTGGAGCTGCTGTGGGTTCGGATCGCCTGGAACGTCCGTTCAGAGTTGGATGAAAGGGACCCAGATGTAGGCCGGATCACCAGGAATTTGTGGATACTTGGAAGGGATAGGGAGGCTGTAGAATCGAAGTGGACTGGGATATCCAACGGTCGATAGGATGGCCGTGAATGTCGACTTCCCCGTCCACCGCGGGGGCTCTCTCCGTGGGGAGGTGGGCCGACGGAGCGTGAGGGGGGCATACGTGGAGAACAAGAAGCCGGGTTTTGGAGGCAAGTCTTGGGTGAAACTTGACTTGCCCGAAGGCGGCTGAGATGGGCTGGGGCGAGACCCCTGCTCCAGATAGTGTATATCCAAGGGCATATTCAAGGAACGGACTGGGGTCGGCAACGGAAAAGGAGAGTGCAAACGTTCCGTTTCCAGAGGGGGGTCAACCCCATCAGGATGCGGTCTTCCAGTGGTAGAGGACTCGAGGGCCTGGTTGCCCACCACCCGAGTGTTGACAGAAGGAATAATCCGAGAATGAGAAGCAGTAGTCGTACGCCGAGGGGGAGAAGAAGGCATAGCAAACAAAAAGAAGCTTCATCCCCCTCCGCATCCAGCCACCACCGACTCCAACAAGGGAAAGGCGAATCGTGGGCACACTCAGTCTCACCGCCAATAGATGTCACGCAGGGGAGATACACCGTACCCAGTCCCCGTGCCTAAAAGGCGGCCACTCTTATCCAACGCGTGGTGAAAGATGGCAAGGACAGGGCTTGGGTTTGGCTGAAGAGCGACAAGGGTGAAGGACAACCACCTCCCACACCCAAGGGCCTAGAAAAGAGTCAAGTGAAGGTTCAAAACAAAGCCAAATGCATAAAAAAAAATCCAGAAAAAGTGGGTGAAAGGAGAAAGAAAGAAATAGAAGCAGAAGATCAGCCGGGTCCCCAAACGGGTCCAATGGTCCACGAGGGCAGAGAAAGCCCTTACACCGAAGAAAGATGCATTCCCACATTGGCCACAGAGGGACGCGCCCTATCGCTCCGGACAAAGCAAAGGGCACGCTTGGGCTTATGAGGAATAAACTCCCTTTCGATATTCATAAAACTTTCTTTAAACGCTCCCATTGAAAATTTGCGTCATTACCCATTAATAAATTATTTTAGTCCACTACTCTCATCCTGTCCACAAAACTATCAAAATTAGCCCTACGAAAATCGGGGACTTCTATTACATTATTATCCTTACTTTTTCTATCAACAGCTTAAACCTAATAATTTGGTGATCACTACATCCTAAACTCTCACCTACTTCTAAACCTTCGACTATATTATCGTCGTTCTCATCACCACGTCTAAGATATTGTCACCGCGCGTTGGTTTGGTAACCATCTGTCCTACGAACCTACGAAATATCTTCCATGAACTCAATCAGTCTCAAACCCTCATCATTACCAGTAAAAGTCTCGTAATTAACATTAGGGCAGTTAAAGTCTCCGACAATTATACTATCCAGGAACGGAGCAAGAGTGTCACTGGCCCCAGGGCAAAACTTATTTACGGGCCCCCTAACAAAATTTGTATTATACATTTATATTGCTTTTCTTTGCATTACTTATTTAGCATATATTCAAGAATTATGATACTACTTGTACGCATGGAGGCATAGAAGGCAAAACATTATGCAAAATATTGAGCTTTAAAAAGGATACCGTGAAATAAAAGTTTACTTACGACATCAGAACTTGACTTTTCTTGCCTTTCTTTCAGCAAATTCATTAATTAAATCCTCCAAGTTAATATTTCTAGCTTTCTTGTTTTCAATTGGTATAATTGAGAGTCCACGTAATCTTTTTTCATTCATAGAATTTCGAAGATAGTTCTTTATTAGTTTAAGTTTTGAAAACGATCTCTCTGCACTTGAAACTGTCACAGGAATTGTGAGGAACAATGTTATGGCAGTCACAACTTGGGGAAAACTTGAGCACAAAGTACTGTTGTCTTTAATTAAAAATGAATATAGCTCATGGATTGTCGTCATTTTTTCAATGTATGTTTTTAAGCACATTCGAAAAGAGAGTAATTGACTTGGAAATCCAGAGTAAATATAATTTTTATATTTATTTACTAGCTTTGTTGCTCTCTCAAATCACTTGTTGAAACGACCCTGGCCCCCCCCCAAAGGCCCGGACCCCGGGGCACTACCCCGCCTGCCCCTAGCTAGCTCCGCCCCTGATACTATCCCGATTATTAATAAAGCTACCAAGAAGTGAGTAAAATCTTGTATCGGTATGAAGGGGTTGAACGGGAGGTCTATAAACAACAACAAAATTAAAGCTAATACTACGCGCCCTAACTTCAACGCATATACATTAATTGCTACCGGAAAATCTATCTTAACCTCGATAGCCCTAATGGAATTACGAATGTACAGCAAAACGCCGCCACCAATCCTATGTAACCTATCATTAGTAAAAATTTAAAACCGCTATATCAAGTTTCCCCAACAAGTCCCAAGTCACGGTATTTAACCACGTTTCAGTTATAGCAACTATATCGTAGTTCCCGGAATAAATTATCGCCTTAAATTCGTTCAATTTATTTCTAATACTACGCGCGTTACAATAAAAGACATTTAAATTATTTTTTACCATGGATCGACGTTTTAAACTATTTTTCACGTCGAGCCTAGAGAATATTCATTATTATTAATTAGTGACTTAGTGTGTTCATGTTGATGCCTTCATTTTTCATGTATGTGTTTATGTTTTGTTTGTATGTTTCAGAGTTCCATCATTGTTTAGCGTTATGGATATTGGTCAATAAACATAATAACAAAAAGTGGAATCTTATTTATAATGGAACTTTATACAATAATGAATCTCAACAAGTCAGCCTAGCCTAGCATTCCCTATTTCATTGAAATGCAACCAATCTTTTATAAAAAGGCTAGGATCACTAAATTCTGACCACAACTTTACGAAGGGTACATTTTTCTCAGCACGAATCTCTTCTAGTTTAGTATTAAAAAATATTGTTTTTGACGTAATCCTAAGACCCAAACCATGCCTATGGGTAATACCTAGAGCTAAAGACCTATCTGACCTTGCCTTCAGGGCCCTAATTAACCCCCTATATCTCTCCAAAAGGTCAGGCACTCTCACATCGGGCCTATACGAGTCGTTGCCCACTACCATCGTCACTAACATCGAGTGACAGGAGGCAACATCAATCCTATTTACTTGGTCTCTAACTCTGTCAACCCTGGCCCCTGGTAGACAGACCCTCCTCCTCTTGGTTGGATTCCGTTCAACGAACTCCTTATCCATATGGCGCACTAAAGAGTCCCCAATTAAAATAGTTTCCCCCCTTGTTCACATCCCTATCCAGCTGGGCGAAAGGGTTCGAAACCTCGATAGGGGGGAATTCCTATCACCTAACGTACGTGGCCTAGTTCCACCCTTAACTTCTCTAAATCCCTCCCCGTCTACTAATCTCAGACCAACCTTAACCCCTTCCTCAACTGTCTAACCTTCCCGATAAGCTACCTATACTAGAAACTGTTCCTCACATCACCATTCAAATTACTAACGTCTTCAACGTTAGTGTAGGTTCGGCCTTCGTCAACTGTAACCCTACCCCTGCCCTCATCAAACGTTGCAAGTCTTTCTGTAACCTCGCGTACACTACGTTTTATATCAACTATCTCTTCCCTTAAATCACAAAAGAAACAAACCGATCTCTCGGTAATCGCCATAGGACCGCCGTTATAATCCTTAAAATCCGTATACCACCGATTAACACTACACCTAGCACACGACGCTTTCTGCGACGGCATCGCGCAAGTTAAATTAGTTAACATTTATAACCGGTACAAGTTTAAGTTAAATTAAGCCGGCACGCTATGAAAACTTCTAAATCGCTAAAAACCACTAATATTCAGTTACTTAACTATAACAATGTGAATATAAACGCAAATATATAAAATTCAGAACTTTCCAAAAGTAAATTTATTGGCATATCCAAAAATAGAAACAATATCAGAGAGCCTAGGGAATGCGTCCGCTCAGTAAGGAGTCTGGCTGATGAATCGTAATAACTTATTTAGGGGTTCAAGGAAAATCGATGCATAGGCAAAAATTTCGTATGAAAGTGTAGGATACTTAAATAAGCTTGTAACTGTGTGATGTTTTGTGGAGGTGGTGCATTTTTATTGCTTCTAGTTTATTTACCGTTGGATGAATGCCTGAGGCATCTATGCGGAACCCCAAATATGAAACCTCACTAGTGACCCACGAACACTTTTCTTTCTTTAGCTTAAGTCCGGCATCCCGGAGTCCCTTTAGAACTGTGGTTAATCTAGTTAGGTGTTCTTTTTTAGATGAACCTGAAATGAGAACATCATCTAGAAAACAAAGTACACCCGGAATGTGACCGAGAACTTGGTCCATTGTCCTCTGAAAAATACTCGGAGCCGATGCTATTCCATAGCATAGCCTATTGTACTTATATAGGCCTCGGTGCGTATTTATGATAGTTAGCTCTTTAGAATTTTCATCTAAACTTAGTTGAGCATAGGCTTGGGACATATCTAGTTTTGTGAAACATTTACCCCCAGCAAGAGAGCTAAATAATTCATCAGGCTTGGGTATAGGATAGCAATCTGGAAGGACTGTTGTATTTGCTGTTAAACGGTAATACCTACATAACCGCACTGACTTGTCAGGTTTTAGTACAGGAACTACCGTGGCAGCCCACTTAGCGTGTGTGACTGGTTCAATAATTTTATCTTTGAGCAGCCTGTCAATTTCTAAATCTACCTTCTCCCACAGTGCATGTGCAATTGAACGAGCCTTACAAAATTTCGGAGTCACATTAAGGTCTACCTCTATACAGACCTGATGGTCTTTTAGTTTGCTTACTTCAGGTCTAAAAACAGAAGAAAACTCCCTTAACAATGAATCTATGTCAGACGGATACGCGAGTGTATACACATCTGCCTGACCCTTTGGCAAAATTTTGTCAATAGGCATTTTCAAAGCATCAATCCAATCACGGCCTAGTAGAGTAGGCCCTTGCTCATCCACCACTAAAGAGTTAAAGGACGAGACAAAATTTTCTTGTGGAGTGTAACTGTGATGGATGCTTCTCCACAAATAGGTATTTGTATGTCCCCATATTTTTTTAGTATTGTTTTATTAGATGCATGTAGTTTAGGTGCATTTTTGAAAGTTTTGTCAAAAACTGCTTTGGATATGACAGTTTGGGCAGCACTTGTATCTAGATCTAGAGGAACTGTAATTCCATTTAGGCCTACCTCTACAATATATGGACCTGTATTATCACCACTTTGCTCCTCATAAAATAGGTACTCCACTCCAATGTTCGAAGTATTTCCCTTTTGAGGATTTACACTAGAAATGCTATAATTAGAATTTTCACCCCTTGTTTTCTTTGAAAAACAAACTTTAGCTATGTGGCCTATTTTACTACAGTTTCGGCAAACTGCTTCTTTAAAAGGACAGTCTTTCTTCCAATGGTGTTTTCCACACCCAGTACATGGCTTGGAAGGCTTTTCCTCCTGTTTAGTGTTCGATTAGTAGGTTTAGTCGTATTTGCCGCACACCTTTGTCTAGTAGGCTCATTAGGTCTGCCTGACCTAGAAAATTTAAAGCTATTTACGTGTTGGGCTTTACTACTGTGACTGCCAAAAGCTCTAACATCTTTAGCAGCTGCTTCCCTAGCCGCAGCTATTTCTACAGCCTGACTAAAAGTTAGGTCCTGTATAGCTAATACGGCTCTCTGGGTAGACTCCTCTTTGAGACCCATTACAAACCTATCTCTTAGCATTTTGTCTAATTTGTCCCGAAACTTACAAGTACGGCTATGGGCTTTTATACCTGCAACAAACTCTGCAATCCTTCCACTCACAGTCTGGTGCTTCGAATAAAATTTGAAACGCATAGCTGAGAACTACTCGGGGTTTGTAGTGATTGGTTAGGGCCTGTACCAGTTCACTATAGGTGCACGTTTCTGGTGCTTTAGGAGCAACTAGATCCATAACTAAGCCAAACGTTTTAGGGCTATTATAGTTAAGAAGGTAGGTACTTTCTTAGCATCAGGAATGGAATTTGCCTCGAAAAACAACCTCATCCTAGTGGCATAAGCTTCGAAGTCCTCCCCAGAGTCTTCGTAGGGGCCAATCACCGTCATGCTAGAACAAAACCGATTTAGGTCAAATAACATGAAGTAGGTTAGATTTGGTTTAAATTTGATCTAGTTACTCCCCAGTTAGGGCTGAATAGTAAATTGTATTAGAGTTAGGGCTGAGTAAGAATTAGTATTAGAGTTAGGGCTGAGAAGGAATTAGTATTAGAGTTAGGCTGGCGGGACCTAAGCTATAGTACGGTAGCTTACCCACACAAACCAACCAAATCGAACGACCCACCTAGGCTAGGCTACATCCAATTTTCCAAACAACCAAATTTAACCCTTATTAAAAAGCCAAATTAAATCGAATGAGCCAAATTAAATCCCATGAGCCAAATTACGATCCAATAAGCCAAATTAAATCCCATCTTCGTCGCCAAATGTAATAGCTTGGGGTTAGTGACCCCGTCAAGTTACTAGGTTTGTAAACAACAACAAAGGCACTTACCAGTGCTTTGATTTAGATCTCTTTAGGGCCTAGCATAGATTTCCAGCGTCCTACAAACCGCCTATCTAACTCTCTCACTTTACTAATTTATAAGCTATAGACATTACCCCTACCCTTATATACACACACGTCACCTCACTCTTGATCTTCCTTGACTTGTCAAAAGCATTTGATACACTTTCGCATGAAATTTTATTGAATGAACTTCACATATACGGAATAAGAAAAATATCTTCGATTGGTTTAAATCATATCTGTCAAATCGTCATCAGTACATCAGATTAAAAGATAATTTATCCGACACGGCAATGCTAACAAGTGGAATCCCACAATGATCTCTTCTTGGCCTATTACTATTTCTAATTCACGTCAACAATTTTCATCTTTCAACCACATTAAACTGCGTACAATATGCAGATGATACTACACTTCCTTCTTCCCATAATAATTTAGACTTTCCTGATTAATGAAACGAACAGGCAATTAGAAAGTGTGTATAAATGAATGTGTGCTAATAAACTTTTATTGAACCTGACAAAGTCATCTTATTTGATTGTTATCACAACACATATGCACTGTCAAATAAAAATTGGGAATACTACTCTTGCAAGGGTGAATGAGGTTAAAGTACTTGGCATTAATTTAGATGAAAAACTAAATTTAAAAAGTCATGTACAATATATCATATCCAAAATATCAAGATTTCTCTTCATATTATTTTAACTAAAAGAGATCCTCCCTCAAAATAAACTCCTTACCCTATATTATTCCTTCATCCATCCACATTTATTATACTGCATTACAGCATGGGGTAGCTCAAAGAAATAGCTATATAAACATCCTTTCGAAATAATTTGTAAAAAATGTCTGCGAACTCTCTCAAATAATGACAGCAGACAAAGTCACACTTCCCCAATGTTTAAAGAGCTAAATATTTTAAAACAAAATGACTTATACAAATTCAATGTTGCTGTCAATATGTTCAAAGTTATCAACAAAAATCGACATACATCACCCATTTAAAGAGTACTCACCCCCAACAAGTACACCATCGTTATACCACCAGACTATCCAGCGATTTTATATTCAAACCTAACTATACAATAGAAACTGAAGGAAATGCACTCTCTTTCAAAGGAGCAGATGTATGAAATTAAATTCCCATGCATATCAGGCAGGTTTCATCACTAAATGTATTATGCAAATCACTAAAAAAGCATCTCATTAGCTCCTACTGATGTATAAGTTCATTGCTGCCATTTTTACCAGAGTAACGAAGTTCCCATTTTATAATTAAGTATTTAAAATATGTTAATTTCATTAAGCACTTTTAATTTCGTAATTTATTCATTTTTATATTTTTAATGAGCATCATTTATTTTCTGTTAATTATACAATAAATCATTTAATTTAAAATTAATTATTACTACTGCTATTATTATTATTATTATTATTTTTTTATTATCACTATTACTATCACTTTTTTATGTAATAAATAAACTAAATGCTATTAATTTTGCCTAAAAAGTAGAGTTGCACCGATACCAATATTTTGGCCGATACCGATACCGATACCGATACAAAAAAGTGCCGATACCGATACCGATACCGATACTTTTTAATTAATTAATAGTTTTAAAATTGATTATTAATAAAAGTTCAAGTAAATGATATAATATCTCAATTAACTTAAAATGCCTTTCCCAATCCCAACTTTAGTTCCATTTAATTTCATAATAATATAATATATTATAATATATAGCTAGAGCCTGTAATTTAATTATGTTAATATTTTTTATTTTTATTGAAATTAAATTAAGAAAAAGAAAATATATATATATTTTATTATATAAAGTTCTAAACCAATGAATGCATATAATGGTAGTGTATTATCAATAACTTTACACACGAGATTCAAGCATTCAAGCAACTGAATGGTTTATTATGATTATGCATGCCGCGTGGTGCCATCTATGAACAACTTTACAAAACTTTCATTTTTACTGAAAACTATTACTGTAATTTGAAAATGTATATTTATATGATACTGTATTACTGTATTGAATATTTGTAATCTTGTATAGGGGCCTATAGTTACATTTTATGATTTTTTGTTTTGTTAGTAAATGTAAACATTGCTAATTTTGATAAAATATATATTAAACTAAATAAGATATTACTGTATAATAATAAAAAAATTTAATTTTATATTAAATAAGATAATTTAATTTTATATAAAATAAGATAATTTCTTCAAAAAACAGTAATTCAAAGTATCGGTATCGGTATCGGTTTTCAGAACAGTATCGGCCGATACCGATACTTTGTGAAAAGTGGCCGATATGGCCGATACCGATACAGATACCGATACATCGGTGCAACTCTACTAAAAAGCCTCCATGCTTCAAGGGTATATTCAGATAAGAGTACTGTGAATATATTAATGTATCAAATATCTAAAAATTGTAAAACTGTGTCACTTACATTCTTTTCTGAATAAAGATTTGAATTTTGAATTTATATACTAGAACTTAGGGTAGTGTAGGTGCATGGACCCATTCTAATTTGATATGAACATAATGTTTGCTTGTCTGCTTTCGAAACTCCATATAATTTGCATTTATTTTTTTGTCGATTTATGTTACTACTAGTGGGGGATTTATTTAAGCTTGACACCGCAGTGATTAACTAACTGAAATTTGTGAATTTTAGAATTTTAAGGCTAAGATTATTATCGGAATTAAAGGATTATTTTGCTGAGATTACTGTATTTAGAGATTGGTATGAATAGATTTGACGCTGAATTCAAACTCATTAACTGAATCTATAAAAAATGCAAAGGTTCAGGTTAAACCTAACGCTATTTATGTACGTATCAGTTGTAAAAGAACGTAATATCCTCAATGTAGCTGGTACCTTACGACATTCCAATGGATATCACATTGCAACGTTGTAAAACTAACCTAAACTACAAATTAATACAAAATATGCACAAATAAAATTATAAACACACAAACTAATTAATAATCCTGTCTTATATATGGTTGCTTGTACCCTGTGGTGAATGGACGTGTTGTTTTGCTCTCTCTATTTAACACCCAAATTAGAAGGAAATAATCTACTCGGCGGTTTATTCTGTTTGCACCCGAAAGTGTATAAAGTATCAGTGAATCCGTGCATATAAATTACAAAGTGAATTTCATTAAAATTAAGAAAGTGCAATACAGTTTACATAATTTATCACCAATTTTAACGTATATATTCAAAACGAAATACGGTTGGCATTCGAGAAAGTTTGAAACAAAGCAGGAAAAAGGTCATAAAACACAAAGGTCAGAAAACCCTCGAAATACCCTCGACCATCGAAAGGAAAGAAACAGGAATAAAAATAAAAATAAAAATAAATAAAGAATTTGTGTGGGTATTTCTTCTTACGCTAATTAAGGAATATCATGGATATGGGTCAAAATTCTCACTTAATCTGTAATTTGTGTAATTTAGTAACAACGGAAAGCCTAGCGATTAGGTGTGATTTTCTGCCAACGATTAAACGACTTTAACTGCATGAATTGGAATGATCGGGAAATAACTCTTGTCTCGAACGCGAAACAAGTCGTGGGGATCAAATTTCTATGTGGCGCATGTACACAGATCGTAAATTCTTTCGAGGTCTTTAAAGAAATGGAGATAGCAGACTCGAAAGTTACAAAAAAGAATGAAATAATGGGGACGCATGTGTCCGAAATGGTCCCAACGAAAAACAGGGTGGATGAGAGAGAAGACGAAATAACGATTAACAGCATAATAACGAACAACAATTTAATAACGAACAACAATTTAATAACAAATAACGATATAAACAATATAATACGGAAGGAAGACATAGATGAAAGGAAAGAAATAAGTAAAAGTGGCGAAGTAGACAAACAGTCCAACGAGCGAAATGATAAAAAGATAATAACTAAAAACGTAGCAAATAAACAACCAAAGAAAAATAATGATAATGCCAAAACTAAGAACTTGGAAAATAATAAGAAAGAAAGCAGAAGCGTAGAAAATATCGTATGCAAATACTACGCGAAAGGAAACTGCAGATATCGGGATGGGCAATGCATATATGCACATCCCACATTATGCAAACTGCATTACACAAGTGGATACTGCAAGTTTGATAAGAAATGCATGTTCCACCATCTTACGGTCTGCAACACTTATGAAAAATATGGGAGTTGCAAATACGAAAAAAAATGCAGATACCACCACCCTCAAAGGAACGCAACGAGGGAACAGGAAAAACGAACATCAAAGAAGAGTGGCAATTTTTTAGACGCAGCCAACACATTTCAGCTGCTAAATACTCTCCAGCAATTACAAAACCAGCTGACAAATATAAATATAGAAATCCGAGAGCCGGACAGAAGGTACAAACAAAGACACTTCATGCGTTATCGGGACAACAGGTACCGACAAAGATAAAAAGAGGTAAATTCTCGGAGGACCACAAGGCAACGAAACCGGCACCCCCATTGGAAAACAAAGCGGAACCACCTGTATGCGAAAAAGAAAGAGAAAAAATAAAAATAATCCTAGCCAACATACAGGGCCTTAAATCAAACCAGTCCACGAACAAAGTTGCATACCTGAAAGGACTCATGCAAGAAGCCGGAGCAGACTTTGCATGCCTCACGGAAACTCATCTAAAGGACTGCCAGGCGAATTGTGAAAATTGTGAGTCCTGTATTGACAAAAAAGAAATACAAATTGACAACTATAACATCCTCCGAGCCGACAGAACAGTGAGACGTAAAGGAGGATGTGCTATTTACACACGCGAAAGGCACATAGCAGAAATGGCTATAAGTACCTCAAACAACTACGTAGAATGTGTAGCAGCAAAATTGAAAAATTAAATATGGTACTAATTGTAATGTACAGACCCCGAAACACACCAACCTCAAAATTTTCAGATTCCATTACAGAGGTAAGAAACTTAGTAAAAGATCTACACTCTCCAACCCCAAATATTCTTCTCTGTGGTGATTTTAATTTCCCATTCATGAAATATAAAAGGATAGGAAAAAATATATGTATACACCAGGACAAGGGGGGCACACGAGAAGACCAGGAGCAGGTAAAAATGCTACTAGCTTTAGCTGATGAATTTATGTTAACGCAAGAAATAACAGAAAATACAAGAAAAAACAACTGCCTAGATTTGGTATTCACAAACAACAGTAATCTAATTGATAACACTGGTATGCATCAATTTTGCTGTCAAGGGTTTTGTAAGTGATTCTTATAGTTTTTCCTGCTGATTTCGAATCTGCAATCCGTTTTTCTCAATCAGCTCAGGTTATCCGGCTATGGCCTCATAAGTAAAATAGAATTTTTCGTGATTTTGTCAAAGCGGAATTGGAACAGTAACATCTATCATCACTTGTTTCACTTGTATAATATCTTTTTTTACTTTTCAGGCACATAGATAAAATATTTCATAATGAATAGAGCGTGTAAAAATGATCCCAATAGATTCTGCTACATATGTGGGACGGTTACCATGCCAAATAACCAGTCCCAAATCACTAAATTTGTGAAGACAATGTATAGAGCATACTTTGGAATTAAGCTAGGGGACCAGGACAAAAATTTCGCCCCTCATATGTGCTGCAAGACGTGCATTGAAAATTTGAGAAGATGGAGCAAAGGCAGAGCGAAATCTTTGCCTTTTGGAATTCCCATGATTTGGAGAGAAGGAAAGGATCACGTGACAGATTGCTATTTCTGCATGACAAACCTCCAAGGTGGGCTTATAAATTTATTTTTCTTAAATATTTTGAAATCCTCGTATGAAACTTGACATAATATTCACCATAATGTAATATTCACCATATATAGCATAATATTCACCATAATGGTAATCATACATTTACATATACATATTGTTATAGAAAATACATTTACACATACATATTGTTATACAAGTTACATTTACATATACAATGATTGTATATTTTCTTTCTTTTTCATTCATATTGTCCCCGAAGGGACAATATGAATGAAAAAAAAAGGTCGATGGAGTCTGCATATTTTCTATTTCATATCTTACAGACCGCAGCCTTCCCTCACGAGCCGCCACTGTCTGAATGCTTCTTCTATTTCATATGCAAGTTTCATATCCATGTTTCTGTGTTTCTATTTTCAGGAGTTAACAAGAAGAATAAACACATTGTTGTATACCCTGACATTCCTTCTGCTATGAGACCTGTACCCCATGGTCCTGGAATTCCAATACCCGACCCACCTCAAACCCTGGACTTCGATGATTCTGATGATGAATCAATAACCAATGCCAATGACCAGTCCCAGTCGTATATACCTCAAAATACCGCTTCAAATGAGCCGAGGCCTCTCAACCAGGCCAAACTTAATGATCTTACCAGGGATTTAGGACTTTCCAAATTACCTGCCGAGATCTTGGGCTCACGACTTCGAGAGGACAACTTGCTGGCTCGGGAACAACATTCTCCTGGTATAGGAAACGAGAGGAAGAATTCTGCAAGTTTTTTGCAGTGCACGAAAATACCTCTTCCTTAGTGTACTGCTGCAATGTTGAGGGGCTAATCGAATCCTTGGGCCTGCCATATAACGCATCAGAATGGAGGCTATTTATAGACTCGTCTAAACGAAGTTTGAAAGCAGTACTTCTCAACATTGGGAATAGGGTTGCATCAGTCCCTGTAGCACATTCCGTACAACTTACTGAGAGCTACGATAACATGAAAATTTTACTGGATGCTCTCGTATACGACCAACATAACTGGAGGATCTGTGGAGATTTGAAGGTAATACTAATATCATAAGTAAACTATTGCTATTGACTATGTTGTTTTTCCAAAGGTTATTTGAGAGCGTATAAGAACACTTAACTTCCCCACAGAAGTGATACAGTCCAATGCATAGATTTTTTTATCTATAGAACAAATTCTCTAAATTATTTAAATATTTTCATTTTTTTTCAGATTGTGGCATTTGTATTGGGAATGCAAGGGGGATACACGAAATACCCATGTTTCCTCTGCAAATGGGATAGCCGAGCGGATGAGAAGCACTATGCACAGCGTGAATGGGCATCCAGAGAGAACATGGGTCGCATAATGTCGTTTCAGTGCCCCTTGTACCACCAACAAAAATTTTGCTCCCACCACTTCATATTAAGCTGGGCTTGATGAAAAATTTCATCAAATCAATGAATAAGGAGGGTTCAGCATTCCGATATCTCGAGAGTAAATTTCCTCATATATCTGATGCTAAACTAAATGCTTGGGTTTTTGATGGTCCTCAAATTCGAACTTTGATCAAGGATACTCAGTTCGAAAACGCAATGACTCCAACTGAGAAGAATGCCTGGCAGGCATTCAAATCAGTTGTCACTGATTTCTTGGCAAGCGTAGAAGTCCAGAATACGAGTCCGTTGTCGAAACTTGATGGAAGCTTTCAAAGCTCATGGGTCGCGCATGTCCATAAAAATGCACTTTTTGTGGTCCCACTTGGACTATTTTCCTGAAAATTGCGGGGATTATAGTGAGGAACAGGGTGAATGATTCACCAAGATATCAAATAATATGGAAGAGAGGTACCAGGGAAACTGGGATATCAATATGCTGGCGGACTATTGCTGGTGTTTGAAGCGAGACGTGCCCGAAGAAAACACAGACGGAAAGCCAAAAAAACTTCATTCCTTCCTCAATAAACTTTTTCCATATTCATTGTATGAATAAAAGTATTTATTCACACAATGTTTTCATTTTTCACGAGTGTTCTTATAATATTACTCGTATCTACAGTGTTTAAGCTAAAAAAATCAATAAATTTGGGGATAAAATTGGACTTATAATAAATGGCCAATAGAGAAAAAACCTGACCTGATTGAGGAAAACCAATGTCATTTTCGAATTCAGCATGGTCGAATTATATAATATGAGTTGAAAAAACCCTCACAGCAGACAAAAAAATTTCATATGCATACCAGTGTAATGTAGAAATATCCCCAACTATGATATCAGACCACAATATCATTGAAATAACAACTCATATAAAGGCAACAGGAAAGGAAAGAATACGCACGACAGAAAGAAGCAAATTCGAAATTTTTAATTTTCACTCCAAAGCTATAAACTGGGAAGATGTGACATTCACCATGGAAGTAATAGATTAGAAAACCATTTTCGAGGCCAAGACAACGGAAGAGATGCTAATGACGTTAGAGGAGAAGACGCTAGAAATTGTGGAAAAACATGTCCCAAAGATACAACAAAGAGGAAAGAGAAGCAGGTTCGAAAGACAAAAGAGGGCATTGTTCCGAAAGAGAAAAAGAGTGACTACAAAATTAAGTAATTGTAAAGATAACAACATCAGAAAAATATTAAATGATAAACTACAAAGTATCGATGTCGTCATACAGGAACAAATCGAGAAGCATACAGAAAAAGAAGATGACGCTATAGAAGCGATAAAGGCTAACTCAAAGTACTTCTATAATTTCGCAAAAAGAAAGTCGAAAGACCAAGCGACTATCGGACCTTTAAAAAATGAGAACAGTGATTTATCTGATGATCTAACAGAAGTATCTGAAATATTAAAAGCTCAGTATGAATCATCTTTCAGTATCCCAAAAACTGACAAATTGATATGCGATAGAAACGCGTTCTTTGAAGACGAACCACAAGGGGAAAGTATAACGGATTTCGACTTTACGACGGATGATATTACACAAGCCATAGGGAAACTAAAAACACACTCAGCGGCAGGACAGGATAAATGGAATGCCACACTGATCAAAAACTGCAAGAATGCAATCGCTGAGCCCCTATACTGGATATGGAGACGATCATTAGACACGACAAATTGATATGCGATAGAAACGCGTTCTTTGAAGACGAACCACAAGGGGAAAGTATAACGGATTTCGACTTTACGACGGATGATATTACACAAGCCATAGGGAAACTAAAAACACACTCAGCGGCAGGACAGGATAAATGGAATGCCACACTGATCAAAAACTGCAAGAATGCAATCGCTGAGCCCCTATACTGGATATGGAGACGATCATTAGACACGGGAGAAATACCGGGCATCCTGAAGAGCGCGAACATAGTCCCAATATATAAAGGAGGAGATCGATCCGAGGCCAAAAACTATAGGCCAGTGTCGCTTACATCTCATCTCACAAAAATATTTGAAAGAATAGTTAGACAGAAAATCTATGACTTTTTGGAAACTCAGAAAAAATTCAATGATAACCAACACGGGTTTCGATCAGGCAGATCATGCCTATCACAACTAATGGAACACTACAACAACATTATTGATTCACTTGAAAGTAATGAAAACTATGATGTACTATACACAGACTTTGCTAAAGCGTTCGACAAGTGTGACCACGGAATCATAATACATAAACTGAAATATATGGGAATAACAGGAAAAGTAGGGAAATGGATATATAATTTTCCTTAGTGACGGAGGCAAGTCGTTACAGTACAAGAGTATCTTCATCAGAATCAGAGGTCCTCAGCTCGGTACCACAAGGAACAGTATTAGCTCCACTACTCTTCATAATCATGCTAACTGACATAGATGAGGACGTTACCAGAGACAGCACAGTACATCCTTTGCGGATGACAAAAGATCAGTAGAAAAATAAGAAACCCAGAAGACATAGGATCTCTACAAACCGACATAAACAAATCTACAAGTGGACTGAAGACAACAATATGAAGTTTAACACCGAGAAATTTCAGCTATTACGGTACGGAAAAAGAGAAGACTTAAAGTCCAAGGAATATTATTCCCCAAATGGACAGGAAATTCAGAGAATTCCAGAGCAAAAGATTTAGGAGTTGTATGACAGATGATGCGAAATTTGAAACACAAAATAAGATAGCAGTAAACAGAGCAAAGAGAATAACGGTCAGATATTGAGAACCTTTAAACGAAGGGATAGGAATGTAATGATTCCTCTACTGAAACCCTGATAATACCCAAATTGGAATACTGCTCGGTCCTAACATCCCCATATAAAAAAGACATTAGACAGCTGGAGGGATCCAAGAAGCTTCACAGCCAAGATCAATGGGTGCAAAGAACTAAATTACTGGGAAAGGTTACGAGAACTAGACCTATATTCACTGAAAGAGAGAGAGATACACCATTATTTACACTTGGAAATAATGGAGAACTAGTCCCTAATCTTACTCTGAATCCCATAACTCCCCAAACAACGGTGGAAAGTAGAAGCGGTAGACTGTGTCGTGTTCCCAAATTGAAGGCGAGATCAGGGAACATCCTTAACCCTGAAAGAAAACAGTTTTGTAGTGATAGGACCAAAACTGTTTAATCAGTTGCCCAAAGACCTAAGAAACACGAAGGAGTTGCAGTGAAATCTTCAAAGAAGACTAGACGCCTGGCTCAAAACATCCCCGATGAGCCGGGCGTACCTGGCTATGTGAGGTGGAGAGCGCAAGAATTCAACTCACTATTTCACCAGGCCAACTCGAGAGGAGGGGCGACAAGCTTGACCTTCGCGAAATGAGAAGTCATCGCGCGGAACCTTTGTAAGGTTGTAAGGTAAGGTAAGGTATAACTTACGATCAGCAAATAAATAAAGAAAACGAAGCTTTAAATAGATAGGGTCTTAATATTATTATCGGTCAACCAGCTATAAACAAATGCCAGCAGGTGCAGATCCAGAGCACAATTTTGGGGGTCGGCGGTCACCTTCCAGAACCTGAGATTATGACACATTGGCAGGCAACTGGTGTGACAGAAGTGCCAACGATTATCACATATTCGTTGTGCCTATAAAGAATGCAGGAAGGAATCTATTTTGGGTCAAAAAAGTCAATTCCTTAAGATGACAGTAAGCTCCAGTGAGGCATAAAATTAGCGCAACATTTACTTTACTATTTTATTAACCACCATCATTAGGGGCAGTTAAAGAAAAATATATTAAATGACTCACTTTTGAACATCAATGTGCCCCTGCATACACTCTTTTGCCAGTATACCTTGGTGCAGTGATGGCGAGCCACTGACCCACGAGCTCTTATTTTAATTTTTTATATTTTCTGCCTTAGTTTTAAAATTATTTTATTCTCCCACCGAAATAAACAGCTGATACACATTGAAACTTTTTTAAATCCACCACTAGGAATCGCCTTGGCAGATATAAGTGCTGCATGTGTGAGACTGACGACAAATATAAACTTCGGATCAAAACATTAGCAGCTAAAATCCAACAAGTTTCTCACTAAAAATAGTAAATAAATAAATAATTGCGACCCAATTTCGTTTTTTTTTTAAATCAAAAGTAACAAAAATGACCGCCCAACAAAAAAGGTTCGCCACCACTACCTTACTGCATGCATCCCTACTTACACGATATCAATATGAAATTAAAACTGTATTCGTGTCCACATTTTGTTCAGCAGCTGTGCCCTAAAATATACAAGAGTTACAAATTACAAGAGATATGTCCAAGTACCAAACGTAACATCAAAATTCTGATCTACTTATTTTTCACGCCTAAGCCTTGGCCATTTTTTTCCCAGTTGACAGCAGTGTGGTGGCGAGCGGTATCAACAAATTGAGTCCACCATTTTACACGCAATGTGCACGTTCAGACAGATTGTTCCTTTCGATATTACACTTACTAAGATTGTCCAAAGAAAAGCAACAGCGATTATTTTTATATGATGCTTCACTCTAATTTTGTATTCTCTCTTTTTTTTTGTTTCCGATCTTTTAAGGTTCTAAATACAATCTCATACAATTAAACGTATACAGTATACACGAACTTAAACACGGCTGAAGTAAATAAATATAAATTGTGCCAGAAGAATTGTATTAACTTCACCACGAAGGTTTGAAAGAACGGTTATGAGTGTTTACAAAACAAAGTAGAGGTCTGCACTGGGACGGGTAGGACCATAAGCCCGGGCCGAGTATGGGCAGGCTTGTTGAAAGCATAACCGGGTTTTAACTTTTCTTAAATGTGTTTAAAATATATATATATATATATATATACGTAAATAAAAAAAATGCTGCCAACATTAATTTTATAGTTGCTGTTTGTCACAATACACGATTTCGATAGTCACACCTATAATACAATAGCTGGCATTAAGTTATTGGTCGGTGACGGTGTCAAATGCGGGGTGGGCCAGAAAAAGTAAGCCTGTGAAGACCGCTAACACAAGGTTGACTATAAAAATAATAAACAGAATATGTAATTGGTTTATTTGATCAACAAATGTCATTCAATTAAATTAAATTCTAAACAAAGGGAAATAAAACTACAGTAAGCAGTGAATCTATTGGATACACAAACTTTCGGCCTATTCTTTTGCCTTCACCAGGTGCAAGTGAACAAGGATACAAGTAGACTGTCAATTCATAGGAGAAAAGGGGGGTGCCAAAATTGAAGAGGGATTAAGAAAAGTATGAGAAAGGAAGGATTAAGGAAGACAAAATACAAAACTAAAAATGAGAGGTCTTCGCTTTGCAAAAGTATACTGTACCGTAATTCCCTTATTCTGAACAAATACTTTGATGCAAATTGTGCGTTGCTGCTGCTTATCGAATAGCTATCCTAATGCGAATTTTTTTTATCCTATCTAAAGAGAGTTGAAATTTACTATCAATTAATTTTGTACCGTTTTCTTTAGCCCATTTAAACGTTTTAATATTTTGTAAATTATTTTATATTTTCTTCATTGAATGCTATTCATTTTCTGTTCAGACGGCGACACAATGCCATTGGATATCTTCGTCGATGCTGCAATCATCTCTCGTATTACATTCGTCATGCTCCTCCTTTTCCGATTGACCTTACTCTTACTAGATTAGATTTCTCCATATAACCTCTCAAAAAATAAAGTCAGAACATTTAAATTATTAGAAAAAACCCACTCTAATAGACAGAGTTTATTTCCACGACAGTTTCGACGCCCACTGGCATCCTCCTCGGGTGGATACAGAAACACAAATGAAACAAAACAAGAGGGAAAAACAGTTCAGGGATCGACCGTTAAGAAATTCGCACCTAGGTTGGATTCCATTCTCTCGAGACAGGAGGGGCATTTTCATTAAGTACATTCGCACAAATTTTTTTTAAAACTATCTTCCTGTTCTAAACATACAGATTCTATTATTTTTACATAATTATTACATTTATAATTAAATTTATTACATTTAATATTGCATAATTATTAATTACAGAAATTATAAATTTATTATTACATTGGTTATTACATTGTTGTTTATTATACAGAAATTATAAACCGAAAAACGAATGAAAAAGGCGATTAGGAAATAATCCAGAGACCATTGAGAAATTCGCACCTAGGTTAGATATCGTTCTCCCGAAACCAGAAGGGCATTTTATTACAGGGTCAGCTTATAACTACATTTCCACAAATTAAAAATATCTTCTTGTTCTATACATACAGATCCTAATGTTTTGACATAATTACTGCATATTTATTTCCACATTAATTACTTCCATTATTACATTTACTAAAAGCGAGTAAGGAATAATGGAAGTAATTAATGTGGAAATAAATATATGCAGTAATTATGTCAAAACATTAGGATCTGTATGTATAGAACAAGAAGATATTTTTAATTTGTGGAAATGTAGTTATAAGCTGACCCTGTAATAAAATGCCCTTCTGGTTTCGGGAGAACGATATCTAACCTAGGTGCGAATTTCTCAATGGTCTCTGGATTATTTCCTAATCGCCTTTTTTCATTCGTTTTTCGGTTTATAATTCTGTATAATAAACAACAATGTAATAACCAATGTAATAATAAATTTATAATTTCTGTAATTAATAATTATGCAATATTAAATGTAATAAATTTAATTATAAATGTAATAATTATGTAAAAATAATAGAATCTGTATGTTTAGAACAGGAAGATAGTTTTAAAAAAATTTGTGCGAATGTACTTAATGAAAATGCCCCTCCTGTCTCGAGAGAATGGAATCCAACCTAGGTGCGAATTTCTTAACGGTCGATCCCTGAACTGTTTTTCCCTCTTGTTTTGTTTCATTTGTGTTTCTGTATCCACCCGAGGAGGATGCCAGTGGGCGTCGAAACTGTCGTGGAAATAAACTCTGTCTATTAGAGTGGGTTTTTATTCTCATATTTTGACCTTCACGTAAAAAAGTGAAGTTTTTTGCATTTATTTAAATTATTGTTTTGGGTTAATAATTTCTAAACTTCAGTTTGAAGTTACATGGTGTTAGGTTGGGGGTGCAGAATTTGATGTCGAGCAGTCGGGGATGAAAACCCTCTTGGTGCCTTGGTGTCGGTGTTTGGGAGAAAATACCAAACCAAAGACCCGCACTAACCAAAACAATTCCAACCAAAAATGTCTTGTCGATCATTCGGAGATTTAACGTCGAGAAATGCAAAATTTTATATATAGGTTCGCGTAACGGTAATTTTGCGTATAGTATGTCAGGAAGAGTGTTAACAAGCGTAGAGCAGGAAAAAGATTCAGGAGTTATTGTCACTGGTGACTTAAAAGTAGCGAAACAAAGTACAGCAGCGGTCAATAAAGTGAACAAAGTGTTAGGTATTATAGCTCGGAATTTTGAGTACAAATCGCGCAATATTATAGTTGGGTAAATTCAGGTTAAATAGACAGATAAACATGGTCATGTCTTCAATTTGCATAAAACTTGGTCTGGGGGCGTTTTTCAGTGAAAAAAACAAATTCCCAAATTTTTTTGAAAATCGGTCAAATAAGTCAAAATGTAGGGTCAGGTCAAATTGTGGCCAAATCGTAACCTAAGAATTTTTTTAATCCCTATATCTCGGCTTCTAATTGTCGTAGCTTAGTAAACTTTATATGGATGGAAGCGGAATGAGCTCTAGTTTCCAAAAATGGTACTTTCATTTGGATAATTTAATAACACTTACCTAATTTTGAAAAAACAAGCTTTTCAGGATTTGACATTGAAGGGATCAATTTTTAAAAAAATTTTATTGAAGAAAAAATGTTGCCTGAGCAAAGATCTACCATAATCAGCAATAAAACGTTAACCTGCAGGCCATTATATAGCTTAAAACTTAATTTTATTAATGCTGGCTTTCTTCATTTTTTATTTTTTATTTTTCTATTTTCAGATTTTAATAACTATATATTGAAAGATACAGGCGTACCTAAATATCTACCTAAATAACTAAAAAAATGCCAAAAAATAAGAAATTACATTGTGATCCTCTAAAAAATAAAGAATTTTCAATAATATTAAAAAAGTTACGAAACTTATGGCTTCTGTAAGTTATGGAGTTCTTCAAAAGGATCAGCTATTGTGTAGCAATTGCTACACCTTAATAAGAAGTCAACTTGGAATACTGGAATCTGTACCAGCACCAGCAGAAGAGGCTGTACTGCTACAAGAACTGTGTCCTTTACCAGCAAATGAAGAATCCTTTGAGCGCAATAGTAGCTCGTCTACAAATATTTCTACGGTTCCACCTGTTGAGGAAATTTTTTTGGAAGATCCACAACATAAGGATATACTTAGCGATAAAATATTACCATCTTTATATGAGCCCCCCATAAAAACAGGTAAATATCTTTAAATAACCATATTTATTTTTTATATAATTAATGAAATCTTTCAATAAACATGTATTTAATTTTTATCTAATTAATAAACCAAGTCTCAGTTAGACAACATACATACATTACATATACATATATAATTTAATAATATTTGTATCTCAATTGTAATTTTATGTAATTCTTTACAGCTGGATTAACGTCACAGCAAAAACAAAAAAAAGGCCACTTCAAAATTTCAGGCAACATCAGAAAAAGTTAGTAGTAGTATGGAATCCGCCTACGGGACTTCTATCGAGGAAGACGCTGTTGCTGGCCGGTCCAAAAAGGGTCTATGGGATGATTTAAAAAGGCAAAAAGTTTATTATACATTGAAAACATGTAGCTATTGTTATTTATATGTACAATACATAATGAAACAATGGATTTTTTTGAGAAAATAAAATTAAATTTAATACTTAATTTACTAACTTAACTTAGATTTTTACTCAACTTTTTTTTTTATAATTTTAGGTATGAAAATATCATGCAAAAGCTTAAAGACAAATTTATTTCTACAACTGATCGCAAGATTAAATTACAAATTAGATCTTTATATCCATTTTCAATTGAAAAAACAGCAGAATTCTTTGAAACTTCTACGTATATGGTGAGAAAAAGTCGGAGTTTGCAAAACTAATATGGTATATTACCGCATGTTCCGAATATGTCGAAAGGAAAGGTCATAACCAGTGAAGTGAAGAGGATTGTAAGAGAATTTTACGAGAGCGATTATAGCCGAATGTGTCCGGGAATGAAGGATTATAAATTTAATATTAATGAAAATTGAGAAAAAGTGAAGATGCAGAAGAGATTGATGCTATGTAATTTACGTGAATTATTCAGAGATATAAAAAATGAAGCCAATCCAAAAATCGGACTTAGCTTTTTTGCAAACTTAAGACCTCCTTGGTGTGTACTCGCAGGTCAGAGCAGTACACACTGTGTGTGTATGTACATACCATCAAAACCCAAAGCTGCAGATAGCAGAGCGTAGAGAGTAGATACGTATTTAAATTACAATTAATAATTACAAACGCTAAGTATATCCTCATTATATTGTTATCCTACTATTTAATATGTTTAGTTTCATTAAATAAATTTTTGATGATAATTAATTCTGAAAAAATGAAGAAAGCCAGCATTAATAAAATTAAGTTTTAAGCTATATAATGGCCTGTAAGCTAACTTTTTATTGCTGATTATGGTAGATCTTTGCTCAGGCAACATTTTTTCTTCAATAAAATTTCTTAAAAAATTGATCCCTTCAAGGTCAAATCCTGAAGTTCGTTTTTTCAAAAAAAAATTTTTTTAATTATCCCAATGAAAGTACAATTTTTGGAAACGAGCTCATTCCGCTTCCATCCATCTAAAGTTTATTAAGCTACGACAATTAGAAGCCGAGATATAGAGATTTAAAAAATTCTTAGGTCACGATTTGGCCAAAATTTGACCTGACCCTAAATTTTGACCTATTTGACAGATTTTCAAAAAATTTGGGAATTTGTTTTTTTTTTCACTAAAAAACACCCTCAGACCAAGTTTCGTAAATATTGAAGATGTATTAGTGTTGTATCAGCACTTCTACCTGTCTATTTATCCTGGATTTACCCAGTTCCTCTTTATAAATAATTAGTTAGACCCCATTTGGAGTACGCGATCCAATTTTGGAATCCGCATATGCGTAAAGATATAGACAAAATCGAAGGATTTCAAAGACGAGCAACTAAGATGATTCCGCCGCTTAGGTCAAAGTCATACGAGGATAGGCTTAAGGAGTTAAAATTGATTACACTCGAGACTAGGAGGCTAAGGGGTGATCTAATCCAGGTTTTCAAAATTATGAATGGGTTCGATAACGTAGAGAGAGAGAGAGCTTTTTCGAAATATCTCAATATAATAGGACTAGAAATAACGGGTAAGTTAGTTTACAAGTAGAAGGTTCGAGAGAGCAGTTGCCAAAAACTTTTTTACGCATGGAGTAGTAAATAGGTGGAATAGTTTGCCGGTAGAAGTAATTAGTAGCACGTCTATAAAAATGTTTAAAAATCGATTAGACGCATATGTTGATAGATTGGGTATAGTTTAGGGTAGTAAAATTAAGGCTTCGTGGTTCGGAACCCACGTAAAATTGTAGGTCCCCTCTGCCGCCACGGAGGACATGCACAATACACAATTACGAACACAGTTGGGTAGACCAGCCATGAGTGGATCCTAGGGTCTTTGTTGGTCTGAAACATTATATCGCGTACGAGGAATGTGGCAATAATTCCAGCATTATACGCTTTCCAACTGGTACAGTGAGGATTTACTTTAGAAAGGCTTTACCTACAATTATACTGAGCTTCTAATCCAAACAAGATAAAGAAGAGTAGAAACAAAATCTGTGAACATCTGCCATACAAGACAATAATCCGTTTTGTCACAGTAGCTTTTACACATCTTTAAAAAGGGCCTTTGAGTTTTCACTGTCCGAAGGATACTGCTCACAAAGGAATTCAAAAAATCTTGAAAGTAATGTTTATCATCATCATTATTATTTCCTGTTTACAATGAAGCGAGATGCAAAATTCAACTACTTACTCGCGGCAGCCATTTTCCTGAGGATTAACCAAAATAATTGATTTAAATTAGAGATTTATTTTAAAATATGCAAGGACATTTCCATTATAAAGAGAAAAATAAGTGTTTCTAGCAAATATTAAAACCAACATATGCCAAATATAAAACAGAAACCAGAAAAACGTTTCAGCATTCATATTCAGCTGAAAATTTGTTGGTTTGAAAAATAACACGCGATATATATATATATAAATACGTACTTAACTCTGTACATAAATATTTCAAACTATGGACTGACTTCTTATAAAGGCAAGACCAATAAAATTAAAAGACAAATTTTATAAACGTTTTAATGAATTAAGATGTTTACATGATTGATAGTTAGCTTTTTTACAAATAAAGATTACGTTTACATAAAAAATGTGCTCTATGAATATAGAAATCAATCTTGATAATTTTTTAAATGACTAAAATCATAGAGGAAGGAATCCTTTTCAAAGATTCTGTAACTTTGGTTCGTGTATGTCAGGAACTACACGCTAAACATCGTACATATTAATTTTCTCTTCCGATTTATAAATTTATGATAAAAAATAGAATACACCAACGTAATGAGTAAATTAGATGATAGGAGAGATGGTAAAGAATAATTCCTTATGAAATCGCTTATCCTAAAGATGGCTTAAACTACAACTGAAAGATAGGAATGTATACATAGAAGTCATCAGCGACCGCCCGTTTGTTCTTGATATACTTCGATAACGTCGTCATTTTCCATTTCAAGCTGAAATAAATTTTCATATTAAAAGAAAAATCATTAATTATATAGAGGAAAAGTTTGT
This sequence comes from Bathynomus jamesi, assembly GCA_023014485.1. Classification (NCBI taxonomy): domain Eukaryota; kingdom Metazoa; phylum Arthropoda; class Malacostraca; order Isopoda; family Cirolanidae; genus Bathynomus; species Bathynomus jamesi. The sequence goes on along the minus strand of JAJOZX010004322.1, from coordinate 165,308 downwards.
CATATCAGACACGAAACAAAACTCGTCCACCTACAAAAACTAACTCTACGAATTTGCACAAAATTAGCAAGGTTTAATGAAGTTTTATATACTGAATGGGGCAATAAAATGTTACCACTTTTCTCTCAACGTTCATAGATATATCGAGTGGTAACCCGACCCCCTGTGAGTGAGTGAGTCTTGGTTACCTTTGGTTTTGCTTCCGCCCGAATTGCTCATTTTGACGAAGGTCAAGCTTGTTGCTCCACCTTAGGGCCGATGGATTCGAGGTTAGCGATGCTAACCACTGCACCACCTAGGCCTATATCTTTTATTTATATATATATTAGGGTGGCCCTTATTTTGACATTTTGGAAAGTTCTACCTCCGACCTTCTCAGATGGTTCCATTTTCGTAAAAACTACTAAGATGAGTCAAATATGAGCCAGATTGAATAATATTTAGGGGTGGCTCAAGGGCTTCAAAGTTTGCCCCCTATTTGTGACCTCGGTAACCTGTTTCCTTTGCTTACAGGTTTTATGCATGATGGCAACGCGTTCCCACGATTTTCTAGTTAGCCCCGCGGACGGGATCGAAGGAAGTAAACTCCCTTCGGGGAAGCAAGTTCTTGGCCACTTCTCGCATCGCCATATTGTTCGCAAAGAAGAAATCCGAACAGCAGCAACTCGGACCATCGAGCGAGTCGAAGAGTTCTGGTTTCGCGCCAGAATCCCAACCAAACAGCCAGGATTCGATCAAAAAGCTTGAGCAACTCTTCTTCGAGTGGAAGGGGCTGAAGAAGAACAAAAGCCGTCGAACCCACAACAAACAAGCTAATGAAGCCAGGTTCTTAGCCAAAGTCTAGGAACTTTTTGGCGTAACACACCCTTGTGCCATGGAGCTCATCAAGAATCAAGAAGAAAAGCTTTTCCTTGGATCTCAGCGGAAGAAGGGACGACCTGGTTCCTTGGGGGGAGTTGATAAGGTGCTGCTCCAACAGCAGCAGAAGGAAGAAAAACTGATGTGGAGACGTATCGATCACAACTTGACAAAGAAGCCTTGTTGGGAAAAACGGAGCTGAAGAGCAGCATTGACTCAGAAGAAGATCTGTATCAAGAACCAGATCCCAGCACAAGTACTGCGGGTAGTGCCTCTCCGCCACAAAACGAGGACGCAAACCTGTCATTTCACCCCAACTGGCCGCTATGTTTGATCGAAATGGTTTAAGTGCAGAGCTACTATGATCGTCTTCGAGGCTTCCAGAGCCCTTGGACAAGACCCACAAGACCTTACTCTGAACAGGTCGACCATCCAACGTCAACAACACCGAAGCAGCAGCCACTGCCAGCATCAAAGACGCGTTCAAACCAGACACACCCCCTACAGTCCACTGGGATAGCAAGCTCATGCCTGATCTCACAGGGAATATGAAGGTGGATAGGCTGGCTATTCTAGTCTCGACAATGGAAGAAGAAGCTGCTGGAGATTCCGAAGATACCCAATGGGACCGGCCAAGCTATGGCCCAAGCTGTGTACAACGCCATTCGCCAGTGGGGCTAGAAAACTTTATCCGTGTCATGTGCTTTGACACAACTAACTCCAACACCGGTCGATCGTCAGGAGCCTGCGTAATTGTCGAGCTCCAACTGGGCCGGCGTCTTCTGCATTTTGCCTGTCGACTCCATATCCTGGAGTTTGTCTTGGCCGCCGCCTTTCAAGCTTGCTTGGGCCCCAATAGTGCACCGGAAATCCTCTTGTTCAAACGGTTCCAAGCACAATGGCCATCCATTGACCAAGAAAGGTACGAGGACGCCTTCTCGGACGACTTCGCTCCATTAGAGCTCGCCGATGTCCGGAACGAGGTCATTGCGTTCAGTGAGCAGCAGCTGTTGGAACACCAACCCCGAGATAACTACCGCGAGCTACTCAACCTTATGCTGATCTTCCTCGGAAGCACACCTTCACGTGGGAAGACGTTTCGAGCTCCTGGGCCTATGCATCTTGCTCGCTGTATGGCAAAAGCCATTTACAGCCTCAAAATTTGGATGTTCCAGTCTCAGTTTCATCTGACCGCGAAGGAAACTAAGGGACAGAGATTTTAACATCTTTCTTGCAAAGGTTTACCTCAAGGCCTGGTTTCTGGCACCTCTTGCTTCCACCGCAGCTAGAAACAATCTCCAACTTCTTCAGCAGCTTCACACATACCCTCAACGAAACATTAGTGCAGCTACATCACGCAAGTTGACCTGCCACTTATGGTACCTGTCGGAGGATTTGATTCTTTGAAGCCTCTTTGATCCAGAGGTGGATTCAACCACAAAGCAGGCCATTCTGAAAATTTCAACAGAGAAGGAAGGAGGACGACGACCCACCAAAACGGGCGTTCATGGATCTGGCGACGGTGGAACAAAAAACGCTCGCCAGTTTTGTGTCAAAGGAAAGCAGAAAACTGTTCGCGACGCTAGGCATGCTGGATACATTCCTGAACGAAGACCCAGGTACATGGAATGACAGGGATGACTTCAAGGCTGCCCAGCCAATCGTCCGCTCTTTAGCAACGACCATGCAGAGCGAGGCGTTGCCCTGATACAAGACGCGACGCAGTCAGGAAGAGCAGCTGCAATATGCCCTCCAAGTTATCTAGCAGAGTCGGGCAAACTTTCCTGAAGCGAAGAAATCAACGCTGGCTGCTGATGAAGTCGTGATGTGTGATTCCGTTATAACCAAGTGTCCCTTCTACACAGTTTTGAAATTATATAATTACATTTTTGTACAATAATCTTTCTTTATAATAATGTAATAAAAGGAGTCATGGAACAAATAACTTAAACGGCCAACACACTTGGTCTATGTCTGGAGGAGTGCTAGAGTGTACAAATTTTGACAGCTTTGAGCCACCTCTAAATATTAACATCGTCTGTTCAAATTTCACATATGATACTTTTTCATAAAAAGGAACCATTTGGCGGGGTCAGACGTAACATTACTGTTCTGAAATTTCACCATATGGATAAGGCCACCCTAATTTTATATATATATATTAGAGTGTCCCAATTTTGTTTGTTCCTGAAGTTTGTCATGCACACCCCCCTAATTTCTTCCACTCGTGAAAACATGCCAGCAAGATGAATTTCATTCGTGTTCTTTAATTTTAAGGGTCCCCTCAAACCATGTGTTACTATTGCTGAACGGCTACTCTACCTTATACTAATTGTAGCATATTTCTTTTCAGGTTATGGATACAAGAAAGCAGGAGACTGTGTGGTTGGTGGGGGTGTTGCGAAATGAACCCCTGGAAACGCTGTGTCAACTCCCGACAGTGGGAGATGTTCTTCACTCGGAAGAAAAAAACGTCCACGGCGGAAGCTGCCAATGTGGTAGCTGATGAGGTTATGGCGGTGTGGGCTCGGGCATCTATTCCGACCTCCCACAAGCCCAAGTGCATCGAGAGGATCAAGGCCCTCTCCACGGACTACGAGAAGGTTGCCGGAAACCGAAACCGTGGGGGAGAGAAGCAACTGGAGCGGGAAAAGGGATTCCAAGCCAACCTGAATACACTGTTCGAAACAGCTCATGCCAACGCCATGAAACTCATCAAAGTCCCCGAAGATCGAGACTTTCTGAATGACCAGCGAACCGTGCGGAAGATGTACATCGGAGGAGAGGACCTGGAGTTTGCTCGCAGGGCAGCGGAAGAAACGCCGAGCAGCTGAAGAGAAGAGGAAGAAGAAAAGCCGCGAAGAGATGGACTCACTGCAAGCAAAAGGAACGGTGAAAAGTGGGTCTTCTTCTTCGGAGTCCATGGCCGAAGCATCCAATGATGATGTCCAATATTCCTCTCCTGGTCCTTCGGCTCCTCGATCCGCTCCCAAGGACGGCCAAGTGTCGGCAAGGAGGATCATCCAATATCCCAATTTTGCTGCAGCCCTGGATCGAACTGGAACCTCAGTACGCCAAGCGATGCACATTGTGGCTCCAGCACTCGCTGCCGCGGGAGTTGAGTTATCCTCGGTCACCTTGTCCAAATCAAGTCTTCACCGTTCACGGCAGAAGTCCAGGAAGAACTTGGCAGCCGGAATCAAGACCGAGTTCAATCCTGATACGCCGCTTGTCGTCCACTTTGATGGCAAACTCCTCCCTGATTCGGATGGAGGGAAATCGGATCGCATACCAGTGCTGGTCAGCGGGAAGAATCTTGAGAAGTTGTTGGCGATCCCAAAAAGCCCTGACAGCACGGGACAGCGGATGGCTGGAGCTGTTCTGAAGGTGCTGGACGATTGGCCGCAAGTTCAACCATGGATTGCCGGTCTCTGCTTCGACACAACAGCGGCGCTTGTGCGATTATCCAGGACCAAATGGACCGCCGCGTTCTTTTCCTGGCTTGCAGACACCACATGATGGAATTGGTAATCACCTCAGTCTTTGACCTGTTCTTCAGGTCTTCTGGCCCCGAAATTGCGCTGTTCGCTCGCTTCAAATCCCAATGGGAGTTCATCGACCAGAAGCAGGCTTCTCCGTTCAACGGCGATGGCCCAAGCGACATCCTTTCGGAATGGGTGGCGTTGAAAAAAGAGCAGATTGTCCACTTCATTGAAGACCAGCTTGAAGTTGGCCACCCAAGAGACGATTACCGGGAGTTCCTGATCCTCGCTCTGGTCTTCCTCGATGGTCATGGCAAACGAGATCTCCGGTACAATCGTCCTGGAGCATACCACCGGGCCAGGTGGATGGCCAAAGGCATTTACTGTCTTAAGATGTTCATCTTCCGAAGCCAATTCCACCTGACCGCTCACGAGGTCCGGTCACTACGCAGGATAAACGTCTTTGCCGTCACCATCTACCTCCAGAGGTGGTTCGAGGCTCCATTGACGGCGGACGCGCCCGTCAATGACCTGGAGCTGTTGGAGGACCTAGAGCGGTACAAGGCGGTGGATCATGATGTAGGTACCGCCGCATTGACGAAATTCCGGGGCCACCTCTGGTACCTAAGCGAAGATTTAGCCGGACTCGCTGTGTTCTCCTCCAAAACCACCGATGCAGAGAAGACGGCCATGCTCCAAAACCTGCACAAGAAGACCGAAAACCCAAAAGATCTGCGTCGGCTGGAGGGAAAGAGTGTCTTGACCGTGAGACGGTCGGATTTGAGCACCTTGGTCACGAAAAGGACTCAAAACCTTTTTCATTGCCTGAAGCTGCCAGTTCCAAAAACCCCCAAAGACCTCGAAGGATGTGCACCATCGTTGAAGTCTGTGAACGACGCGGCGGCAGAACGGGCGGTGAAACTGGCGGAAGATTTCAACGAGGCCTGACAAAAAACGAGGAGGAACGGCAGCTCGTGTACCAAGTCGTCGAATACCACCGCCAGCAGTTCCCCTCAGCAGACAGAAAGATCCTCTGTCCCCCGAAATGAAATGTGCCATTAGGAAGAATTTCCATTTCCTTTAATTTAGTCATTAGAAAGAATTTACATTTCATTCTTCCATTCTAGAATGATTAATGCTGAGCATTTACGTTTGTTCATATAGGATCGAATAAACAAGGTCAATGAAATTTCGCTCATTTTTTCCTTTCTTCAAGTGTAATTAATTAAAGGGGTGTGCAATTTGACTCTTGCAAATTTTTATTTTCACGTGAGGCTGGGACACCCTAAATTATATATATATATGATAAGCAAATATATAATAATTCTATTATATTCTGGGTACTCTGAATGCTGATTGAGTTATCAAAAATTATTTAAATTGCCATAGCTGGACTTCAGGAAAAATACAATTAACACTTACTCTTATTCAATTATTATTCCAAGCAAATAAAATTATGAAGTTCCATTAATTTACTCTGGACTAAACGTTAGTATATAATACTTAAGATCAATACAATAAATCAAAATCAAATCCAATTCAATCTATTTACAGGATCCACCCATTACGTGATCCTGGGGCTTCAGCACTCCGGCCTAAAGCAGTCTAATGCTAATTTCTCAAACTTAGTCTTCTGTAGTTTCAAACAGTCTATGCAATAGGAAATTCTATCACGTAAAGGGCTTGGTGTCACAGCAAAAGACCCGTTTGCACCAACGTGTATAAAACTAATAAGGTGCTTGTACATTAATAAAGTTCACTAAATCTCATAATGCATACAATCAGCAACTAAATGATAAGACGAAGCCATTGCAAATAGATTTATCTTGTACCTCATGGGCAGAGTACATACAGGTTTTACCCTATTACAGTGACAGGTGATACGAAATATGAAAGGAAATGTAAGATGCAGACATGTACCCTTTCTAAATGCTTCTTAAGGGAGACCAGAACTGCATACAGTATTCCAGTTGAGGTCTGACTAGTGAATTATAAAGACACATTACAGTCTCCTTGTTCCAAAACTGGAACTGTCTTTTAATATAACCTAATATTTTTAAGGCCCTCTTTTTGACTTCTGCACAGTGCTTTGACGGTTTCAGATCATTGCTGATATAGACTCCTAAGTCTCTCTCTAAATCGGTCTCAGTCAAGTTCCTTCTCAAGAGAGGGTAATTGGTCTTCAGGTTTTTATAACTTATGTGCGAGAGTAAAAAAAAAAAAAAAAAAAAAAAAAAAAAAAAAAAAAAAAAAGTGTGTAAATGTTCAGTCTTACGACTTGCTCCTTTACATAAACCAAAATTTACTTGTGCTGCCTTTGTCTCCCACTTTCAGTCGCTTCGGCAGGAGTACTTACTGCTTTAGGAGTTTCCTCATCATTGATTCGGCGGCCATCAAAGAGAAACCTTAAGGATGCAACTGGAACACCAACCCTTTCACTGTAAGATTTTTTAAGTTTGCCCATTTGTGTGGTCATTTTTACTCTAAAGTGGATTTCATTGGAGTCCTGGAAGGAAAAGAAGAATATATTCACGAGAAAACAGTTGTATGAATAAATACAAATAGAACAATAACAAAATATACAGGGTGGGAGAAAAGTCTAAGGATTTTACACATAGCTAAAACTATTTAGTTAACATTATACAGATCAGTGTTCAAATGATGAAACAAATCAAAAAAGTAATAATTTTATTCATACAAATATTTGAAATTGTAATTTAATCTAGAGAGAGTTCTCCATCCACTATGATACATTTGTGGATTCCATCTGTGAAACTCTTCATTGTTCTTCTGAACACATTGAGTGGGATCCTTTTCAGTTCTTCCTCTATTCTGTGGCCAAGGGCATTCATATTTGGATAGATGAAACCAGAGTGTAGAATTTGTCACACAAATAAACCCAAAGCCAGAAACCATACAGGGTTGAATCAGGTGATCTGGCTGGCCACTCGATGGGACCTCGTCCCTCAAGCCATCTTCCTTCAAGGTTCATATCCAGAATCTCTCAGGCAACTGGAGAGTATTGTGGCGGCGCTCGATCATATTGATAAAGCCAATTCCTGCCAACACCATTAGTAAACTGGCAAAATTTCGCCTCTCAATACTTGGAAATAGCATTTTCCATCCATCATCTCTCTCGATGTCAAAGTAAATGAGTCCTCAATAACCAATGCACACCCAAATTGTTAGTGTAGCCATTTTAACAGGGTTTACCCAATCGTATTTTGGGATTTTTTTTCACCCAGTAGTGAACGTGTTTGTTTCCTTTACTCATTAAACTGAAAACACAGTCATCTGAAAATTTGAAAATTTGAAATTTTGAAGGAAATCTGGATCAGTCAAACTTTTGTCTCATTGTTTCAGCAAACTGCAGCCATCTATCAGAATCATCATCGTATATGAGATGAGAGTAAATGGGTTTGTAATCGTGGTACCCCCGTGATTTCAATATTTTTGCTACTGAAAATTTGAAAATACCCAATTCCTCCGACTTTTCTCATTAAATTGTTGTATCAACTTGAAAACTGGCCAGGACATTTTCTTTGTTATTGTCTCCTGTTGCTGTTACGAACCTTCCGCTTCTCAAATGACCTTTTACCAGGCTCCCTGTTTCCAAAAGTTTGAGCTTTCAGTATCAAAGAATGGTTGCATTTGGTGGTGGTTTATATTTTTCTTGAAATAAACGCAAACTTTCTTCACAATTATTATAAGAAATAGCTCATGATACGAGATACTTTTTCTTCATTGCTGTATTCCATCCTTAACCCTTAAACACCAGTCGACATCTATTGATGTTCTCTTAAAGAATGCCAGTCAACATCAATTGGTTTTAGGTTTTTCCACAAACAATGGTCAACATCTACGGATGTTTTACCATTATCGTCTTTGAAGTTTAAAATGACTCAAAATCACTACAAAATTATTCTTGAATTCTTTTCCCCCCCCCCATTTTATTGCGCACAGTGGGGTTATCAATCACATCCCTCGCCAGTGGGTCATTCCATGTCAACTCAGCCACAAAATGGCACTTTTTGCACTCACCCCTTTCAATTTTGCTCATACTTGGCACAATAGCAGATATACATGCCAAACTTAAATTCCCAAATTATTAGAGCTGACTGACCTTTGGTTACTGAGATACAAGGTCACAAAGTTGTGACATTTTGACCTTTTTTGCGTTAAATGACTATTTTCAAAATGGTGTAACTAAAAAACTATTAAAGCTAGAGCATTGATTTTGGTCTCATTTTAAAGCTCTTTAGTAGCCCCTTGTTTATTGTCTCTTGTTAAATATCTCTACTGTGAAAAATAAAAAAATCCCTTCAAAAGTTGACCTTTGACCTTGAATAAAAAAAAAATACCTTCTCCTAAAAAATTCAATTTTTTTACATTAATACCTTGAGTCATGTACAACAAAATCCCAAGAAGCTGTAAGTGGCTGATAACTAGTTCAATGTATAAAAAATAAATGAAGTTGGCATCATTCTTCAATTTTAGATTTTTTTTGTCAGTTCATTTATTTAAAAGTTCTGTTCTGATATAGTGTCAGTGAAGACTTAGTTCAACTTAACATTATTAGTTCAAAAACCTTTTTGTGACCTGTGCCAAAAGAAGTCTTTTAAAAGACAACCAGGGTTAAACCCCTCGACAGCCCCAAATCTACTGGAGTAGCGCTGATCCAAAGGCCCAACTAGTATATAAGTACTGTCAACTTTACAGAGTTGACTCCTGACTTCAAGTTAAAGTTAATTTATTTTTACTAAATACATGTATAAAAATTTATTTAATAATTCATTAATTGTTCATTGTTTTCTTTTCAGGATTTTCTTTGTGCTTTTGTGATTTCAGAGTACAAACATGGAACATTTAAAACTGAAACAGAAGTGTGCTGATCCTTTGCTGCGTCACAAAGGTCAGTGTCGAAAGAAGAGTTTGAGAATTGTACCACAGGAACTTGTAAATAAGTTTCCCGATCTGCACTTAACACTACATCACAGACTTTGTAAGCAGTGTAGAGAACATCTTGAGTCCTTGCCTGAGAAAGGAATAGGCACTTTGAATTCAGACATAAATGATTCTTCTTGTAGTAGTGAACCACCTGAAGATCTTGAGAAAATGAAAATGTGACAATAGTGATGCATCAACTTTAGAGCAAACCATGAGATGTGTACTTTGAATGCTTCTTTTGTTTCAATTGGTGAATCACCCATAAAAAAGAGAAAGCTTGTAGAGCAAAAGTCATATGGAGCTAAAAAACTAAGCAAGGTGACAGAGACAGTTAAGAAGAGAATGGAAACAGTTGCAGGAAGAGAGATTTCTGACTCACAATTTAAGGAGCCATCTGGAGATGTAGACTGTTTAGAAATAATAAATCAACTCAAGGAAAAATTCAAAAATGAAAATACTAAAAGAAGTGATAAAATAAAAATCCTCACTGTATTGCCCAAAAGTTGGAGCATTAGGAAAATTGCTTCAGAATTTAACACAACAAGGCATACAGCATCTATTGCTAAACAAATAGTTGAAGAAAAAGGTGTCCTTTCAGACCCAAATCCAAAGGGTGGGAAAAGAATTAAACAGGATACTGTTGACGCTATTAAAGCATTTTATCTTTCAGAAGACATCAGTAGAACAATGCCAGGAAAGAAAGACTATTGTAGTATCATTGACAATGAAAGAGGAAGGATACATTTGCAAAAGCATCTTTTACTTTGCAATTTAAAAGAAGCCTATCATATTTTCAAAGAAAGAAACCAAAGGTGGGATTCAGTAAATTTGCAGAATTGCATCCAAAGCAGTGTTATTGCTGGAGCAACAGGAACTCACTCAGTATGTGTCTGTACAATTCATCAGAATGCCAAACTTATGTTTGTAGGAGCTGAATTAGAAAAACTAACTGCAAATGATGACACACCTATTAAGAATGTATGTCATTGTGTTGCCTTTATGGAATGCAATCCTGCCTCAGACAATGTGGAGATCCATCAGATTTAAAAAACAGACTACTGGACATATTTACAAACAACTTCATTGATATCATAAATTTTAAAAAGTGGACCAATACAGATCGGTCAAATCTTGAATCAGTAGAACTGAATACAGATGAATATATTGACCAATTCTGTAACCAACTGAAAGAATACCAGATACATGACTTCAAGACAAAGATGCAAGCAACTTATTACCATGAAACAAAAATGTCTTTGAAAGATGGTGAGGTCCTTGCTGTGTGTGATTTTGCTGAAAATTATTCCTTTATTCTTCAAGATGAGGTTCAGAGCTTTCACTGGAACAATGAGATGGCTACTCTACATCCATTTGTTATTTACTATAAAAAGGAAGATGAGATTGCTCACCTTAGTTTTGTTATTATTTCAGAGTGTAACATCCATAACACAGTTGCTGTACATTTGTTTCAAAAGCATCTGATAAAATTCCTAAAAGATAATATCTCATCCATCGGTTCCATCCACAAAATAATTTACTTTTCAGATGGGTGTGCAGGACAGTATAAGAACTGCAAAAACTTTTTGAATCTTTGCCATCACAGAGATGATTTTGGAATTGAGGCAGAATGGAATTTTTTTGCAACAAGTTATGGAAAGGGACCCTGTGGTGGTGTTGGAGGCACAGTTAAGAGATTAGCTGCAAAAGCTAGTCTACAACGACCTTATGATGAACAGATCCTTACTGCAGAACAGTTATATACATTTGCAAGTGAAAATATTGTAAATATAAAATGTCATTTTTCAACCAATAAAGAGCATGAAGAGGAAAGCCAACTTCTCCAAGACAGACACTCAACTGCAAGGACTATTGCTGGTACACAGAAATTACACCATTTACTTACAGCCAGTTTCATTGACTTCTCTTAAGGTTAAACATTATTCAAATATTGAGAAAGTTACTGAAAAGGAAGAAGTTGTGACTGAGGAGAAAATACATGGTTTTGTTACTGCTGCATATGATGGCCATTGGTGGGTGGCATATGTGCTGGAAAAGATACCAGAGAAGTAAAAGTCACATTCCTTCATCCTCATGGCCCAAACCCATCATTTGTGTATCCTGGTCGACCAGATGAATTAATCTTACCATATTCAGATATTCTAACACAAGTTGAGGCATCTACTACTAATGGACGAACATACAGGATTTGCAAAGAAGTTACTTTGAAGGCATCCAAAGCTTTGGCAGATCTACAGCACAGAAAGGTAAGAATTCAAAATTAAAATGGTCATGTAACTATATATACACTGCATACATTTTAAGTTGTGATAAATGGAAATCAATGAGCACTATACCTATACATATTGTATGTACATTTTAATATGTTACTTGTATTTGTTAATTTGGTAGCTATCTAGGTATACATTAAAAATTGTTTTCTCTTCTAGAAATCACAATAAATTGGGTGGCCCACAAGAATCTTGTCAACTACTGAAAACCATCACATACATGCACAACATACAGGTGAGGTGGGTAAAGAACAAATATTTAAAAATAAGCATTTGCTTGTTTGTAGAAGGCTGCAGATAGTATGTAGATATGGGTTGTATTTGTAAGAGATTGAGCTGACCTTAGACAAAAATGGTTACTGTCATACAAGGTCACAGTCATGACTGACAATTTTTGTATAAAATGACTTTTTTCAAAATGTTGCTTGAATTCATTATTTTTTATACATTGAACTAGTTATCAGCCACTTACAGCTTCTTGGGATTTTGTTGTACATGACTCAAGGTATTAATGTAAAAAAATTGAATTTTTTAGAAGGTATTTTTTTTTTATTCAAGGTCAAAGGTCAACTTTTGAAGGGATTTTTTTATTTTTCACAGTAGATATATTTAACAAGAGACAATAAACAAGGGGCTACTAAAGAGCTTTACAATGAGACCAAAATCAATGCTCTAGCTTTAATAGTTTTTTAGTTACACCGTTTTGAAAAGTCATTTAACGCAAAAAAGGTCAAAATGTCACAACTTTGTGACCTTGTATCTCAGTAACCAAAGGTCAGTCAGCTCTAATAATTTGGGAATTTAAGTTTGGCGTGTATATCTGCTATTGTGCCAAGTATGAGCAAAATTGAAAGGGGTGTGTGTTTTAGGTGGCTGACTTGACATGGAATGACCCCAGTGTTAAAGGGTTAATGACATGACTAACTGGGGCTTTGGCCTTCCTGGCCTTATATAGTAGTTCTGAAAAGTATCGATATACCCTACTGGAATTTATTTAATAATAAATAAATTATTTGTATGTATAAAATCCTTGAAGACTTTCCTCCCACTAAAATACTAAAAATAAAGACCAGCGAGTCGATTGAATATGAGCACAAGTTTTACATTATGTACAATTCAATTCTTTCAACTATATAAATATTGGTACCCTTCTTATTTCTGATCTGATTTACTCATCATCATTTAAATTAAAAAATTGTATACTTACTAAAATGCCATTAATTAAATAGGTAAAATGCATACATTGGAACGCATTTCCCATTCTCAATAGGGTGATCACAATGGTTGAACTTTACTAAAAAAGCTCAAACCATACGAAAATATGAAGGGATGACCCCTGGAAATAAGGTACCACCCCAATGTCAGGGATACAGTGTTACCTTTTATGACAAAGTTGGGAACATATGACTAACGGTACATCAGTTATAGTAGGGGAGCATTTGTAACTTGGTGGCAGCTTTAGTGATGAAAAGGTGGGACTGGTTTCATTTCATCAGAAACTACCTATAGATGAATAATTTCCATGGTGTCACTCTATGGTGTGTGGCGTGTAGTATTGATGACATCATCAAGATAGCCGCCAATGAAATTCATAAAATCTTCAGTATCTCCGTTATTTATGGACCAATGTGAATGTTTAAGATATCATTTTAAAGATATGTTTTAGGCCTAAAAAAGTGGTCCTAACAACATTTACTCTAAAGTCAATGGTTTCTCAGATATTTCCATATTTATAGTATTAAACCTCGTGTACTTTTTTTTGGATGTTCCACAGGAAATAAAACCTACCAAATTAAGTTTGAGCTATTGGTACTTTATTTTAAGTTGTGAAATTTGATTGTATACTAGGACTGAACTGTTAAAATTACTGACCTTGAGATAACAATTATATAGCATCCTTTAATAGGTCAGTAATTGTGATCATCATCATCATCATCTTCACTGTCAGAGTCTGTTAAGTCAGGGTACAGTGGCAGAATCATTATCACAGAATTCATCATTTCCTCCACACACACATATATCTGTACAAGGTAGGTTGTTTGCTAAACATTTACACGGTGGACTGCATCTGTTCTTCATACATGAACATCTTATCAACTGCAGAATGGAATCTGGAGCACATGGCATTTCACAGAGAATGGGAGCTATTTGTCCATCCTCCATGTTCCATCCATGTCTAATCAGTGATGAAATTGTTGGCCGTGATTTGTCATCTTGGTTCCAGATCATGACCTGGTAGTTGACTCTCTTTATTGTAGGCAGTAACTTTTCCCAGCTCGTCTGTTTCTTAGAAAACAAAGACCAGAGCAACTCTGCAAGTTTAGTTATACTGGTTCTGGGCTGATAGACTTGGCAAATGAATGCTTCCAGTTTATCCAGTACCTGTTCAGAAATTTGTTCTTGTGTTCCTAGTGAATTAAGTGCCAAAAGGGTGTCTTTAGTCGCTGTACTGAATGCTTTCCAGTATGAAATTTTACCTTTCCCTGACAAAGTACCTGTCAATCAGATCCAGACAAGGCATGACATGCAGGCAATGCAGAAGCCTTCAAGGAGCCTAGTGATAGGAATATCTCTGCAATTGAAATAATGTCTTTAGAAGTAGGCACAAAGACTCAGGGGGCAGTTTTGGATACCTTCTTATAGCAAGAATCAAAACATCTGTGTCCTGTGCAAATATAGAGTTTTGTAGTGCCTCTTTCTGTGGCATTGATGGCAGGAAGAATGATCTTCGTGTCTGCCTCTTCTTGTGCACTACGAAGACAGTCCAAAGAACAATGTGAGGTGGCCACTTCTATACACCACGCTACTCCAGTCTTTTTTGGTCATTTGTGCATGCTGAAGCATTTTTTGAGCTAGGTAAGCAGTTAATTCATCTTTGGTACTAATGTGTGAAAGTAGCTTCTTCATAGTAACATTAGCTATGTTTGTGCTATCCATGATTTCATAGTGGATTGGCGCAATCCCCTGGAGCCTCTTTTGCTTTGTCACTCTTGATTGAGTTTTCTTTGTATGTGTCAAACACTAAGTGTATTTCATTATACTCCCAGTAGTACAGTGCCCGCGAAAAGTATCCGATCACCCTTGAAATTTGTATTTTTTACATAAAAAACAATGTTTAAATGTATACTAACCTTATATTAGTATTTTGTCATCTGTCCTTTGGTTTGGATGACTTGTTCTAGACGTTTTGGCATGGATTTAATCAAGTTTTGACAAACTTCCACTGATATTTCCTTGCACCATACCTTTTTGATGGCCTCTTGTAATTTTTCGACTGAGCCAGTGTCATGGCATTCAACCTTATTTTTTATTATTAGCCACAGATTTTCTATCGGATTGAGATCTGGACTATTACCAGGCCAATCCAAAATATCAAATTTATTGTCAGTAATCCATTTTGTCACTATTTTGGCCCTGTGACATGGTGCACCATCATGCATGTATGTTTTTGTCCTTTGGATTGCCATTGCCATTAGAAGTTTATCCTGTAGCATTGCTAAATACCGTGCACCATTCATAGTTGTGTTCTTCGGAAGAAAATATAAGTTTCCACGCCCATAGTAACCGAAACAACCCCAAACCATCACACTTGGAGGGTGTTTCATTGTCTTTAGGGTGTATTTAGGGTCCATCCTATTTGAGCCAATAGGCCGGCGAACCTTTTTTGGACAACTTCTGAATGTCAAAAATGTCGACTCATCGCTAAATAAAACCTTCTTCCAGTCATCAACAGTCCAATGAATGTATTTTTTACAAAATGCGACACGTTTTTTACGCATTTTTTCATTAATGAACGGTTTCTTAGCAGCATGGCGAGATGGTAATCTGAGTTCTTTTTGGAGCCGCTCCTGGATAGTTCGTTCAGAAACACCAGATAACAAATTATTCATATTAAATTTTATTTCTTTCGCAGTTATTGTTGGGTTTTTCAATACTAAACGTTTCATAAGTTTGTCTGTTCGCGAATTTGTTTTCTCGGTCTGCCAGATCGTTTTTTAGGGACTGGCGTGGTTAGGCCACCATTGTTCTTAGCCCGTGAAACCCATAAATTAACGGTACTTTGGGATATGTTAATTCCTTAGCTATCTGTCTCTGTGATTTCCCACATGCATGCAAAGCAACAATAGCACCTCGACAATCACTCTTAAGTGTTTTTTAGCACACATTATATATAAATTTTATTTACACCACTTTCTGTAAAAAAAAAAAAAAAAATCAAGAAATTTACACAAACAGTGAAATCTGACAAATTTGAGACACAGCCACCCGCAACGAAGGCTACCAGAACACTAATTTGAGAATGCGTTGGATAGCTCTCATATCAGCGAGCAACCTCAAAGTTACCAGATGTCGCTAGAACAAATAGAAAGTGAATTACGTGTCTCTGAATATTAAGGGAAAATATTGTATTTTCTTGAGTGATGGGATACTTTTCGCGGGCACTGTACTTTTGAATTTTTTTGGTGAATGCTTCAACCAGATCTTTGCATGTCTGAATGCCTTTTGACTTATCCAAAGCTTGTAGCTCTGCCATGTCATCAACAATTGCAACAGAGAAGGTCCTTTCATGTGGGGTATTGGTAATTGCTGTTGTTGGACTTGTTTGTTTGTTGTTTGGGCCACTGCTTTGTGGTGGTGGTGGTGGTAGTATCAACTTCAAGATTTCGATCAGTTTGCTTTTTTGCTGACAAAGGTGCATAGTTCCATCATTAAACAGTGATCGTGGTACAGCAGAGAATTCATAGAGCCCTAATGTCTCGCATAAATCTACTTGATGCTGTGATCTGCTTACAAGTAGTCAGGCAAATAGTGATCTGTCTGCTCTTAGCTCTGTAACAGTACCAGCCACATTCATTTTTAATTTCTTCTTGGTGCTTGAACACAGATTTAGTTTGTTGTTCTTGATAGGATCCCATAAATTCATGGTGTTAGATTCAGAGAGGAGTCTGTGTTTTGAACTCATCATGCAATCTAACACCAAGAGCATGGAGCTGACCAACATCTTTTGTAATACTTTCACTAAAAACTGCCTTGGTTGAAATGTTAACAAGTTCAGGTCCATCATATGAAAATGTATTTCCAATCCATTTAAGTTCAAGTCACAATTTGTTTATTGCAATATCCTCCCTGTTTACTGCTTCTTTAGAGTTGTAATGATGTTTGTGTGATGCAGCTTGCTCTGGTATCCCTGCCATGCTTGATGTCTTCAGATATATGGTCAAGTACTGGCACTGTTAAAAAATAGCATGCAAGTGCCCTAGGGTGTTGTGTTATGCCCACTAAACCTCCAAAGCTGTTTTGATGTTCAAGTGCTTTATTGGCTCCAAGAGCGCAGAATGGAATATTACTTTTCCTCACAACCCAGTTTCCTTTTTCAAACTCTTCCCATTAGGCCTGTTCAAAAATCAACTTTTTCTTATTTTCATAGGTTTCTGTACATTTTCCCATGCTTTTTGACCTGAAAAAGCTGAAAATCACAACTATTTTGACCTAGGATGTTGGGAAGCATTGCCGCATGGAGTTTTAAATTTTCTGCCTTGAAATCGGCCAAAGCGCCAATTCCAGGGTCCCTTGAATTATGTTTTGCACTTTAACTTTTGATCTAAACAAGATCGAGCAACAAATTAGGTATCAAATGAAAGAGCATAAAATTAATAAATAATAATAATAATAATAATAATAATAAATAAATAATAATTAATAATAATAATTATCTATCATTTTTCAGGAAACAACAGAAACTCAATCAGAATCTAGAAAACCATCTACAAGTTACAACTTCACAATGGCATTAAGCAAGGAGCTGAGGGAGCTCCGTGGGCGCACAGTTGATATCTCAGAACCTCCACGTACTGTCCACAGGCAGGTGTCAACTGGGCCATCTACCAGATCTCTCACTGAAACTTTCCTGGTTGGATACCCTTCAGCTTTTATCAGTGGTTCCCAGCTTCCCACCAACAGACAGGCGTTCCAGTATTTCCTTAATCTTCAGAATTTACTGGAAAATGCAGGGAGGCCCATGGTTCAAGACCTTGCATATGAAACAGTTGAATCTATCATCCCATTCTGGCAGATGGCTAGGATCAAGACAATGACCAAGTACAACGGAATGAAGCTCTTCATGAAACTACATGAGAAACATCGTGCTCTGGTGAAAAGCAAAGGAAGAGCAAGTAACCCTGGAGGAAAAAGAGGAGCATTTCTGCTGGAATTAGACAGCCTGTTCGATATAGGAGCTCCAGATGCAATCCAGGAAATACAGAACAACAGACTGTTATCCAGAGAGAAGAAAGATGAGGATATCAGGTTCTACGAAGACCAAAAGACTGAGAGGAAGTCATATGTCTGGTCATGACAAGATTTTTGAGACAAGATCCCTGCAGCAAGCAGCGAGGAATGAAAGACTGCAGCATAGACAAGAACAAGGTAAAACTAATTACTTTGAACGTTACAAAAAGTTTTAATTTTTACTCCATTGCGATATTTAGCATGTACTTAACAATTACTGTCTTAACATGTTGTACTATTTTACAGCTGCAGCAGAACAAGAGGCAGTTGTTCATGTGGATGACATTACCTGGGGTGACTCAACTGACAATGACGCTAACACAGAGGACATGGATTACCATCAGCCTCGTCCTGGATGTTCTCACCATCAAGACACTGTGACTAGTGTGACTTTGACGTTTCCAAGGAAGGTCATGGAATGTGATGTCATCTGCAATACAGCTGATCGTCTTGGTTTATCAGACAATCAAGTTACTGCCATGGTTTCTGCCACCTTGAAAGCTGGAGGGGCTGATCTGGATAACTTCGTCATCTCAACCTCAACAACACATCGCAACAGAATGCTGTCCAGGTATAATATCAGCCAGAGTCACATGTCCAAGTTTTGTGAAAAACCCCCACAGTACGCTGCCTTACACTGGGATGGAAGGTTGCTCAAAGATGTCTTGGGCAGTGAACCTGGAAGTACCTCAGACTTTAGCTGTGCTAGTGTCTGGTCCACCTTCATACACTGAAGGAAAGTTATTGGGAGTACCTGTCATCGACAATTCTTCTGGCACAGCTCAGGCTGAGGCTTCAATGGATTTACTGGAGACATGGGAACTTACGGATAATGTTACTGCCCTTGTTTTTGACACTACATCCAGTAACAGTGGAGTTCACAGAGGAGCTGCCAAACTGCTAGAGAAAATGCTGAACAAAAAGGTGTTTTATCTGGCCTGTCGACATCACATCCTGGAAATCCTAGGAGGACAATTTGGGAGAAGCTGTTTGGGAAGGTGAAGGGGCCAGATAATCCCTGGTTTGAGCCAAGGAAAACCCAAAGATGCTGGCTATCAACAGCAAATGGCTGAAGGAAAAGAAGAAGAACAGTGAAGAAATACTCCAAGACATTCTAACAGCAGAAAGGCTTCCAAGAGCCGACTACAGGGAAATGGCTGAACTGACAGTCATTGTTCTTGGAGGAATGCCTCCTCGAGGTATTCACTGGAGTTGACCAGGCGCCATTCATCAGGCCAGAAACCTGTACTCCATGAAAATGCTGATGTTTGCAGATCAACTTGAGTACGACGAAGACACTGTATCAAAGCTGGAAAGACTCAACACCTTCCTTGCGCTGTTCTACACTCCTGTATGGATGATGTCAATGTCTGCTGCAGATGCTCTCGTGAATGATCTAAGTCTAATCCAGGACATGTTGAAGTACAAGAAAACTGACCCAGAGCTTGCTGATGCAGTACTTAATAAGATGGAAAACCACAAATGGTACCTGACGCACGAAGTCGTGCCATTTGCCCTGTTCAGCAGTAGATTGAGTGACACATTGAAGCACGACATTGCTGCCCAGTTACATGCCACTGAGAAGCCAGACAGCTTCAGAACAGGAAAGCCTCTATTCCAGAGTGTCACAGCAAAGACCACCCTGGTTGATCTCATTGGGCCAGAATCACATTTCCTGCTGGACACACTGAACATTGGATCCGAGTGGCTTCTGGAACCTGTCACGTCTTGGCCACAGAATGAAGACTACAGAAAAGCATTGGACTATGTTAAGAATCTGAAAGTGGTGAATGACATTGCTGAATGTGGTGTCAAGATGATGAGCGATTTTGAAAATGTCATAACAACAGATGCCAAGCAAAGGGACTATCTCCTTCAAGCTGTGGAGTTCAACAGACGCCACTTTGACAGCTTCAAGAAACAAACTCTCAACAACTGACTGTGTAAATGTCATTATGAAATTAATCATCATGTAATGCTTTCACTTCTTGATCGATTAGACTTGTGACAAAATGTTAATCTCAAATTTGTGTCATGAATAAGGCGCCTTGTCTGCCTTGAGTGTGAGAAAACGAATTTTGTGATATTTCTGAAATCTTTGTATGTACCAATGTGCCATTTCTTGTTCCAAGACTATCATAATTGTATAAGTTAGAAAGAGGATTAAAAAACACTAATTTGGTGCCTATTTTGTTGCTCTATCTTGTTTAGATAAAAAGTTATAGTGCAAAACATGATTCAAGGGACCCCGGAACTGGTGCTTTTGGCCGATTTCAAGGCAGAAAACTTAAAGCTCCATGCGGCAATGCTTCCCAACAACCTAGGTCAAAATGGTTGTGATTTTCGGCCTTTTCAGGTCAAAAAGCATGGGAAAAAGTACAGAAACCTATGAAAATAAGAAAAAGTTGATTTTTGAACAGGGCTATCTTCCCATATTGCAGGATCAGATTCCTTCAAAGCACTCATTTCTGCAAGATGGTATACCATCATCCCGAAGTAATTATGTAAATTTAATGCATAGTAGTACCCAACAATTGCTTCCACTGATGAAATGTGTGCATTCCAGTCACCAATTCTTATAGACCTTATTACTTGCAACAAACATTCCACCATTGCCATGTATTCCCGCATCATTTTAAATGTTGGGTTAGACTGTCCTTGAACATTGTGAAATTCCTTAATTTTTTCAGAGATCTTACATTTCTCAATGGTTGCCAGCAGGTCTTGAATATCGCAGCTTTTGATACATTTGGTTTGTAATTCAACTTTATTAAGAATTTCTGCACATGGATGCTTCTTGAAGAACACTTCCAGGTAGCAGTCATACAGTCATCTGTACTATAAATATCTTTAAAATGAGACCTTAAAAATTCAAATTGGTCCATAAATAATGGAGATACTGAAGATTTTTTGAATTTCATTGGTGGCCATCTTGATGATGTCATCAATACTACATGCCACGCACCATAGAGTGACACCATGGAAGTTATACATCTATAGGTAGTTTCTGATGAAACAAAACCAGTCCCACCTTTTCATCACTAAACCTGGCACAGAGCATGATTTTTCTACATATGCTCCTGGATTATTATAATAAGACGCCACCTCCCTCTGGGGTGTCCAGATTTGTGCTTGGACAAGGGTGGATCTATGCCCTCTGGCCAATAGGCTTATTTTGAAAACACTTTTTAACAGAGTAAATGAATACTAAATATAACAATACACACCTTATAGTTTCATATTTGCATAGTATATAATAACTTAAAATATGTAAAAGCAAAGCAAAATATTTTATCAAATCCCTACTCCTACGAAGAGATAAACACCAACCCTCATCAGTAATGTCAGAATACCAACTAACTACGTAACTCGTGTGAGCCATGACTCATTTAACCAACTCTCACTCAAAATTTTTGAAATCCAACGACAGAAGAGTAATTTCTTTTTGCCCTGAAAACTCTTTTCTAAAGACTGGGACAGCTCTCAGTTAATATTCGATTTACCCCTGTGGGAGCCTTCAACTATGTGTATCATAAATAATCAGTTTTTTATACCAATTCCAAATATACAGCCATTTCTTGTGCAAATTCTTAGTTTTTCAGTTATTTACTCTCAAAGGGTAGCAGTACTTTCAATTGCGAGATGTGTTCACCGGTACTGGTGCATGTGGAAATCCCTGATGTCATGCATCTGCTGTGACATAACATGTTCAGCACATGCGCAGATGATGGGAACTATTTTGCACATGCGTTGATTTCAAATTTCTTCTGCACCAACCAGTGACAAATTTGAAATAGAAGCCAGTATGTGCTCTGGTTGTGAGTTATCGTATTTTGACATAATATGCTGGGTGCATACCAATTAGGTTAGGTTAGTTATATTATGAGAACAGGTTTTTCTGGTGTATTTTGGTTCAAAATTTGCTCATTTGCACAACAAATTAAGGTCAGATTTGAATAAAACACCAAACTACGCCAGAAAAACCTACTATCTTATCAAAATCAAGAATAATTACAAATAATTAGCGCTACTTAAAACACATACCATATCTTTTTTTCTATTCCAGTATTTCCATGATTAGCTTAAAATGGATCAGGAATCTTTAACAGCTTGAGAGCTATATTAAGTCAAAACACTTATCAGGAATGAAGAACTGCATGTGTAATTTTTTTTTTCCTTTGTAGTTATGATACAATAAATACACTTATATGGGCTACTGATAAATGCATAATTAAATTAATAATGAACTTGTTTGCCTTGTATTATTCATAAATGTTTCATATTTTTTTAACTATATTCAAGCACTTGATACATAATTTAAGAGCTGCAGGTTCCCAACCCTTGGCTTAAGAACTACAGGGTGGGCCGTAAGTTTCCATACATAGGAAAAATAAACATTTTTTTATGGACAACCATTTTTATTTATATAATATGCTCTACATGGTTGCCATTGTTTTGAAAACACATTTCAATACGTGTTCCCCACTGTTGATGAACACGCATTAGCACAGTTGACATTATGCTTGTAATGGCGTTGGTGATACGTTCCTTTAGATGATTTATGTCTCGTATCTTTTCCTGATACACCATGGCCTTCAAGTGCCCCCAAAGATAGAAATCAAGTGGGGTGAGATCTGGGGATCTGGGAGGCCACTCCACAGGACCACGCCGACCAATCCAAGCATCCGGAAACTGCTGATCCAAATACCGACGCACGTGAAGACCATAATTTAAATTTTCCTATGTATGGAAACTTACGGCCCACCCTGTACATTACTTACTTGCCCTACTACTTTAAGTTTGATATATTCATTTCCTTCTCCTTCTGGTTTTGGATCCTAAAAAACAAAAATATGAAATTAATAAATGCAATGTTGACTTAAAATTTTTTCTTATGAACCTCTTAATTATACAATGATAATAGGAAATACAGCCATTTCTTAGAAATTATTATTCAAGTAATTTACACAGAGCAAACCTAGGTTTGACAAGTCAAAAAATGAAATTTTTTAGTAGTAATGTAACACGCCTAATTACTGCGATTAAATTGAAATACTATAAATACACATAACTTAATCCTTCATTTCTCAGTGAAATGAAGGAGTTGACAAGGGCAATCATATGCTAAATTTCATCAAGTGATTTTTATTTTACCAATATTTTTAAATTTCTCGCAAGTAAAAATAATTTATATTTATAATTTGTAACTACAAGCTATAAAATTAAAACCATAGACATAGATATTTGTGTATGTACAGTGTATACAAGGCCCTCTAGGACATGGTTGGCAAAAACCCAAAAGCCCAACTACCCAGCAAAAAACCAGTTGGGTTTTTGCCAACCCTGCTCTAGGAAGAAGTGGCTAAATGACAAAAGTATAAAATGCAAGGAAATGCAGTTAAAGTTGTACATACCAAATTTGAATATAGCATAACTTTTTTTTTTATTTTCACAATACAATAAATAAAACTGTTGATGATACACAGTTTTCTTCGACCTTTATGGAGCACCAGGCAGCTAATTAATTTTAAGTGTAAATACCTTTATATAGGCTAAAATATAGTGTGTGGTGGATCCAGGGGGGATTGGGGTCAGAGAGAAATTTTTCATTCCCAATGGTGTGTCTCAGTCAACTATATTAACTCTGAGTAGACAAGTATGTAGGAGGTAAATATGTTTAGTGCAGATCATTTTAGGGCTGGTACATATGTACACATTTCTATGGGTGCATGAGATTGTGTGCATACTGTGCCTGTACAAGAGTTTGTGTCTGTGCCGTAACTAGCATTTACCATTGTGTGTTTTCCTGGTAATTAAGTTTGACAGTGAATTCAGGGTTCTCACATATGTTTTGTTTGTAGGCTACACAATTTATGAGGCTTAAAATTGCCATTTTCCACATTTAGTGCATGAAAGTTATCATGCACTCTTAGATTCTTCAGCATCTCTATTCAGTTTGATATGAGATATGAAGCCATCCTTCTGAAGTGAGGAGAATTTGTTTGGCAGTCTTATGAAGTGAGATAAACCATTAGGGTGTGTCAATTTGGGAGGTGAAAATTAATTTTTGCCAATTCCTTCACTGAGGGGTTTTAAAAATATGTTTTTGGATGTGAAGAATTCAAATCTGCTATTATTTTTGTGATTGCTCAACACTTAGCTTGAGTAAATCTACGTTTGATTAAAAAGCACATAAATTGCTCTCGGAAAACAACATTTATTAATTTTAGCTTCTCAATGTCAGGTAATGCTATAAAGATTTTAGTTTCTCTACATAAAACATATCCTAGTAATCATAAAACAACATTAGAAAATAATGACGACAGTAAAAAAATATTTAAACAACAAGTTTCATCAAGTCTTGCTTTGATTCATTCTTGGACATCAGCCACCGACTTGCTTCTTGGCCTCTGATGTAGCCCTCATGTTTTTCATGTGTATACACCCTGCCTGCTGCCTCCGTGACTTGTTTCACACACCTCTCTATTGACTGAGCATGACAGGGCCCATGACTCCAGATTTGAAAAAATTTACTGGAGCACAGCTCTGAATTTACTTTTTTTTCCCTTACACCACTAGATAGGTTAATGATAGTAAACTCTTGAATTGATGACATACCAATTACAAATTGTTTTAGCTAAACATAATAATACAATAATGTACAGTTTATAACTCACCTTAAGTTTATTTATTCATTGCAGCAGCAACAGTGGACGATGTTAGACCTTGCATGTAAGCATTTGTTGTGAATTTACCACCATGTATGCTTGGCCACTGATCAATGGCTTTCTGTGTGATCATTACAGCAGATCTAGTGCCTGGAGCTGGACCCTCCTTCACTTGGTACTGAAAATGAATCATCAGCATGCCCTAGATCCTTCTTTTCCACCAATTTGAATGTAGATTTGATCAAATCATTGCTCAGGATTTCTTGTATTGATTTACACTTGCTTAAATGGGCTACGGAAATGTCAAATTTGTTGCTTTTTGCTTTATTAGATTTGGATGCAACACTTGAACTTGAAGGCATATTTTGACTCTTCTCTTTATTAACCACAACAGCTTGGTGAGTTTCTTTTGTTAGGCGCAAAATTGCATTCAATGTCTTCTGGATTTGGGAATTTTCAAATTCCTCTAAAGCAGTTTTGTTAGTCTGATGCGCAGATTCCTCACTTACCTTTTGTTTCTTAGGTGGAGGAGAAGCACTTTCTTCAGTCTGTGAAACATCTAGTGAAAAAGTTTCATTTTCTAGATTAGCAGTTGATGAAGTTGGTTCATTTTTCTGAGGTCTAGCACTAGCACATTTTGTGAACAAACTAAATGACTGCTTTGCCGTATCTCTTTGCTGCACTTCATCCTGGTATTTCTTTACTGCAATATCTAAGCTGTGGGCCCAAACTCTGGGACCTCTTGTATTGTAACAAATATTTTTTTTGGAATTAAAATGTTCCTCCCAGTTTTGCTTCTTTGAATATTTGTTCTTGCATTGACCACAAAAGTAACCCCTTTTAACACCCTCACTTTTCTCTCCAACTTCATCAATATTAGGATCCATTATTGGTTACTGACTACCTGAAAAAATACAAAATAAGTAAAAGTTAGTAAATATAGTATGGTAAAAGTGAGTAAAAGTAAGTAAATATAGTACAATGAAAGTAAGTATAAGTAAGTGCTTTAAACTTAGTAAAAGTAAGGAAGAGTAAGTAAAAGTAAGTTTAAACTTAACTAAACTTTTCAATTCTAGAGTCATGGTGGATTACTTAAAACCGCACAAGTAATTATCTGGCCAATTTATCAAACCTGGCCGAGATCAATGGAACATAGTCCAATCCTGATAATTTTAAATTAAAAAAATATACGTTTTAATAAAATTTTAATTATCAAAACATTGAAGCTTAACAAAAAATAAAAATAATTGTTAAATATGGAATTACCAACTAAACTTAAAATAACTAAATTTGTAATTTAAAAAAATTGGTTTGTACAAGAATGTATACGCAAAAAAATTGCATAACGTCTAGCGGATGAACAAAACCCAAACCCAAATTTACTTTTTCTCATGGTCAAATTTACTGGAGCAATGCTCCCAAGATCCCAGGAATCTGGAGTCATGACAGGGCCACTGTGGAACTTGCATAGGCTTGTCAAAGAACTTCTTTACTTCCGCTGTAGTCAGTTTACATGTCAAAGGAGGTTCAAATACCCCGTCAGACCAGTCTGTCAGCTCCAACACGGAAGAAGCACTGGGGTTGATGGAAGGTGTCTTCCTGGGACGTACAGAAAGATCTCCAAGTGTGTCATCATCTCCACCCCTCATGTCAACAATCTTTTGGACACCAGCTCTCCTCTCCTCACTGTCATCTGAGCACAAGTGTGTCTGGATTATCATTTCGCTGAATGCATACCGTGCTGAGCGCTTGATAGTTGGCAAAACAGCATCCACTACAGCCTTCTTTTGCAGCCTAACTAGCCGCAGCTGAAACAAGATGTGGCGTGGGCCTTCCACCCAAGAGTGTTTTACTTTGATGTTGAACCAACAGGGTAGTACACACCAACAATGTATTCCACTATCAGTCTTAAGTTGTTGAGGGTTTTGCCTTTAAGGCCATGTTTTGAAACCCATATGCGACAAAGCCTGTTTGCTGTTGTCAACCACCTTGAATGGCTCACTGGACCAATTGAGAGTTTGGTGAATGAAGGATCAATTTCAAGTTCGGTTGCAGTGTCTAGCATCTTGCCAATGTTACCTGTCCACTTGTTGTTAGACAAGGTCTTCCCATCCAGTGCTGTGATCAAGTGTCGCAGGGGTAACTCGTTAGTGTGGAGGGCACAAACCAACCAGATCAGCTTACGGCAAAGCTTGACCTCTACCCAATGCATGGAACCACCCTCCCAGCCAGTGTTAACATTTGTAGAATCACCTCCAATGGCCTGCAGGCTTTTATCAATGCCCTTCTTCTTCATGAAATCTATAAGATTATCAGCAATAACTTCAGCAGGTTTTTTCTCATTGAGCCTTTCTCAGGAGTGAAGTGGTAGAGATATCTTCCACCTGGCTCACTGCACACAGAATAATGCTCTTCTTTGATGATGCTGGGGAACTGACAATCTGAATTGTCTGCTTTCAGCATAACTTTAGTTGTATCTTGACGGCCGTCAAAGAAGATGCAGTCAATTTCACCCTTCTTACAAAGACCATCAAATTCCTGATCCAGGGATCTCATAACTTTTTCTTGGGCCCTCTTGACTTTATTGTGATCAACTACAAGTCTCTTGTCTTCTTCAGTGATCAAGCCAGCATCCATAAAGGCAGCAGTGGTGATGGCAGCTGTGGCACGCAGGCCAACACCATATCTGATGCTATGCATAGCAACATTAGGTATTTCTAATGTGTTGTACTCTGGCTTTTTATTGGAAGTTGAAGACGTGCTTGGTATTTCTAATGTCACTTCATAACTTCCATCCTTTCCATCTTGAGCATCAGCTATTTGTTCTTCATTTTCATCATCAGAGAAAATTATTTCATTTGATGGCATTGAAACATCCTGCTTACTTGTCTGCTTATATTCAGCAAGCCTTCTTCTTTCGTCTTCTTGCCACTTCTGCTTTTTGACTTGTCTGTTGTGCTCAGGTTGATCTGGCAAGCCAATCTGATGTGGTCCAATAGAACCAGACTTGTCTCTCTGACCTTTAATGAAAGCAAGTTCCTTCACAGGGATCTTCATCTCCCTAGGGCATGTACAGTTAATGTGTTTCGTTTTTGCAACCAGCATCTGCAAGGCAGCTAAATTCAGAGCAGAGAACAATTTTACACTTGCAACTGAGGATGTCAAAAAGCTTGTCAAGTTTTGCAATGAAAGCCTCTTTGACATGTAGCTTTCCTCTCCCAAGAGATATGTTTTTGGCCTGCTCCCAGCTCTCTTGGATCTTGTTTAAGATTGTGACTCGTGAATTTACAACGGGGGGCTACAAAAGAAGTTTGCTCATTCCCACTTTTCAAGAACTTTAGGGTAAATGTCCTTTGCAAGACTGGCTGCTGGGTAGTTTCTCACATCCTCACCACTTTGTTCTCTTAGCAGTAGCCCATATTTCAGAATGT
Organism: Bathynomus jamesi; assembly: GCA_023014485.1. Classification (NCBI taxonomy): domain Eukaryota; kingdom Metazoa; phylum Arthropoda; class Malacostraca; order Isopoda; family Cirolanidae; genus Bathynomus; species Bathynomus jamesi. The sequence continues at coordinate 137,346 of JAJOZX010004322.1, read as the reverse complement.
CTCGCAGAGTTGGGAGTTCAGAGGGCAACAACTCTCTACCAGTTCCAATTAGGTTGCTCATGTGTGTGAATGTCCCCAGTCTTGTCCTCCTTTTAGAAGCCATTGTAGGTCAATTCCCACTGGTTAGGATGGTAGCACTGACGGACAAGTAATCTTCAGCACACTGATGAATATGTTTCAACCTGTGAAATAAAAAAACAGCAGTGCATTATATATACAGCATATATAATTATTAATATAATAATTATTATATAATTCCACAAAAAAGTAAAAAAAGTCACTATTTTTATGTAGCTTCTTACCAAGCAAAACTAAATTATATTAAATTAACAAAAATATCTTTAGAATTCCTAAGTCATGCTGCAACTTTTTAGCACCCCTCATATTTGGAATTTGAAAGTTGAAAAATTCGACACACCCTAACAAACCATTAGCACATTTTTTTTTTAATACTTTCCTCATCAGAATTATATAATAATTATATAATTTAGGTGCCTTGGTGGTGTAGTGGTTAGCATTGCTGACTATGAATCCATCAGCCCCAGGTTCAAGACCCAGTGACAGCAGCCAGCACACAGCAAAACCCTGCTGTTCATCCTTCCACACAACAAAGAAAGTGGTTGGTAGATAAATAGGTAGCCCTGGGTGGCCTAGTGATTAAGATGCTGGGCTACTGATGGGGCATGGTTCAGATTCCAAGTTAAACTGTATGTCTAAAGTGGAGTAAAAAACTTGACCTTTGTCAGAATGAACAATTTGGGTGAATAACCAAAGGTTAATGGCAGCAAGCTAAAGATTGGCAGTTGTAAATGTAATTTTAGTTATCTTCTTAACAAATGAGCATCTTTTTTCTGGGTTCAGTTGGACAGTAGGTTAAAAATTGGCTGTTCATTATTTCTATCTTGAAGCAGGTATTTTTTGGATTTGGTTGAACATTAAAAAAATTATAGATTAGCCATTCTTCTAATAAATTAGTAATCATTGAACATTAAACTTATTACCAAGTTTTTAGGTTGGATTCAGAACCACATCCCAACCCAACCAGCCCTCCTAAACAAAAATTGTAAGTCCACTACTGGATAGACATTAACAATTTCGTAAAATATGAATGTTTACACACCTTCAGCCTCCTACTTTTCTACATACATTTGGTTAATATGAAGCCATACTGCCCAATGAAGGTTAGAAAATGCAAAATATCATTTTAACCCATCAAATCTTCGCATCGCGGAAAACGACGGTTCATTTGTTCCATAGATCTTCGCATCGCTGTAAGAGACGCGTAACATCATTAACACGTAATTCACAAATTATGCCATAATTGGTTAATTTTGAATATGTAGGCGTGTCTTCCACCATTTCTGACCAATTGTAAGTAAGAATTAATCAGCTGAAATGAGTAGAATCTAAGAAAACTGACTCCCAATTGGTTTAGGGTCGTGAAATCCATAGAGTATAATAAAAATGGCCGCTAATTGGTTCAGGGTCACGCGGTCTGTTTTGCCTTTTTTTTTTTTTTCACTAGATATTTGTTTGTGGGTATTTTTTATTTATTTTTTGTAGTACTTGCGTTACCTTATTTCTATACAATAATGTCTTGAAGTGAAAGTGATACTGACATCGTGTGTAATGATTCAAGTGTATCGGGGTGTAGGTATCAATACTTTAGGATAGGCCAATAGCGAGAGCGCTTTCAAAAATCATTAATATTTATTGAGACAGTGAAACTCATTTTCTTTTCAGATATGCAAGTTACCCATAAAATTTTGAGCTAAATGAGTAAAGAAAACTAATTTTGATGGGAAACTTGTCTAGCTAAGAGGCCTCCAAGACTAAATTTCTCTACTTTTTTTTTTCTTCCAACGTCAGACCATTACTTTGGTCTTATATAATTATTTTAGGAGAATTTAATAAACATAATATTGAAGTACATTTCTTTCTCATTAAAATGATGCATAATAATATATATCTAGCAAGAACAATCCGATCATTGCAAAAAAAAAAACTGGAAAGGTATACAATTCCAGGAATATTTATGCATCGTTTGAATAAGCCGTGATGGGTTAAAGTCAACTTACTCCAATACTTCAAAATTAACCATTATGTGTAGAGAGCTATTAAGAATCCCTATGACAGTTTGGAAAAGGGTCATTCCATGTCAAATCAGACACAAGGGCAAAAAAGTGTCAACCATCTCCAATTTTGTTTATACTTAGTACACTTAAGGACCCTTATGAGAAATGTAGATACCCAAAATTTCAGACCTTTGTGACCTCAGGGTGCCGATATGAGGTCACGAAAGTTGACCTTTTGATCAGATTTTTTTTAAAATTTAATATATCTAAATTGTCATATCTCGGCTTCTACTGGACCGATTTACTTCATTTTGGTGCCATTTTAAAGCTTGAAAGGAGTAGAATCTTTTGTCTATATTGAAATATATCCATAAATGATTCACAAAAAAGTTATAGAAGTTGGAAATATTTGAACTTGAGTAAAAAAAAAATATCTCCAATTTTTAAAAATTTTTGTCCCAAGATACCTCTATACAAGCACAATATTGTGTAAAAATTTCATTATTCTCTGGCAAATACTTTAGAAAATATAGCACTTTCAGTGTGAATTTTTAAAAAAATAAAAAAATGACAGAAAATGAAAAATCATTGCTATTCCTATGGAATGATGTGGAGTAACTTTTATTTTTGAAAGTATAGCACTACGACAAATAAAAACTAATTGAGAGCTGTAAATTTGATTTGACACGTCCTATTAGGTATACCTATTTTTGTATCTGTTATTTGTATGCAAACATTAACTCCTAGTACAAATAACTTTTATGTGTACATGTACTTTCTTTTTTTCAGATCTTTTAGGAAACTATAAAATAAATCATCTATATGTAATATATTCAGAAATTCCTAGCCAGATACCTATTCTATTTCAATTAGGAAATTTTGAAGTGGATTTGCTTAAATTAAAAAGAAAATGTGCTGATCCTTTCAATGAGCATCAAGGGAAATGGCGAACTAAGCGACTAAGAGTAGTTACACCTGAAATAATCGTTAAGTGGCCTGATCTTCAATTAACTGCAAATCATAGACTATGTAATCCTTGCAGAATTCTTGTTGATAAAATATTAAAAGAAAATACTGAAAATTCAGACAGTGACTCATCTCATCCCTCTGGCAATGTCATATCCGAAAGACCACTTGAACTTGTGTCATCAGGGTCAGGCTAAGTTCAGCATCTCTAACATTAAATTTTGAATTAGCGACGCTGAATAGGCTAGTTCATTAAAAGAAATACGAGATAGTCCAGTTAAAAAACAAAAATTAGATACTCAAAAGGCATATGGACTGAAAAAATTTAAACAAGTCAAAGATACATTCAAAAGAAAAATAGAAGCTGCTAGTGGGAAAACTATAGTTGAAGAGGAAGAAACATCACAGGAAGAGGAGGATTATAAAGAAATTTTAGACCAGCTAAAAGAAAAATTTAATGATTCAAGCACTAAAAGAAGTGAAAAAATTAAAATTTTAACAGTTCTGCCCAAAAGCGGGAGTATAAGAAAAATATGCCAAGAATTCAATACTACCAAGCACACTGCATGCATTGCTAAGAAAATGGTAGAAAGTTCTGGAATTTTGTCAGGACCAAATCCAAAATCTGGGAAAGTTCTGGAAATGGGAATAGAAGATTCAGTTAAAAAATTTTATTTAAATGAAAACATAAGTAGATTAATGCCGGGTAAAAAAGATTTTGTGAGTATTATTACCAAACAAGGTCAAAGGGAACATAAACAGAAACACCTTCTCTGTAACTTAAAAGAGGTATATGAGGCCTTTAAAAATAAATACCTAAGGATGAATATTGGATTTAGTAAATTTGCCTCATTAAGGCCTAAACAATGTGTAATTGCGGGCGGATCTGGTACACACTCAGTATGCATTTGTGTTATCGACCAAAACCTAAAACTTATGTTCATTGGGGCAAAAATTGATAAAATTACAGAGCCTAAAATCAGTCATGTCCGCCAATTGTTACCTTCCCTAATGTGCAATCCTCCCTCGCAAGTATGTTGCCTAATGGAATGTAATCTCTGTGGTGATACCACCTATTTAACCACTCAGCTCCAAATGTTATTCTATGAAAATTATGTTAACATTCAATTCAAAAAATGGACCAACACCAATAGGTCAAATTTAGAAACATGATGCAGTTGTCTACAGAGGATTACATAGAAGAATTTTGTGAAAAATTGAAGCAGTATCAGGTAATAACAACAATTTAATAACACTTATTGAACATATCATGTATAATTATTACAAAATCATAAAATAATATATCTATATTGACAAAATAACCTCGTACTAGAATATCATTTGAAAAATCCAATGAAATAAAAGACAATTTTAATTAGTTTTTAACAAAAAATAATATATCTACAAGCCCTTCTAAATTCTAATTTACATACATACTTTCAGATCCATGATTTCCTAACAAATATGCAATGAAACTACTATCAGGATAAGAAAACATCATTGGAAAATGATGACATTTTGGCTGTATGCGACTTCTCAGAAAATTATTCAGCTATTCTCCAAGATGAAGTTCAGTCATTCCATTGGAACAACCAAATTACTATTCATCCATTCATTCTATATTTCAAGGCCCAAGGAAATCTAAAGAACTTAAATTTTGTAATTATTTCAGAATGTAATGACAATGTTGTCACAGTTCATCTTTTTCAACGCCACCTGCGTAAACTTATAGAAGAAAAAATTCCATTTGTAAATTTTTTTTTAGATTTTTCGGACGGATGTGCTGCCCAATACAAAAATTGTAAAAATTTCCTTAACCTCTGTTACCATAAAAATGATTTTAATTTGGAGGTGGATTGGAATTTTTTCACTACAAGTCATGGAAAATGACCATGCGATGGATTGGGGGGCACTATTAAAAAATTAGCTGCAAAAGCAAGCCTCCAAAGACCATATGATAACCAAATAATAACACCCCAAAATTTGTTTGAATTTGCTAACTGTAACATTAAAAACATAAATTTTAAATTTTTAACAACTGAAGACCATCAAAAAGAATTTTTAAAAGACCAAAACTGTTTCCAGAACTCTAAAATTGCACCATGTGAAACCTGTTTCACTTTCATCAATTACTGTTAAAAGATATTCGGCATCTAATGAGTCAACAATCGTAAAAGTAACCAAGGAAGAGGAAATGATAGAAGAAAATGATATAAATGGTTTTGTTGCTATAGATTATGATGACCACTGGTGGTTATCATATGTTTTGGAAAAATCAACAGAATCCAGAGGTGAAGGTGTCATTCTTACACCCTCATGGTCCCAATCCTTCATTTTTCTATCTCCAACATCCAGATATTTTGACAATAAGATTTTCAACCGTCATCAGAAAGTTGATGTAATGATGAGAAATGGGAGTGTGTACAATTTAGTAAAGAAGATGTACCGAAAGTCTCAATCTCAAAGAATTACTTCAAAGAAAGATAACCTAAAATACCTATTTAAATTTAGAATTTTCAAATTAACAACCATCTAACCCATGCTATATACCAATAATTTAATGTAATCACTAGCAATTCACTTTCATAATTTCTCTATTTAATTTCAGATTCAGTCAATAATTTTCCTTTATGTAACAAACTTTATTTTTACAGATTAACAACAACTAAAGGGGATCACAAAATTTTACAAGGAAAGATCTCTTTCAACTGGGCTGATGAAAATAATATTAAATTCAATTTAAATAAATTCAAACATGTTAATTCTTCTAGAATAAATACTAAAATTACTAGAAAGTACCATACTCAAAACAAATTAATTAGTTTTTATATACGTTTGGAAAATTTTAGAAAAAATCTCCCCTACATAGACAAAAATAGGTACACCTATAGTTGCCAAATTTAAAGCTCCAAATTAATTATTTTATTTGTCATAATGCTGTATATACTCAAAAAATAAAGTTACTCCACATCATTTTTCATTTTCTGTCATTTTTTTAATATTTTTTTTTTTAAATTTGTCACACTGAGTATGCTATATTTTCTCAAGTATTTGCCAGAGAATAATGAAATTTTTACACAATGTTGTGCTTGGATAGAGGTACCTTGGGACAAAAAATTTAAAAAAAAAAAAAAAAAAATTTTTATTCAAGTTCAAATATTTCCAACTTCTATAACTTTTTTATGAATAATTTATGAGATACATTTCAAGACAGACAAAACATTCTACTCGGTTCAAGCTTTAAAATGAGACAAAAATGAAGTAAATCGGTCAAGTAGAAGCCGAGATATGACAATTTAGATATACTGGTCAAAAAAAGAAACGCAATTAGCTTGCATATGGTGTAAAATTTAAGTTGTTAGTGGTATTATCACAGTTTCAAGATTATGTTTAAATGTTTGTTCAAATCTTTTAAAGCCACTTAGTGCATGTTTTTAAACCTGACTAATCCCGGCTAAGACGCCATTTTGTTACAAACAATAAAGAGAGATTAAATTGAATGTATTCTTTATGAAGGCATGCATTTTTTCTTTGACTTCACAGAATACACACTGCCCATTGAGAAAACCAAACTTTTTCCCGCGATTGAGGCATGCCACGACTCTCAGAGGTCAACAGAGGTCGTGCCTTGGGCATGTCTGCTTCAAGAACTGAGCTGGTGGTTGTTGATGGCGCTCTGACTGCCCAGCGCTACAGGGATGAGATTCTTCACCCACATGTTCTTCCATTCATGAGGCAACATCCAAAATTGGTGCTCCTGCAACAGGACAATGCCAGACCTCATGCAGCCAGGATAGTGCAGACCTTACCATGGCCAGCCTTCAGCCCAGACATGTCACCGATAGAGCATGCATGGGATGAACTTGAACGGCGAGTCCGCAGACGTCAGCATCAGCTGCAGAACATCAGGGAACTGACCAATGCAATTATTGAAGAGTGGAGGGCCATCCCTGTTGCTTTCCTGCAGAGACTGTTGAGGTCGATGAGGGCCAGACTCCAAGCCTGCATTGTGACTAGGGGTGGCCATACGCATTATTGACTGTTTGTTATGTTAAAGAATCATTTACTATATACTGAGTCCTCATGTTTATTAATAAATCTCAAAAATTGTGTTTCTTTTTTTGACCAGTATATATTAAATTTTTAAAAAATCTGGTCAAAAGGTCAACTTTCGTGACCTCATATCTTGGCACACTGAGGTCACAGAAGTGTGAAATTTTGGGTATCTACATTTCTCATAAGGGTCCTTAAGTGTACTAAGTATAAACAAAATCTGAGATGGTTGACATTTTTTTCCCTTATATGTCTGATTTGACATGGAATGACCCTGATGCCCTAATTAAGTTTGAGCACCAAATATACACTGTGGCAATGGTCATCATGTGACAGTGTTCTATATTTGAAGTCTGGAAATGTTAACCATATATAGGTATCCCTCAATATCCAATCATTCAGCTATCCAATTTTAATAAATTAACACCCTTTTATCAATTTCCAACAATTTCTGTTATCCTGAAAAATTGCCAAAAAATACCTCCCAAAACTCGTGGCATGCGCATCTCAACCTTCACTCACACAGTACTGTAGATCCAAAATGGTCTCCACACATGGCTCATTAATGAAGGCCTGGTGATACTTCAGGAGAATAATCCCGACTGCACCAGAAGTTCCAACGCATCAAAAAAGTAAGGCAGATGAACATCTTTGCCTTTTTCAAGCCCATCACTCTGCAGCCACCAATGTCACTACCACAGTCAGAGCCATCCACCTTGGGAGTCAATTTCCAAACCTGCCACTCTAGCAATAAAGTGTCTATTTATTTACGTCTCCATCAGGCCAAATATGTTGAGGAACATTCAAAGAAACCCACTTTTTCATTTACAAAACTGTTTTGAGATTGGTGGGAATCATTTCCAACAAATAAATAAACAAAAATGTATTTTCCTATGATGCACGACTTTATGGACAACCTGTAATTTGATAGTAACTAACAAATGGACAAAAAATTATCACCAGTCAAAATATAAAAAATTCCAATAGTATTGTGAGTACTTCTTTTGCAACCTTTAATCACAAAAGCAACAGGCCAGCAACTTTCTAATTTTTTTTTTATGCAGGAAGGAGGAGCCAAAAGCTATTATTCTGATTAAAATTACTTTATACATTCTTTTTTTTAAACTTTTATCCCCCTAGACACAGTATTTATATTATGGGAAGATAGTTCTGACTAGCACAGGCTTTTGCAGGAATGGAAACCTCACGCGGGTCAGGGGATCACTGTACCATCAAACTACAATTTTTTTCAAATCTACGGGCAAAGATCAGCTTAATGGTACCAAATATAGTGAGATGCGATAAATACTCAGTACGCGAGAGCTCACTAAATTCTGAACAGGGAAGAGTCTATGGGGGTGTTTTTGGGGGGACTCGGGGGGGGACCCCTCTAAATCACCTCCAAATGAGCTGAAATTTCGCAGGACAACAACATTTTGGCCGAGAGAAACTCTTTAGGTGGTGAGACCCTACAATTTCAAAAATGAAAATATGACTTTGAAGCAGTTTCTCAGACACCCTGTACTTTCTTTCATATTACTAAAACAAATTGGTACTTTGCTAATAGTACAATTCTAAGTATGGTAATTACTGTTGCAATTTGAGAGTATGTACGGTACAATATACAAATAATTTCATTACAGACATTTATTACTCGCGTATCAATAACTACCAGTACTTTAATATAGCTAACCTCTCAAGGTATGCTTGCAATTTTGAATATGACATACTTTCCCCTCCTTGATTGATACCAATTATTATTAAAGTTGAAAATAATGTATTGGATACCCTCAGGGGCAGTGTTTCTCAACCTGGGGTTTATGGGAGGTACTGAGTAGGGTCCCAGTGCTCAGCAAAATAGTCAGCCAACATGGAATATTGAAGTTTATTTCTCCAGCAAAAATTACAAATAAGTAAAATCAAAGTATTTTTAAAGTAAAAAAAACTTGTGTAATATTACAGTTTTATGGGTGAAATTATTCTGTTAGTTGTAATCTTCATCTGAAATGGTTAGGCTCAGCCTACGTCTTTCAATGAAGTACTTGTGACCACTTTGCCTTTATTAATCTGATATTTGGATGAATAAACTAAACAAAGTAACATGGTCAATTTCAATGCTTTAATCACAACCATTGATGAGAAGCCCAACTTACGCAAGAATGAGGTTGCAAATGGAATTAAAACTTTCAGTGCTTCACATACCAGTTATGTATACTTTACTGTGCTATACAAAATGTACAAAAGTCTTCTGACAACTTTTCCAAAAAAAATTTATGTTAAAAGGGTCACCAGCACAAAAATGGCTGAGAAAAACCACTCCAGGGGTTGGGCCTAACATTAATATAAAATCTTAAAGAATTTTTAGATGCATGCTACATATTTTTCTTTGTTTTTATAAGATTTAGTAATCATTTTATTGCCTATATAATTATCTATATTTTTGGTTTTGAAATATAAAAAAAATTAAAGTTATTAAGCCTATGCTGTAGCCCAGTGGTTCCCAATGTCAGGTCATGGGGGTCCTCAAGTAGGGTTACAAAGGGTCACTATATTCACTATTTCTTAATTAAATTTATATACATATTTAAATCTTATCAAACTTGAGGGTCAGGAGGTCCTGTTGGTGGCCAATTTATGGTTAGGGTTGCCAGGTGTCCGGTATTTGGGCTCTCTATCCAGTTAAAAAAATCAAAGAATTACCAGACACGTAAAAGTAAACCACATCTTTATCTGCTTTTTTATTTTTGTCTTAATAGGTGTAGCTTTAATAGGTAGCTTTAATAGATCTGCTTTTTTTGATTATCCACAATTTGTTGTTTTTTAAAATAAATAATTATTTTACATATTTTTCTATTACGATCTGATAAAGAATTGGATAGTTTCACAGCGCTGTATTGGATGGAATTTTTGTACATGTTATGTAACTTTGTTTGAATAAAAGTTAAATGCAGATAAAGTTGATTTCATTAATACCTAACTGTTTTCAATGTTATTTGTAAGTTGGTTGCAATATTATTTTCTGGTTAAAGTGTTATTTATCCATATATATAATTAACTGATTTTGTAAAGCATCTAATGAACTGATTTGAGAGTAATGAAGAAAATAAATTTTTTACTTTTTAGCCCATAGATCCAAGTTTTAGGTACCATATTTAAAATATACATAATACTGGGCAAAATTCCAGATGCAGTTTGGAGACAAGTTCATAACAGCTTTGAAATATGTTAAACTATGTTAGGTTAGTAATCTGGGCCTATGGATTATCTTTCAACTGCCTCCAGCATCTGGAATTTTATCTAACATTCTTGCATCTTCACAATATCAAGTAGCTAATTTAATTTATTGAAACCAAGTATTTATTTTCAGCAAGTATAAAGAGACCAGTTTTTGGGTTCCTCATTGGCCAAAAGTTGTTGATGTAGGAAATAACCAACCTATAATGACCACATAATCTGGATGGATACAAAGTGTCACCCTAATTGGTCTGATGAAATGGGTAAAATCATCAAAATATGATGTCCCTGAAACTTATTTTTTATGTAAATGGATTTTTTATTAGGTATCAGGGTGAGATAGGGGAGAGCTTATTTTTATTTTTTTTTGCTACATCACTATTTATCAATAAACTTGTTTCAATGTACATCACATTTCTGTACAATTTATAAAAGGAAACAAATCAAAACTAAAAAGTTAAATTTTTTTTTTCACAGATTTTGATCTTGAATTGCACCATATAAAAATCACTGACACTGTTCGCATGTTTTTATATAAAGGAAGAAAAACAAATAGACAAAATATTATTTTATTTGAATGATAAAAAGGCACCCCTCAGATGGCACTTCTTTTACATTAATGGATAATTAGAGCAAATATATGACTGAACGAAAAATATGTTTTAAAACAAAGCGACTTAAATTCTATTTAAGACATACTGTATATTGATTAAGAATATAGGGATTTCAGTGGCTGAAGGACCTCCTTTCTCTGATTTTCAATGATTTGAAAGGCCAGTTGTCTCTCTTCCTCACTCTTTGTGAGCTTCTCATTAAACTCTGTAGCCAGTTTGACTCCTTGTTCAGCACAGTCGTTGATTACTTTGACTGCCATGACTCGATTACGGTGCTCCTCAATGTCTTCAAGTTTCTTGGGAATTTCTATTTTCAAACACTTGAAGAAGTCTTGTGTTTGAGTTGTGACAAAACTGGTAATCTTTAAGTCATTGGGGTTTTGCAACATTCGGGGGTCCACCTTTCTTGCCCTCACTTTTCGAGGAGGCGCGTGGTGAAGGTTGTGGAGCATTAGAACCTTATCATCTTCAGTCACGAGGTTTGAGAAAAAGCCAAATCCTACAAGATCCTCCTCTTGAGGAGGGCCAACTCATTTGCTGGAGCATCAATTCGAACTGGAGATGTATACCAAGCTTGAAGATAAACTGTCACTGAAAAGGCGTTTATTCGTATCAGAGCTTGTTTTTCATGAGGGGTGAGAAGGAATTGGTTCCTAAATAAGTAAATTTTTAAGGAATAGATGCCCTTTCCCATCCATCTAGCTCTGCTGTAAGCTCCTGGGTAGTGGAATCTGCTATCAGAGCCTTTATTTGTTTTAGGCATTGGACAACCAAGGAAGATAAGTGCAAGTTCTAAGTATTCCCTGTAGTCACCTCGAGTGTGGCCCTCTTGAAGTTTGGAGTTGATGAAAGAAATAAGCTTGTCTCTGTGTTTCAAGATCCAATGATCTAAAGATTCTGAGGTGAGATCATTGGGTTCATAGGGCTTGTAATTCTGCTGATCAATGTTATCCCAACAATCTCTGAATCGATTGAATAAGGGAATTTGTGGACCCGAAGAAGAGAAAAACATGTCAAAAACTGCAGTGATAAGAAGCTCGTGGATATGGTGGCGGCATGCCAGAAAAAGGAGTGATCTCTGAAGGGCCTTTTGGATGATGGTACTTGGTACAAGCCCCAGCATGGATACCTTTATTGCTTGCAGTAGTATCAAAACAAAGGCCTGCTACCCACTCATTTACTTGTGGCCATTGCTTCAAGACATCTAAAACTGCTCTCCCCATTTCTTCTCCCGTTCCAGAAATAAGCTTTGGAATAGACAGTAATTTTTCTAATTCGCCTGCACCAGTCACAACAATGGGCATTACATCAATCTTACCCCCATGCATGGATGGAAGAAGCTTTCCATCAAAATGAATTATTAAAGGGGTATTTGGTTGGAAACTGGCTTTAATGTCTTCTCCCATCTGCATCCGTGTTGATCGCCGAGACCTGTAGATAGAGGATGATGAAAGTGTGATCTCTTCAATTTCCACTCCAGCAGCTGAAAGGGCAGGTGCCACAATGTGCATAGCAGCTCTTGCAGATGTTCCAGTGCGGTCCAGAGCAGCCAAGAACTTTTTATCCCTAACAATTACACCTGGTTCAAGCTTCTCCTTTTTGAAGATGATGATGATGAGAGTGCTCTGTAGAACAATTCATCACCAGATGATTCTTCACTTCCTCCTGAACCGGAATTTTCACATTGGTTGAGATCCACAACCTTTGTCAATTGCCTCATTTCTTACTTTGATTTCCTGCGAAGTTTTTCCATTCTTTCCATGCTTATCTGTCGTGCTTTTGCCTTTCTTGAAAACTCCTTGTCTTCTGGATCCATAATCATTTTCCGATCGTTCCTTTGATCCTTAAGAAAATCTTTATCCTCCTGCAATTTTATTTCTGTTTCCACTTCTGAATGAGCTACATCGAAAAGCTTCTTTAAGCTGGTGACAAATTCTGCTTCATTCTTCTCTTGGGTAGGAGTTCGTCGAGTTCGGTTCTTGACCAGCCCTTCATGCTTATTGTAAAGCCTTTTAAGCTTTGAGACAATATAAGGCTTGTGGGATGTAATTAAGGAGGCTTTTTCCCACATAGCAATAACTTCGTTGGCTACAGTTGCGCAAGCTACAGAGACATTTTGCTTTCCCACCTTAATGTGATAAAAAAGATGTTTAAGGACATCACTGTTAGTTGGAAGCTGCTTCTCAGAAAAACCCTCTTCCAGCACTTGTCCGACCAACCAGACTTCACACTTGTTTCTGGTTTTTGCCATAATTCTGAGGGAAAAAGTTTTACCACCTGTTAGTCTTAATAATAATATAATATAATCATTAATCACTCACCTAAATTATATTATGACTTGATTACTGTAAGAAAGTTGTAAAGTAACATGAAGTAACCTTTCTAGAACAGTAAACTTGTGAAAATATCAGTAATTATAGATGAAAAAGCAAATAAAACATCATATAATCCATAAAGGGAAAAATGGAAATTCTAGAATAGTTATCCTGAAGGAAGAATTTTCTAGAATTCTCTCTAAAGAATATAGGGGGGTTACTGGACCATTCCTGAAAATGACCTACTTATCTTCCAATTTTATTTATGAATTTTATATACCAAATTTAAGAGGACATCACAAAATAAATAAATATATTTGCCAGAAAAATGAAAATTTTCTCATGAGGGGTAAAATAGATATGCATTGAGGGGTGGGATAACAATAAGCTCTTGTCTTAATATTTTGCAAGAAGTCTTTATTCATGACATATTACTTTTTTAGTATGTGTGCGTTGAGCCATCATAAATTTCGATTTTTCGAAATGGCCTAATGACCATAAAAGCATTGCCATTTTCTATACCTTACCAATTATGTAAAATTTTATGTACAATTTAGGACTTATTCACACTGCTACAGTAATTATTGTTCTTCTTAATACTATATTACATAAAGGGGGATCCAGAGAAATGGGACCCAAAAGAAACCCCTGTAACTCTTAAAGTATAAGTCCTTTTATAAAATCATACGCATCATTCGAAAGAGGATAGTTACAAGTTTGTACAGGATTGTATAGGTTTTGACAATACAAGATAAGATAAGATACAAAACAAAATAAAAGTGTTAGTTAAAACTAACCCTTCAAGATGACTGCATGGACTGTGGAACAGCTGCGTTTCATAACTGAGCAATATTATGAGCATGGAAGAAGTGTAGTTTCAGCTCAAAGATCTAAGAAAGTAATCCGTCGGTGTGTCAGAAATTTTTCCCTAACTGGCAGCATTGGAAAAAGAAAACCAACTGGAAGAGTGCGCACAGCAAGGATAGATGAGATCATTAACAGAACTCATGAAATTGTACAGGATAATCCTAACATAAGCATCAGATGTGCTTCTCAGCTGTTAGGAGTTGGATATGGAACAACACACCGTATATTCAAGCAAAATTTAATACTCTTTCCATATAAAATTCAAACAGTGCAACAACTAAACGATGGAGATTTCGCACGAAGACGACAATTCTGTCAATGGATCCAACAGAAGGTAAATGACACCACCAATTTTCTAGCAACTTTGATTATGTCAGACAAAGCCCATTTTCACTTGAATGGAACTGTAAACAAACAAAATTGTCGTTTCTGGGCAACAGAAAATCCATTGAATATTACCGAAGTCCCGTTGCATAGTCAGCGTGTAACTGTTTGGTGTGGTCTTACTGCATCTCAGATCATAGGGCCATACTTTTTCGAGGATTCCACTGGAAACACGGTCACTGTAAATGGTGATCGCTACAAAAAAATGTTGACCAATTTCCTTATTCCTAAATTAAGAGATCTTTGTCTAGAAAACCACTGGTTCCAACAAGACGGAGCTACCTGCCATACCACGAGGAACTGCATGGCAGTTTTGCGTCAAACGTTTCCAGGCGAGTTAATCTCAAGATTTGGAGATGTTGAATGTCCAGCAAGGTCTCCGGATTTTTCTCCCTTAGATTATTATCTCTGGGGATATTTAAAGAGTAGGGTCTACAGAAATAACCCAACGACCTTGCAAGAATTGAAGGCCGCCATCACAAATGAGATACAGGCCATACCACCGCACACTCTTGCAAAAGTGATGCAGAACTTACAAGCGAGAACATTGGAATGCTTGGCAACTAATGGAGCACATTTGAAAGGAGTAATTTTAAAAAAATAAATATTTCATAATAAACTTGTAACTCTACTCTTTCGAATGATATATAGTTTTTATGAAAGGAATTAAATATTAATAATATTTGGCTTTTTTTTATGGGTCCCATTTATCTGGATCACCCAGTATTATTAGTTAATACAGTAAACCCTTGATTTAATGGACCTCCGTTCAATGGACTTTGGAAACTGGATGCTGTCTGACATTCCTGACATCTGATCTACTGCACATTTTGCGCTTCAGTTGACATCATGAACCCACTCTGTTGTTGACTGCATTCCATGATAGAGCATTGTCTTTACCTCTCAAGTTTTGCTTTCAATTCAGTGTTTGTTTGCTTTAATAGCATATAAAGTGAACAGAAGTTATCAAACATGGCCTCTAAAGCTAGGTGTGTGTAAAGAAAGTGACTGAATTTGAGTGTTTTGAAAAATATTAAGTTAATAGCGAAGCTGGAGTCTGGTGTGTCAGGAGTATGATATGAAAACACAAATGTGTAGGATATTCATAAAAACAAAGAAAAGCTCAAACAATCTTCATTAAAGTTTAATGTTGATGCTTCACCCAGTGGTTCATAAATTGGTGGAAGAAAGCATATGAAAGTGGCACAGGATAAAAATCTCGAGGAAGCTGTATACAAGTGGTATGTGCAGCATTATAAGGTAAAGTGAAAAAATCAAAATTGAGGGGGGTCTAGATAGTTGTCTTTTGTCCAGGATTAAACTTTAAAACCAATTCTGGGTGGTTGCATACAAAACTGACTGCTACCAGCCAATTTATACAAATTGTATGTGCATGTGACCAAAATTTGAACCCAGTGACCTATCTCAGGTTGTGGACATGATAGAAAGACAATTTAAAAACTGTTTATGATGTATTTTTTACCTCTGAAGCAGATTAAAACATTTACAGAAGGCTGCAAGCTCAATAATGCATCAAAAAATCCATATTTCGTAATTTTTGCTCAAAAAATGCAATTTTTCTGCCCTTTTTCTCCAAATATTTTTTTATTTGAAATTATATTTTAGATTTTTCTTTTCAGGTTGAATTTATAGAATGATAAATACATGCATTTTGATAACCTTATTGCCAAAATATACTGCATAGTAGGATGTCGAGATGCAGTGACAATTAAAATTCTTAATGAAGGTCACAGATTTTCAAGCAGACTCATTCCCCAACAGAAAGCTTCCTCTTGGTAAAGATGTCATCCAACATATAATGGCAGACGAGAACTGGACAATCAGACAAACAGCTAATATGGTTGCACTAATTCTGCCTGAACACTGGATTTGGTGCAATGTCTATCCAATTTCACACCCCAGTGTCACCAGCAAGATTCAGGATCTAGTCAAAGAATTTTTGAGGTAAGCCTCAAATTTTTAGTCCCTTATAAAAAGATTTAAAATATGTAATACTTTTGTAAATTTTTGTAGTTACTAGGGATGTACCAATATATCAGATTTTTAGCAGTATCAACTGATATTTCATAATATTCCATTATATATAAAAATTATGCTATTAATACACATCTTTAATAGGTCACGATATGGACAGAGGGAATGTTTGGCTTAATGCTGTAGGTTAATCATAACCTAGGTCCTAAGAAATGTTGCACACAAATTTTACCCAATTTTCTTTTTAAACAGCCAATCAAACAAGTGTAAATCCTTTAAGAAATAGATATAAAGCCTAGAAAACCAAAAAACTATCTTTTAGTCATAGCTCACAATATTAACCCAGTTAACTAGTTAAAAACACATTTACTAAGCCCAACATAGGCCCACAGTCCAATTGTATAACAAACAAAACTATGACATCTAATGCAGTATTGCCATCTTTAATGAAGAGGATTATTGCTTTGTTGCCAAATTTTCAATACAGAAAATAAATTATAAATATGTTACAAAAATATGACAAACTAATAAACCTTAGCTGGATATCGGTATTGGCCAATACTGTTTTTAATTATTGGTATTGGTTATCATCTAAAAAGCAATATCAGTACATCCCAAGTAGTTACATTTATTTGTTTGTGACAGTAATTTTATTAACAATCATGCAATTCAGTGATTCGCAAATCATAAGAATGATCAGTAATAAATTCTGTTTTGACTACGGTACTTAACTTAGGGTTTATAATTAAAATATGAATTCATAACATTAAAGTTTTGGTAATTTTGTAGGTTTGATAGATATCCAAAAAAGAAACCATGACAAGTTCCAAAGTGATCTTTCTTCCTTCACTGAAAAAAACTTCCAAGTTGTTTGACATCTTCTGTGAGGACTCAAATCGGAGGAGATTTGGAACATTTGTATCAACTCAAAATGACAGAAGGCATTTCCTCTTTCTATGAGGACCAGAAAACAGCTACAATAGGACAATGCATTGGTTTTAAGGAACGCCTTACATCGGCAGACATCAGATACAAAAGGAGAGGAGTACAGCAGGAGCAAGCAAAAGAATCAGTGAGTTTGATCTATATAAATTTTAAAACTTTTGATTAATGGCCACCAAAAATATGGTTTCTTGAAATGATTGTGCTGCAAATTACAAAAATTTTATTTTTGCAACTTTGGTAAACTATCTTTTATCATAATCATATTGTATTTTATTATTCCCAGGGAAGAAGAGCTCACAAGAGTTTTTCAAGTTGTTCCATCAAGCTCAGCAGCAATACATGACAGTGATCTTGAGTCTCTCAAGTCAGGGCAGCCTGGAATCACGTGATGAAACAGCTGGTGTCAGTGAACAACAGGAATACATGACAGAACAAAATAGGTAGTCTACCAAACCTCACTTGGCAGTGTGACAGGTATACTATATAGTTTAAAATATGAGCATAGGCGTACGAGGTGTGGGGGGGGGGGGGGGCTCCCTAAGATTCGGGAATCAAAATTTTTCAGGCAAAAACTTTAGTTTTCATATGCACAACAAAATGCATTATAATTTATATTAAATATTATATTAAGTTAAAAATTTTGTCAATTGCACCACGTGTGTTTGTTCAGCAAATGGTCTTTATGCCCTTCTTTCTCTTTGGACAATCCAGAATTAATTTTGTTTCAAAAATGTTTGTACCTATTATAGTCTAGTTTGTGACCAAAACTGATCAAAATTTTTGGGAATAACAATGAGCCAAGTTGAAAATACTTGGCAATAACGTTGAGGGATCGCTTGCCATTCTGCGACTAATCGCTGAGCCAGTTGCCGGAGGTTGATGGCAGGGATGTGATGTGATCGAACTCGCCGCCCTAGTTCATCCCACGCATGCTCAATGGGTGACAAGTCGGGTGAATATGCAGGCCAATCCATGTGCTGAACATTCTGCTCCTGCAGGAAGTCGGTCACCACCCTGGCACGATGAGGTCTTGCATTGTCGTCCTGGAACCAAGCTCCTGGTCCAATCCGCTGCAGAAGTGGAATTACCAGAGGTTGAACAATCTCATTGAGATAACGCTGACCAGTCAAATTTCCGTTGATGACGTACAGAGGGGTTCTGTGGTTCATGGATATCCCCGCCCACACCATCACACTTCCTCCTCCAAATGGTAGACGTTGAGCAACGTTGACATCAGCAGCTCTCTCTCCTTGACAACGATAAACACGAGCCCGGCCATCATTGAACTGGAGCGAGAAGCGTGACTCATCTGTGAACATTGTCTCTGCCCACTGACCACGGTTCCACCGGATATGATGTCTGCACCAATCTCAGCGAGCCCTTCTGTGATGGTCAAGTAGCGGTGGTCGGACTGCAGGACGCCGGCATCGCAAACGATTCCTAATGGTCTGGTCGGACACATTGGTGCCTCTGGCAGCTCTGAGTTGATCCCGAAGATGCCATGCGGTCACAAAGCGCTGTCGCAATGCCGTTATCATCAGGAAGCAGTCTTCTCGTGCTGTTGTTGATCGGGATCTTCCAGAATGGGGGCGATTCTGAACAGCATTAGTTGTCCTGACATCTGCCAGAGTCTGCCGATAACGCTTTGGCTTACATTTAGACGCTGAGCCACAGTTCTCTGAGTTTGTCCATCTTGTAGCCAGCCAATGGCCCTTCCCCTGTCTTGGATGCTGAGTTGTCGTCGAACCATCTTCAAATTTCAAGTGATGATGAATGGAAAATGCTCAGCCCTTTTATTGCTAAAATTGGCATGCATGGAATGACACTCATGCAAAACACATGCAAATGGTGCATGAGGTGTCACAATGGGTGTTTCGAGGCAGTTTGTCAGTTTAGTCTGACTAAGTTCATGCTTCAAATCTATGAAAAGGAAATCTGGGTTAACTCAAAAAGTTTCTAAAGATAAGTGCAATGATTGCATGTCCCATAATAACATGATGTCTATAGTCCAAATGACAACCCAAAGGAGGATATTCTAACCCTATCTGGCTTAAAAAGACATGCTTACAAAAATGATCAAAAAATTTCATTTGACCCTTAAATTCTTTTGAGTAGTATATATAAGCTTTTCAGGCAATGATGACCAGCCCTCCCTGTTAACATGAGTTCCATACGCTTATGAATATGAGTATGCTTTGAACACTCTTGTTGCTCTGTTGACAATACCTTTGAAAAAATTATTTATAATCCATGTAATGTTGCTAATAGTTAGTCCAAATCTTGGACACTGCTGTCCAGTGAACATCTTGTTGGCATAGTAACTTTATGTCTTTCAACAGATATCAAGTAAGTGACAGAGGCAGAACAACAGTTGCATCAGCAATTTTAGAGGATTATGGAATTATCACTACTACTAATAAGATGAACATAAGTGACAGGTAACAGTTCAATTATCTTGTACATTAGTATCTGATTCAAATCAAGTACTGGTATTTCACAAAAAGGATACATTTCAAACAAGTGTTAAAATTTAAATATTGTTAGTCAAAACCTATAGAACTTGCTTACATAACTGTCTTTAAAATTGAGTAAATTTGCACTATGAAGTTTGCAGGAACAATCTGAGAAGAGAATGAAAAATATCAAAGCCATAAGAGAAGAGGAGGATAAATTGTTTAAATTGGTGTACCGTATACTATTTATGTGGATGATTGCAAAGACGCAACAATGGTGACAGTTGAAATGAATGGCAAATATTACGGAAGAACTGAGCTAGAAGAGCACTACCATATGTAATTGTAGGAGAACCTGGTAAGATTTCAAAATTTGATCTTTAGTTTGCATTTTGTAACAGATATACTCAAAATATTTAAGATGAATTTTGGATATAGAAATTGGAAAATAGATATAAACCCTGAAATATATAAAAAAATTCTCTAATTTCTGAATACTATTACTATTTCAGGTGATTTCTATCTCTCACATGCGACTCCAAGTAATGGCAAGTGGTTGACTATTGCAACAGATATATACAAGGCCTTCAAAGACACTGAATTACAAACCAAACTTGCCATGATAGGATCTGATGGGACTAATACAATGACTGGTTCAAATGGTGGAGCTATCAGATGCCTGGAAGAACTGCTTGGTAGACCTTTGCAGTGGAGCATTTGCCTACTACACTGGAATGAACTCCATGTCTTTGTTACTCTGGAGGGAGAACAAAGAGCCCATACTCATTTTCAAGAAACATAGGGGTTGAACTTGGTGGAAATGTATCTCAGTGGGATGCGATTTCATTCAAACCAATTAGGAATTACAAATTTCCAGTTATTCCTAACGAAGTACTGGAGGACCTCAGGACCAGTGTTGGGCACTAAAGCGTTAATCCGATAACAGTTAATTAACGAAGTTAACTTTTTTTAACGGACTATTAACGGAAGTTAATTTCCATTTATCATTATCAGACCAGTTAACTTCCGATAACTCGATATTTAGTCTGTTAAAGTCTGTTAACACGTTAACTGTGAGGAGTCATTCACGGAAGATCACCGCTCCACGAATGAATTCAAACCACCATCTTCAGTTCCCGCCATAATAATTCTCTGGTAAATTAAAATTTAGTTAATGGTTTAGTGGTTACAGGGTTTCAAAACATGTAATCAGTACATTTTTTTATTAAAAATAAAAAAAAAAAAGTTATTAAGCAAAAAGTTGCAAAACTTGATAAAAATACAGTTAAATACCTATTTATTGTTGGATTTTGCATAAACAAACATTTTCTATGGGTTTTAAAGCTTTTTTCCTTGATTTTTTTAAATGTTAGTAAAGAAATAGTTATCATTAACGGATTATCGTTAACTTCCGTTAACTTTGTAGTAAAATTATCGGAGTTAAAAATTGGGGTTAATGGATTATCATTATCGAAGTTAACTTTTTGGTTAATGGTGCCCACCACTGCTCAGGACTAATCAGTATTATGCCTACAGAATCTGTATGGATGTTATGCTTGGCTGTGTTGATCCTGATCTTGAGCTCCTTAAGTTGGACCAATCTGTCATTCAAGGTGGTTGACTGACATGTAGAATCCTCAGATTTTATACATCTCAAAGGAAGCCTTCCAAAGTTCTGGTCACACTTGCAGAGTTTTTGTATCTTGGTCTATTTTTCAAGTTGGTTCCAGATCAAGGAGTATCAATGCACAGATGGTGCTAAAACTTTTATGATATGCTACAAAGGATCCTGAAATTTCCTCACAAGGAAGCCAGGGAGATAGCCTTAAAAACCCTCTACCAAAATACATACTATGCTCACCCTGAGAATGTATTAATTGCCATGCTTGCTGATTCAGACCCACAAATCTGCAACATCGCAGTTAACAAGGTACTTTTGGTCAGAGGGAATGAATCAGTTGAAACAGTGATAGGACTTCGAAGGTGGTGACCTGATAATTGATTCAGATGAGTATATTGAAGTCCCAGAGTTACAGCCTGACTCAAGTGTTGTGAGATGATAGTGTCAGGAGATTCATTTCATGGTGCCTAAAATCAATAATGAAGCTCAAGGGTATCTCAAAATAAAAATTTAAATTCACCTGACATTCATGAGCCTCCTATCATAGGATCTCTAACCAATGAAGAACTCAAACATAAGAAATGAAGCACAAACTCAACCAGCCTTGTCATAATCAGGCTGTAGAGAGGCACATTAAACTTATAACAGAGGCTTCCTCAACTGTGGTAGGATTTGAATGTCATGATGGCATTTTTCAACAAAAGATAAAATCAAGAAAACTGATGAAAGTGTTCAATACAAAAATACAATATTCTGAAACTGTTTAGATGATTATTTTTTATTACTTTGTTTAATGAGTGATAGATTGAACCTGTGTTGTGCATTATATATGTACCGTAATACTGAAAATTGCAATTTTTGGCCAAAAATAATATAAATATGGATTTTTTTATGCATTATTGAGCCTGCAGCCCACTGCAAATGTTTTAATCTGTTTCAGAGGTAAAAAATACATCAAACAGTTTTTAAATTGTCTTTCTATCATGTCCAGAACCCAAGATAGGTCACTGGATTCAAATTTTGGTCACACACATATATGATTTATATAAATTGGCCAGTAGCAGTCAGTTTTGTATGCAACCATCCAAAATCAGTTTTAAAGTTTAATCCTGGACAAAAGACAACTATCTAGACCCCCATCAATTTTGATCCTAACATTTCATTTTTTCACTCCACCTTATAGCCTAGGAGAACAATTCTCAGCATCTAGATTCTTCCTGTCATCATCATCTGTCCCTCATGACCTAGCTAGTAGAATCTACCAAACTGGCCTGGAGTACTTCTCAAACACTTAATGAAAAGTGCATCTTCAGTCTTAACAACCACTTGTGCAACATAGTGAAGTTTGGTTCTTCTCTGGGTTTTGTATTCAACTAGAATCCAATCATATAGCTGATATATGTCCTCTTTGCTCTCAGTTGCTACTTGTGCCTAGGGCTCATTACTCCAGCTAAATATTTATTTGCTGTCAGCTGTTACCTCTGAGAAACCAACCACCAGTCTCCCAATGGTAGTGACAGAGTGGATGGAGTGGGTACTGGGTATTGGCATCTTCACGTTGTAGGGTTTTGCTGATTCTCACTTCTCAAGTCTTTGTATTTTTAAATTCATGCATTCCTCTCTTTCCAGCCACTCAGCTTTTGCAGCCTCTAGTTAAGAGTGTTAATTAAGTCAATCTTTTCAAGCATAGGCAGATACTGTAATTAATGCAAAAGTGCTCAAATCAGTTTAATAGGGCATCTTACTAGAAACAGCTTTGGGCTAGTGTTAATCCCTAGTCCAGTATTTAGCCCTGATAGTCCCTGTTGAACTCAAGAAAAGGGCGAGATCATAGTCCATTACTGAAGCTAGAAGGTACCAGTATGTTTTAGAAGTTTAGCACTAAGGATCCAGAACTAAAGTGCTCCTTCTAGAGCAGGGATGAGGAAACTTTTCAGTACCAAGGGCGAAAATCGATAACAAACACCTCTGCGGGCATCTGGCAATTTTAAGCTTATATACAGCGTGTCCCAAAGAAATGTATACCCACTTTGTTCGATAATACCAGCTATGAGGATAATAAATATATTACTTTTTATATGTTTTTTAATAAAGAATTTTCTCCTGAATCTAAATATGTAATTATTTTTATTAAAAATTGAACAAAAAAGTTACAAATGTTTAAATTATAATTATTATTTTCGAGACTTCATGTGCGATATTTTCTAATATTTTAACCAACTGTTTTGAGATACTTATGTTTAGTGTTGATATTGAAGCATAAATGTTGTAATTATTAGTTAATTCAAAAAATTTACAAATTCCATGGTTAAATGACACTTTATCCAAGATGTTTGACGTCTTCCAGAATGTTGTTTTTATAAGTTTTGCACAGTGCCGTCGGTTTCAAACTTATCTCGTATATGTGCAAAAATATTAGAAAATATCGCACATGAAGTCTCGAAAATAATAATTATAATTTAAACATCTGTAACTTTTTTGTTCAATTTTTAATAAAAATAATTACATATTTAGATTCAGGAGAAAATTCTTTATTAAAAAACATATAAAAAGTAATATATTTATTATCCTCATAGCTGGTATTATCGAACAAAGTGGGTATACATTTCTTTGGGACACGCTTTTAAAAAGCTATTTGCTGGGCTGTAAATAAATAATTTTTAGTAAATAATAAATACCTAGGCGGGCGAATTGAAATTAGCTCGTGGGCGAAATTTCACCCGCGGGCGAGGGTTTCCCCACCCCTGTTCTAGAGAGACAATCCAGTGTTGTGCACGAGTCCAAATTACATGAAACATTGCCAGTATGTACACTTTTCTTGCAGCTTTGGCTTATAAACCTTTAATTAAGCTATTGCATGTGAATTCATTAAGTGCCTGTACATGTTGCCTTGTCCAAATAAATTCAGAAATAAATGAGCGAGAAGAATTCCAGTAAATATAATAGTCAATCTAGAAAGTTAAGACCCTCCAAAGTTTAAGATAGTTATTTAGAATTCTAGTGTTTTGTACATAAATCATCTTTATATGCTCATTATCATAACTAACTTTATTAACCCCAGCCAGCCAGACTCTGTACTGAATGGATGCATTTCCTGAGCTCTCTGATATTGCATCTACTTTTGTATATTGCTGAGAATTTTGCTTTTGGATAGCTTTGAATTTTATATACTTGCATTTAAATTCACATTGTTATAGTTAAGTAATCAAATATTAGTGGTTTTTAACGATTTAGAAGTTTTCATAGCGTGCCAGCTTAATTTAACTTATACCTGTGATGGTTTAAACTAATTTTTAACTCCGCGATGCCATCGCAGAAAGCGTCGTGTGTTAGGTGTTACATTAACCGGTGGTATTCGGAATTTAGGGATTATAACGGCGGGCCTATGGCGATTACCGATAGATCAGTGTTTCTTTTGCGAGTTCATGGAGGAATTAGTTGATATAAAACGCAGTGTACGTGAGGTAGCGGAAAGACTTGCAACGCTTGATGAGGGCAGGGGTAGGGCTATGGTTGACGGAAGCCAAACCAATACTAACATTGAAGACGTTAGTAATTTGAAGGGTGAGGTGCGTAACCTAGTTTCTAGTTTAGGTAGCTTGTCGGGAAGGTTAGATAGAGTTGAGGAAGATGTTAAGGTTAGTCCGAGTGTGGTAGATAGCGAGGGATTTAGAGAGGTTAAGGGTGGAGCTAGGCCGCGTACGTTAGGTGATAGGAATTCCCCCCCTATCGAGGTTTCGAACCCTTTCGCCCATTTGGAAAGGGACGTGAATGAGGGGGAAACTATTTTAATTGGGCTCTTTAGTGCGCCACATGGACAAAGAGTTCGTTGAACGGCATCCAAACAAGAGGAGGAGGGTCTGTCTCCCAGGGGCCAGGGTTGACAGAGTTAGAGACGAAGTGGATAGGATTGACGTTGCCTCCCGTCACTCAATGTTGGTGACGATGGTAGGAGGCAACGACTCGTATAGGCCCGATACGAGAGTGCCTGACCTTTTGGAGAGATATAGGGGGTTAATTAGGTCCCTGAAGGCGAGGTCAGATAGGTCTTTAGTTCTAGGTATTACCCCTAGGCACGGGTTGGGTCTTAGAATTACGTCAAAAACAATATTTTTGAATAACAAATTAGAAGAGATTTGTGCTGAGGAAAATGTACCCTTCGTAAAGCTGTGGTCCGAATTCAGTGATCCTAGCCTTTTTATAAAAGATGGGGTGCATTTTAATGAAATAGGTAATGCTAGGCTAGGTAGGTTAATAGACGAAAACGTGCGAAAGCTGTATAGGTCGAAGCCTTCTTTAAACGTTGTGGGTCCGGGGAACGCGGGCCCGACGTGATAAATAGTTTAAAACGCGGGCCCGTGGTAAAAAATAACTTAAACGTCTTTTATTGTAACGCGCGTAGTATTAGAAATAAATTAAATGAATTTAAGGCGATAATTTATTCCGGCAACTATGATATAGTTGCTGTCACTGAAACTTGGTTAAATACCGTGACTCGGGACTTGTTGGGGGAACTTGATATACCGGGTTTTAAACTCTTTACTAATGATAGGTTACATAGGTTTGGTGGAGGCATTTTGCTGTATTCGTAATTCCCTTAGGGCTATCGAGGTTAAGTTAGATTTTCCGGCAGCAATTAATGCGATATGTGTTGAAGTTAGGGCGCGTAGTATTAGTTTTAATTTTGTTGTTGTTTATAGACCTCCCGTTCAACCCCTCGATACAGATGCTAGATTTTACTCACTTCTTGGTAATTTTATTGACAATCGGAATAGTATAATTGTCGGAGACTTTAACTGCCCTAATGTTAATTACGAGAATTTTACTGGTAATGAGGAGGGTTTGAGATTGGTTGAGTTTATGGATGATAACTTTTTACGACATAGTTACCGAACCAACGCGTGGTGATAATATTTTAGATTTGGTGATGACGAACGGCGAGAATATAGTCGAAGGTTTAGAAGTAGGCGAGAGTTTAGGATGTAGTGATCATCAAATTCTTAGGTTTAAGTTATTGATAGAAAACACTCAGGATAGTAACGTAATAGAAGTCCCTGATTTTCGTAGGGCTAATTTTGATAGTTTTGCGGATAGGATGAGAGTAGTGGACTGGGATAACTTATTTATGGGTAATGACACAAATTTGTGTTGGGTGGCGTTTAAAGAAAGTTTTAGGAATATTGAAAGGGAGTTTATTCCTCGTAGGCCCAAGCGCGTTAGAAATCGTGGTAGGCCGAAGTGGTGGACTAGGGAAATAGGCGAGTTCATAAACGAGCGTATAGACTTAATAAGCGCAATGGCACGGCAGCTAACTTTAATAGATATATCGAGCTTAGACGTCAGGTTAAAAGATCAGTTAGGAATGCTAAGCGTAATTTAGAGATACTTATAGCTGCGGATAGTAAACATAATCCAAAAAAGTTTTTTGAATACATAAATAATCGTAAGCCGGTAAAAGATAACATAGGCCCTCTAGTGGATGTTAATGGCGCTTTGGCTTCTGACCCTCAGGCGATGGTGGGTATTTTCAATAACCTTTTTGCGACAGTTTTTACTGTAGAAGACATAAATGTCCCCGACGTGGACGATATCGTTCCATTTAGTAGCGAGACTATTTTGGATGAAATAACTGTTTACAAGGCTGAGATTGCGCATTATATCAATAGGCTAAAAGTTAGCAAGGCTCCAGGCCCTGATGCTTTTTATCCCAGACATTTGAAAGACGTTATTGTAGGCCCCTTAACGAAGATTTTTAATCAGTTACTCGAAACGGCAATTATTCCTGAAGACTTCAAATTAGCTAATGTCACGCCTATTTTTAAAAAAGGTGACCGCGCAGTAGCTAGCAATTATAGGCCCATTAGCTTAACGTCAATTGTCGGTAAACTTTTGGAATCCGTAGTTAGGGATCGTATCATCGATCACTTAGAAAGTAGAGATTTGATTAATAGTAGTCAGCATGGATTTCGACGCCATAGGTCTTGTTTAACTAATTTCTTAGAATTTTATAACGAAATAGTGCGCAAATACGATAGGCATAGAGCAGCTGACGTTATTTATTTAGATTTTAAAAAGGCATTTGATACAGTTCCACATAGAAGATTAATTGCAAAGGTCAAAGCGCACGGTATACGCGGTCAGGTAGCTAACTGGTTAGAAGAATTGCTTCGTGCTAAGAGACAGAGGGTCGTAGTTAATGGTAGTGAATC
Source organism: Bathynomus jamesi (assembly GCA_023014485.1). Lineage (NCBI taxonomy): Eukaryota > Metazoa > Arthropoda > Malacostraca > Isopoda > Cirolanidae > Bathynomus > Bathynomus jamesi. Next base: position 109,615 of record JAJOZX010004322.1, on the reverse strand, counting down.
AGGGTGGTTAGATGTAGGTAGCGGTGTCCCACAGGGTTCAGTGTTAGGCCCATTGCTATTCATAATTTACATTAATGACATAGATGTAGGATTGACTAGTAACGTGTCAAAATTCGCGGACAATACTAAAATAGGCGGTAAGGTTGTTAATGAGGACAATAGAAATAGGATCCAAGACGATGTAAATAGGATTATGGAGTGGACAGATAAGTGGCAGATGCAATTTAACGTAGACAAATATAAAGTTTTGCATATAGGTTCTCACAACAATAATTACACATACACGATGGATGATAGGGAGTTAGTGAGCATTGACGAGGAAGTAGATTTAGGCATACGTGTATCTAAGGATTTAAAGGTTAGGAACCAGTGCCTGGAGTCTTGCGCAAAAGCTAATAGGATGTTAGGCTTCATAGCGCGTAATTTCGAATTTAAATCAAGGATATTATATTGCCCCTTTACAAGTCCCTAGTCAGGCCTCATTTAGAATATGCCATTCAGTTTTGGTGCCCGTACTTGCGTGAGGATATTGAAAGGTTAGAAAGGGTTCAGCATCGTGCCACGAAGCTTATTCCATCATTGCGCAATAAGCCTTATAAAGATAGGATTAAAGAGTTAGACCTGTATTCACTTGAAACTAGGAGATTAAGGGGGGAGCTTATTGAAGTTTTCAAAATCATTAATAATCAATAACGTAAATTTTGACAAATTGTTCACTTTTGATAATAGTAATACTCACAATAACGGATTTAAGTTGCGTGGCAGACATTTCATTACTAATATTACTAAAAACTTCTTTACGTTTAAAGTAATTGATAAATGGAATAATCTTCCTGTGTCAGTCGTTCATTCTACCAGCGTTAATATGTTTAAGAACCGTCTTGACAGACATTTTAAAAGTATTAATGTTGTTTAATAGAAAAAAAACAAAGTTAGCAACAGGAGCTCTGGTGGTGGTGCTCGAGGATGAGTCTGTTGATGATGAATGCCAGCTTGTGACATGCCAGCGGGTGATGCCAGCAAAAAAAAAAAAAAAAAAAAAAAAAAAAAAAATTAGACTAACACGAATGTACAAGGTGGGCCGTAAGTTTCCATACATAGGAAAAATAAACTTTTTTTTTATGGACAACCATTTTTATTTATATAATATGCTCTACATGGTTGCCATTGTTTTGAAAACACATTCAATACGTGTTTCCCCACTGTTGATGAACACGCATTAGCACCGTTGACGTTATGCTTGTAATGGCGTTGGTGATACGTTCCTTTAGATGATTTATTCTCGTATCTTTTCCTGATAACCCATGGCCTTCAAGTGCCCCCAAAGATAGAAATCAAGGGGGGTGAGATCTGGGGATCTGGGAGGCCACTCCACAGACCACGCCGACCAATCCAAGCATCCGGGAAACTGCTGATCCAAATACCAACGCACGTGAAGACCATAATGAGGTGGAGCTCCATCTTGCTGGAAGTAAACTGGGAAGTTACCTTCCTCGTTTAGCAGGGATGGGAAAATCTCTTCGCAACATGTTAAGATACCTTTCGGCATTAAGATTTCCACTGACAAAAATTGGTCCAATAATTCTGTCACCCATATCCCGGCCCACACCATCACTTTACCGGCACCTTGCATCTTCGTTGGACTCAGCCAGTTAGGTTAGCATTACTCCAATAACGTATGTTTTGCCGATTAACATCTCTATTGACATAAAAATTTGCTTCATCAGTAAACAAGATCTTACGTCAAACGCATATTCTTAGGGTATCTGAAACATAAAAACAAATGTTTAATTTTTCCTATGTATGGAAACTTACGGCCCACCCTGTAGATGTAGCTCATAGCGTAAACTAACCCACTTTTTGTTTAACTTTACCTACTTTTTTACTTTGCATGTCTGTAACTCTCTTTTCTTGCATGTTTGTAGTTTGTATGGTATGACTGATAGTTAAGACTGTGTTTGCATGGTTTGTAAGCGTTCTTATTTTACTTCTTTTCATCTTTCACCCCTCTCCTATTCTCCCCGACTATTTTTCTAACTTGTCAGCAGTGGCCGGCGGATGATGATAGTGAGACTTTTTTCCTTTTTTTCTAAATGAATGTTAACCCACGAGTGATAGGTGTTGCTCCTTACTTAACCCCCTACTCTTTCCTTTCTCTCGGGCTAACCTTAGAGTGGATCTTAGGGTCTTTGTTAGCCTTAGCTTCTGTAGATCATCATTTCAGATTAAAGTTTCTTGTTGTCTAGAACCTCCAGAATGAATTTTAAATAATTACTGGGCTATTATGCAGCTAAAGGGCATCATGGCTTTATAAACATATACTACCCTTTTTGACTTTAGAAATATATGTACATCACACTACAATTAATTATATACTGGGGAAATATCATTTTATGGTGATGTTTAAGGAAATTATGTTAGAAAAAATTCGAATTTGCCACTATCACCACCATGGTTAACATGCAGGGCTGTGGAGTCAGTACACAAAACCTCTATTTTTCAAATGTCCAACTCCGAATCTCCGACTCCTTCATAAAAGCCTGGTTGTGAGAATAATGATAGAGGTACACCATTCCTTGATACCAGTTCAATGATGGCCTTCTTGAATGTATCTGCTGTCATCGTTACAGTAACTTTGTCACTAACAAAGTATCTTGTAACTGTTGCCTGAGTAGTTTTCTAATGTTTTGTTAGCTTCGAAGTACTTGGGATAGTTTCCTTACTTCTGTCATCTTTCTCATTGACAGCCTTAAAAACTTCGGGATGAAGACGCTGTAAGTGTCTTTTTAAATTTGATGCTCTGGTAGGTGCATTTTTATCAGTGCCAGAATATGCACTGATTTTGGCATTGCGGTATTTTTCTTCATCATCATCTTGTATCATACTGACACATGAAATGTCTTCCATCTTTAGTAATTGTAGTGTTCAAACACAGCTGATTTCGTTTGAAGTCTCTTTGCCACTGTGCATTGAAGTTTAGAACAAATAATTTTATCAATAATTTGAAATTAAACTTATCAAGTTATCAGTATGACAATTATAAAAATATTTCCTGAAAAAAGTAAGGGTTAATACTGATAATTAATTAAGTATAAATAATAAATATATTTGATTTATATTTATTATTTATACTTAAAATAGTATTTTCTTAAGATTTTATATTGAGGTTAGAGTCAGAGTCGGTACATTTTTACCAACTCCGACTCCACCCAAAATTGCTTCCGACTCGGACTCCACAGCCCTGTCAACATGGCTGACATCAACCAAGCAACAAGAACTCCCATGACATCATCCAGCCAATTAAATTTAAACCTGGCTCTATCCCAGGTTTAAAATCAAACCATTTCTCAATCTAGATTCCAACATGGTGTGCAAAACTTGCAATCTTAATTATATCAAAGGTCATCATTATTTTTTAAAATTATTGTTGTAGTGTGAGCATGTGATAATGCAGTGCTGTGATCTAACTACTCGTGAGTTGCCCCTAGTCAATTGAATGGCCAGTTAGGTCAACTGTACACCATTGACAATTGGTTAGGTTAAGTCATGATATTTTTGTTAGTTTTAACAAAAATATCACACCTTAACCTAACCAATCATCAAGGGTGTACAGGTGACCTAACCAGCCATTCAGCTGACCTAACCGAGTATTCAATTAACCTTACTTATTTAATTGGCAATAATTGTTTTTTTCTGCATTTGATAATTCTTGGGGTTTTTTCCTGCTACTTTTTCATGCTTTGTGCAGTGGTACTTGTCTATCCAAAACACCTTAAAACTAGCGTTTTCTCATAATTCCACAACTATAGACAATATCTACTACACAAAGCATGAAAAAATATGCAGAAAAAACCAAAAATTACCACCAAACTCAGTGATTCCCCTTAGCTGCATAATTACCAATTACTGTTAAGGTTTTTTGGTCAAGTCAAGAAATGGGAGGTTTCAAGTTGTTCTATTAAATCAAGTTATAAATAAAACTGAAAAACCTAAATTTCTAGTTTGCTTCCTATAAAATCATTAAATATCAGTCATATTACATGGAGAGATCAGTTCCACATTTGACCATCACATTCACAGAGAACAAGACTAGATAAAAAGTCATTCACTAGAATAAGGTTTACTGAATTTGGTGATATTTTCAAGTCAAGGGAAACTGCTTGAATTAATTTTCAGTAGCAGAGGTCTTGCCTTTACTATGTTTTTTATTCCTGTTCATCCTAAAGTCCTTTCCCTTTCTTTTTCTGCCTGAACACCATTTTCTTGCACCCACTCCTTAACAGTCCAGCATATAACTACATAAGAACATACAAAATTTTTATAGTGGGCACACAGAATACTAACGGTGGCTACACCAGATACTGAAGCTTCTGCGACTTGTGTGAACATCATTTTGGGGGGGTGCATAACTTTTTTTCATCAGGGTAATAAACTAGTGTCTAATCAAAAGTTTTTGTTTTGTGTTTTCTGTTCTTGAGCCATCAAAGAATTATTTTGGCATTAGTCATCACCATTTTAGCTCGTTAGCTTATATTTATATGCACAAATATTTTTTACCCTTAACTTCTTTTGAGTAGTATATATTGTGCATTTGGGTGATAGATCCCACAGCTCAACACAGGTGTTGTGGGATATAGGGTAGGGTGTGACAGTTGCCCCAACTTTGTCCTACAATGCTGTTCAAAATTTTGGTGTTGCATAGACATAAAAAATACCCACGTGCAATTTTTTGAAGATTCATGCATATTCGAGTGAGCACCAGCAATTTGAAAAATAGCAATTTTGCTTATACGGCATATGCGCCTATATATGAGATTACACAACCATCATAAGGGATATTAACACAAATCATTTGCCTGTCTTAATTAAAAGCTGTTATCACTAACACAAAAAAGTTAATCATTCTTATTCTCTCATGGTACATTAAGGGGTTTTATCATATATTCACAAGGTATTATTTCTCTAGAGCAAGAAACCATGATTTCTGTTCGGAAACAGATGATCGTTTGCGCTGATTAGGAATGCGGAGTGTCATTTTCAACTACTCGAAGGACTTCTTGAAAGCGCTCCTCATCCCTAACAACATCAAGAAAGTCATGGCAAAGTTTACACCACGCTCTGCAGCCTCATTGATGACCTGAAGCTTGTCCACAACCCATTTCATGTTCAGGTAGTCATCATGATCCGCCCATTCACTGGCTGGACTGTGGAGAAACTGATAGGGCATGCCTAAAATGGTGAAGAACCGGCTTGAGTCAGGCCCAATTAGGTCCACCAGGGCAGTGCCACTTTCTGGGACAGGGGGAAGATATGGCTTTCCATAGCCCCCATGATTGAGCCCACTCTCTTAGTAACTTCAGTGCCTTCATGGCAAAGAAGGGCCTTCCTCATCTCCTCTTTTGTCCTTTCTTGTACTTGGGGCGAGAACAAAGCCAGTGGGGCCAACTCCTCAGTTAGGTACCAAGTGTGTCTACCGAGTGCCACACGTGCTTTGTCAACTATTGTGGCGTCATATGGGGCAAATTCAGCCAAGGTTTCAACCAAATTCAAGTCATTCAGTGGCGCACTTGCTGGAACGGGGCAAACAATCCACCATGGGACATAAACAGCGACTGTGAACACAGCAAACCGTTCTAACTTACTGATTTGACTTTTAGTCACAACCTCGGCTTTGGGAAACTGCTCTTTGATCTGGCCTGACAAAAGAACAATCTTGAGGGTATAGAGCAGTTTAGCCATCCACCTTGCTTTGTGAAGTGCGGGGGTAGACCACTGTGAAGTTCACTGGCTCGGATCCTTTAGTTACAAGCAGCAGACAAAGCTCTACCAGCTCCTTGTAGTCGCCACGTGTAAATGGTTGGGCTAGAGATTCACGGAAGAAGTCAGCCATCTCCTGCTGGCGCTCCTCAAACACTCCAGGCATTGCGGGGTAGTAGTATTTCTTTTTTTCATTGTAAGCCAGTTGAGAGAAATGGTTCTTGAACCTAGAAATGCAATTATTGGGATTATTGTATTTCGTACTAATCTATAATATTGTTTTAGGGGTATTAAGATTGATATGATCGATCATTTGCTTGGTGTTAGTATATCTTATAAGTCTAATAAAAGAAATTCCACTAAATTTGTTCATTAGATAATAATATTCCTTGTTATTTTGTAAAGCTTATGACTCACCCCTGGAAAACCATTATGTTTGGACTTGAAGAGCCCTCCACTTTCAAGCAATCCCAGCAAACACCTAGGATGACTTCACCCACATGCCTGCGACAGGCGCACCAGAATACGGCATGCTCTAATTCCTTTTGGAGGGAGACGCAAGCAGCTGTTTTTTGTCCTGAAAAAAAATGTAATTGTAGTTTAAGGCCACCATTTCAGGTATGTGCTTTTTGCAAATTTCTGTTAAATCATTCACTGTATTTTGGTATTAATGTTGTGATAAATTCACGCTGATGTTTGAAATAGGTTTACCTGTATTGGATGAAGTTGTGTCAAAAACCATACCAATGACATTCTATTCACACTCCCAATCGACCAGAAGTTGTTTGGTTGCTGTTGATATCAAGTCTCCTTGAACCAGGCCAGCTTTTTGAGTCAAATGCAGAAGAGGTGGGACTCCAAGAAGCTTTGTGCTATTGACACCACACACAAGAATGGGCAGGCGGTCATCAGTGCCTTTGGAATCCAGCGTGTCCATAAGTTTACCATCCCAGTGCACCAGTACTTTGTCTGATGGTTGCCATTCATCCATGATTTTTAAACTTATTTCTGACACGATGGAAGCTCAGTATCGGTGGGCCATCCTTGCATTTAGACTCAGCTTTGATGTATCTCCACCACATGCAGATACAAGGGAGTACACAATTGTACTCAGCTGGGTCGGCGAGATGTTGTTTCGAACACTGCATGAAACAAGTTCTACCAACTTCAGAATATCATGGGGCACAAAAATTGAAACTCCCTCTTTCACTGTTCCCCGATGTTTTCTCTTTGGTTCAGCAGTGCTGGCCTCATCAATGTCATCGTCCTCATCAGAGCTAATAGGTGAATCAATATCAGCCTGTACATTCTCAGCATGATCACATTGCTCTCTCTCTTGTCGCTTCTCTTCTTGCATCTGCCTTTTCTGAACCTTTTCTGTGAGTACTTTGTTTACCCCAGAGTAGGTAGCTACTCTGTCACTTAGCATGTTTTTCATAAAGAGTATGTCAGTATTGATGGCATCTTGTTCGGCCTGAGGTTTCCCCTTTTTCACAGTCACCATGTCTTTCAACACTGTGTTCTTATAAAATTTCATCATCAGGCTCAATTCTGATTTAAACTTCATAATTCTAGGATCATCAGCCCGTCTTCTATCCTCATTCTTTTTCATAAGCATCATGTAGTCTTTGTCATAGTAAGTTTTAATCACTTGGCCAATATTGTTCCTGCCTGTAATGGTCGGACATCGCCTTCTGGTAATGCAAAAGCACATTGTCAATGGTGGCAGAGATAAAGCCTGGTCCCAATGCATATCCCGAAGATTTGCTAACAGACATAGTAAGACCTGCCTATTAGTTGGCAGTTTGCAGCCTTTATTTCCTTTTCTTCTTCTCGGGTACGGTACCCAATAACATTCTGACATACTCATCATCTTGCCGTGTATCCATGATTAAATTCTCTATTCACAACATCAAATCACTGTCAAGGGAAAAAGAAAAGAGCATCATTAAAATTAAATGTAATAAAATAATAGTGGAAAATTTGTGGGTCAGCGTTCCACACCTGGAAATGAAAATCTGATAAAATATGCTATTTTCACACTTTTTATGAAGTTCATAAGCTGAAATAGCAATACTTGCTGGTACGATGGTGCTAGCTCAAACATGCACCGATCTCCAAGAGAATTTACAGGGGTGTTTCCTAGATAAATACACAACACTAAAACTTTGAACAGCATTGTAGGACCATTTTTTGATTTTTGGAGGGCAACAGTCACACCCTAATATAGGGAGGCAGCATCTTGGGTTAGGGGATACTCTCTGTCCTTACACACCCTATTTAGAGAGATTCCTCTGCTGAGCGGTGCCTCCCATAGTACTATAAGGTATTGAAAAATTCATGATCTTCACTTGCCCCACAAACACCTTTAAATGAGAGACCCAAAATGGGTACACACGCATTTCTACATTACTGTATAGTCTTTATAGCCACACCTACACTTTTCCTCCTAAGTATATATATTGTAATGCATCTGGATATAAAGGTGCTCTTCCAATACGTGCTCTACTGTAAAATGTACATTCCAATATGTGCTAACTAACGAAAATATCACAACCTAACCTAACTAATCATTAGGTCAATTGTATGCCCTTGACGATTGGTTAGGTTAGGTCATGATATTTTCGTTAGTTAGCACATATTGGAATATAAATTTTACGGTAGAGCACGTATTGGAAGAGCACCGATGTAAATTGTGACTTGGTCCGCAATTGATATGGACCGTGACTTATTTTTGGTTGGCACGGTACTGGTATTGATGGGTACCATAATGAAATTGACTAGATTCTTTGGATCTGATATATTTGCATGTCAGTTATAAATAGATATAGTGTACAACATATTTGTGGATAGTAGCCTATTATGACTTTGATCCTCTGGATCCAGAGATTCTATCTTTAGTTTTAAATTGATAATTAATTAGTTTTAAATTTATACTTAATTAGTTTTGTAAAAATTGGTTATTGCCAATGTACAGGCAGTTTTTACATAGTGGAGCCACCTTGATGGGCCAGTGGCCCCTAGTGTGCCCACTATAAAAATTTCTTGTTCTTATATCTACTGGCTCTTTATTGTCCAAATGTAATAGGACTCCATCATAAAATTCAATCAAGTTCGTTAGACAAGGCCTTCCATTTCAAAAGCTATACTGGCTATCATTTATAAGGTTGCACCCTTCAAGGAACTTAGTAACTTCACCTCTAACGATACTTTCGAGTAATTTACAAATAATGGAGGTGAGGCTGATGGGTCTGTAATTTTTTGCCAAGTTTCTATTTCCTTTTTTAAAGATTGGAGCCACATTTGCTTTCTTCCAATCCTCTGGAATTTCAGTACATATCAATGATTTATTAAAAATAATTTCTAGTGCCTGTGCTATATTCTTTTTGGCAGCTTTTATGACTATTGGATACATTTCATCTGGCCCTGGAGATTTTCCATTTTTAATTTATCTATTACTTTTAGGATATCTAGTTTTGTTACCCTTAATTCATTTATTTCTCTATCTTGTCTATCTTCTCTATGGTCTTACTCTTCCACTTGCTTGACATTTTTATGAATGGTCCTTGTTCATTTGATGTCCAATGCACTGCTTAACCCATCACAAGTTATGCAAATGATGCATAAATATTCCTGGAAATTCCTGGAATTGCATACCTTTCCAGTTTTTTTTTTTTTGCAATGATCGGATTATTCTTGCTATATATATTATTATGCATCATTTTAATGAGAAAGAAATGTACTTTAATATTATGTTTATTAAATTCTCCTAAAATAATTATATAAGACCAAAGTAATGGTCTGACATTGGGAAAAAAAAAAAAAAGTAGAGAAGTTTAGTCTTGGAGGCCTCTTAGCAAGACAAGTCTCCCATCAAAATTAGTTTTCTTTACTTATTTAGCTTAAAATTTTATGGGTAACTTGCATATCTGAAAAGAAAACGAGTTTCACTATCTCAATAAATATAAAGTAATGATTTTTGAAAGAGCTATTGCTATTGGCCTATCCTAAAGTATTGATACCTACACCCCGATACACTTGAATCATTACACACGATGTCAGTATCACTTTCACTTCAAGACATTATTGTATAGAAATAAGGTAATATAAGAAATAAATAAAAAGTACCCACAAACAAATCTGTAGTGAAACAAAAAAAAAAAAGGCAAAACAGACCGCGTGACCCTGAACCAATGGTAATTATGTATTTTATCCCACTCAGTCATTTTACATACCAAAATATATTTTTCTAGTAGTATTTGATGTGATTTGTTCAAATATGACCTCCATTTCCGTCGGAAATGAGATCTAACAAAGTTATAGTACTTTGAAGTTTGGCTCATTTTCAAGGGAAATGGAAGTCAAAATCTAAGCAAAACACATCAAATATTACTAGGAAAATGTATTTTGGTATTAATTAACCTAACCTAACCCTGGCTAAATGAGCCTAACCCTAGCTAAAACGAGCCCTCATCTGTATCCACCACCTAATCCATAATAAGGTAATACTCTAGGCTCATTTAGCCAGGGTTAGGCTCATTTAGCCAGGGTTAGCTCGTTTAGCCAGGGTTAGATTAGATTAGTAAGGTTAGGTTAGGTTAGGTTAGGTTAATTAATACCAAAATACATTTTTCTAGTAATATTTGATGTGTTTTGCTTAGATTTTGACTTCCATTTCCCTTGAAAATGAGCCAAACTTCAAAGTACTATAACTTTGTTAGATCTCATTTCCGACGGAAATGGAGGTCATATTTGAACAAATCACATCAAATACTACTAGAAAAATATATTTTGGTGTGTAAAATGACTGAGTGTGATAAAATACATAATAACCGAACCAATTAGCGGCCATTTTTATTATACTCTATGGATTTCATGACCCTAAACCAATTGGGAGTCAGTTTTCTTAGATTCTACTCGTTTCAGCTGATTAATTCTTACTTACAATTGGTCAGAAATGGTGGAAGACACCTACATATTCAAAATTAACCAATTATGGCATAATTTGTGAATTACGTGTTAATGACGTTACGCGTCTCTTACAGCAATGCGAAGATTTGATGGGTTAAAGAAAGATCTTTGACTACAGCTTCACCACCTACCTTCCAGTCAACTCACTTTGCATATACTTTGTGGCTGGCCTATAGAATTGGATCCCTATCATAGGAAGAACTGTTCCCAGAGTTAAATCCAGGTGGGTTCTCTAATTTTCTCACAATACCACTTGGCACTAAATCTAAGATTGTCTTAATATAAAATGACACCTCCAGATCTGAAACATCTGGCAGCTTAAATTTCTGCCAAACTTCTCAGATTGGCATTAGGCCTAGCTTATGCCCAAGGTGTAAGTCGAACAGTGACCATCATATTGACATTAAGAACATAAACATAGCCTAAATAAGTTGTGCAACGTTAAACAATGTACCTAATGTGGGCCAGCGTTACATTCAAACCAAGTTTTAACCGCATACACTAGCCTACATAAGACCAAGAACTTTTGCAGTTGAGCAGTTGGATCAACGGTGACAAGCCCATTTTCCGATTTCATGACGACTTATAAGCATTAACATTAGTACAGCACAGTCTATAATACCCATAAAGTTACACACTCATAGGTTGAAAATATTACTTACGGTAGTGTCCCCCATTATGTATGTTTAATTGTATAAATGGCGCGAAACGTTCCAACGCGTGGCTACCGGGACTTTAAAGCTCAGATTGAGACTGTTTACATTTGCCTACATAAACGACGAAATATAACAGACGAAAAATAACAACTTCTCAAGTTAATAAATTTATATTTCTGACTTCATAAATAATTTTTTAATTATATTTTTCCTTAAGGTGTTATTTTAGAGAGAGTTCTTGTCTTCTTAAATTAAATTTATTTAAAATTTTACATATTAATGTTCACATTATTGTCTGATAAAATCACATATGCAGATAACTTAAACAATTAACCAACTTGTAATGTGACGTCATCTTTTGGCGCGAATGATCATAATTAATACCACTTAATACCGCTTGAATTTTCTGTCAACAGGCTTTTCAGCCTCTTAAGACAGCTCTAATGTTACAGTACTTCACCAGCTGTCAATGTACACATGCGGCCGCGGGTGACCAAACTGAAAACGTATTTTTCTTCATAGTTGTATTTTAAGGGTTGATTTGCCCACAGCTCATAAGTCTCGACTCAAAAGACTTTACAGTTGGTCCCATTACCACGTATTCAGTTAAACTATTCCATATGTTTACATTTCTATGTATAAATGAATGTTTCCTCTTATTTATCCGTGTTCTAATTTTCTTTAGCTTGTATTTATAGCCTCTTCGATTATCATTATTCAGCTCAATAAAGTTTGTAACTCTGCAGTTATATTTGCCAGAGAGTATCTTATACATTTCGATCACATCACCCCTGAGTCGTCTATATGTCAATGTTGGCAGACCCAATTTACGTAGCCTTTCTGGGTATGCGTCGTTCTTTAGATTTGGTATCAACTTTGTTGCTCTGCGTTGAACATTCTCAATCATGGTTATATACCAGGGGTGGCCAAGTTTCCTGGACCCAAGAGCCACATACGACGTTTTTCAGATGTACGAGAGCCGCAAAATATTTTAAAAAGATTTAATTATTAAAAACGTGTACATATACATATAGTTGTACTCACATTATTAAATGTTTAACTACTGTTTGTAGAAGGCTTAGTTTAGGTCTTCATTTTGGCTGTTTTTAAAGTCTGGCTGATGTGATGTTAAGGCGGTAGGAAGAAGCTCAGTCAGGTGTTCGTTAGTGAGGGCAGCACGATGTTTCGACTTTATAAACTTCATTACCGAAAAGAGTGCTTCACAGCAATAAGTTGTCCCAAAAACTGAGATAAGTCGGAAACTGGTTTCCCTGAGGAGAGGATACTTTGTCTCTGGTACTTGCTTCCAAAACTCAACTGCAGATAAGTTTTTATGTATCAATTTTAAACCCACGTCCTCCTGTAGCTCCAAAAGTTCCGTTTGTATTGAAGTAGCTTCCGTAACAAAAGGTGTGGTAACTGGTAACAGGACACCCATCGTTGACGACATCAATCAGGAAAAGATTTACAAGAAATTTGAAGCATGGTTTTAGTTTCTTTAGTTCATCAAACCTGAACTGAAAATCATCAATTAGTCCTAATTTACCTTTGTATTCCTCAAATTTACTATCTTTTATTTTAATATCAGGAAAAGTGTTTGCTCGGTTTTTCAGGTGGAGAAAGTGGTCAAATTTTTTTGTTACTAGATCTTTTTGGAAGAGCTTTACTTTATTCTGGAAACTGAAAACTGTCTGTGTAAGGTCAGAAATGACCTTATCCTTTCCCTGAAGTGCCAAATTTAGATTTCGAAGGTGTTGTATCACATCAATAAAAAACATCAGATCCTGCACCCATTCGTGATCTTCTAGTTGTGGGTATGACTTTCCCTTTTCTTTCAAGAAATCAATGATAGGCTCCAACAGTGCAACAAACCTATTCAGGAGATTACTCGTTGATAACCACCTTACAATACAGTAGAATGAAAGGTCATCTGGCTTATCTTGGAGATCCAGCTCCTCGATAAAATTTCTAAACGCTCTGTGCGTTTTTGCATTTGAACGAATGAAATTCACGATTTCTAGAACACATTTCATAACACTGTCATACCTAAAGTACTTGCTTACCAAGTGACCACGGTGAATGATACAGTGAATAGAGGAACACACAGGATACTTGGGATCGCGTGTCAAGAGCCCAACTAGGCCTACATTTTGTCCTACCATAGCTGGTGCTCCATCTGTTGCAACACTGACAAGTTTATTCAATGGTACTTGAGCATTTGATAATGCCTCATCAAGTGCGTTCTTTATGTCAACCCTTCTGGTGGTTTCTCTTAGGGTCATTAAGTCCAAGAGGAGTTCTTTCACATTTCCATCGCCAGTAACAACGAACAAATATCGCCAGTTGAGGGTTATCTTTAATATCTGTGGATTCATCGATGGCCAAACTGAATACAACAGAATTCTTCAAATATTACTGCAACGAGCATGTAATTTCAGCACTGATCTGGGAACTACGTCTCAGTAGTGTGGCGGGAAATAGAAATACTTGCTATTTGTTCTCGAAGCTGTGTGTTATCTGGAGCGAGAATTGCAGTAACATCGGCAATATTCTTCACAAATTCTCCACTACTGTAGGGAAGTTGAGCACGAGCAATATTCCATGCCATAACAAAACTAGCTTCAGTAGTTAAGTCAGCTGTCTTACACAATGATGAAAGTACAGTTTCTCGGGCAACTAGGCTAGATTTCAAGACTGTTAACTTAGTCTTCTGCAATTCTGATTTGGGAGGAAATTCCGTAATAACATTTTTATGGTTAGTTCCATGATAACGCTTTAAGTTACTGGCTTTAAAGTGATTGAGTGCCACGTGGCAGATAAGAGAGACAGGTTTCCCACCCTTAACAGTAAAGGCAAAGTTCTCCTCCCACTCCTGCTTAAAAACTATTTTCTTCATATTTCCGTTTCTTACACTTTGTCTGCTCAGTCATTTTAATCAACTAAGGGGTTGTATAACTTTCACTTGTATAGCTGAGAAAAATAGCCACTATTTGATCTAAGAAGCCAATTTTAAAACACACACACACACACTCGTTACTACACGCAGCCCGCAGGGTAGCTCGAGGGGTACTGGACAGTGGTGAGTGGCGATTGGTGTTAATTACGTAATTATCCCGCTTAGTGCCTGTCACGCAAAAGAAATTGTCGTACCCATGACGCATTTTATTGTGAATTCAATTTTTCCTTTTTTTTTTTTTTTTTTCCATATTTTTTTATTGTGAAAAAAAATTATATTTGTATTATGAATTTTGTCTTTTATGATAAATACAATAAAAACCAAAATTGTCTCGCGAGCCGCAGTTAAACTCGAGAGCCGCATGTGGCTCCTGAGCCGGGGTTTGGCCACGTTGTTATATACTTTTTATATTGTGGTGACCAAACTGCATTTGCATGTTCAATGTGTAGCCTCACGAGGGGTTTATATAGAAGTAAGGCTGTTTCAATATCTAGATACGTGTACGTTCTCCTAATCAGGGCCATTATAGAGTTGGCTTTATCAACCTTTATAGTTATGTGATGTTGAAAGTTTAGTTTGTTGTCAATAAACACTCCAATATCTTTCTCTACAATGGACTGTTTCACTTCACTGTTATTTTCCTTCACCACATATGATTTATTTGTTAGTTTTGTGTTTCCGATTCTCATAGTCTTATCAGTGCCATAACAAGGGCGAGGCGAGTGAGGCACTTGCCTCGGGTGCGCAAAGCTGAGGGGCGCAGAAAAACTATATAAAATATGTATCTACTATCCCAAACACGCCATGCCATTAGGGAAAGAACGCATTTCTATAAATTTTCAGTACTTTTCACTTTATTTTCTGTTTTCCATGCATATTATTCGATCAGCGCTTTTCCAAACCGAATATTACAAATCAGAAAACAGGATTTAATTAGTGGAAAAATTTAAACCGCATTGTAGAACATGAAAATTCAACTAATCATCGTGAAAATTTCTGTAAATGGAAATCCCGACAAAAAAGACTATTGTGCAGACAATGTATCAATGATGCGCTCATGGGCGCCCGCAGGATTTTTTCCAAGGGGGGGCAAAATTTAATGTATTAATAGGTAGGGACCGGAGCAAGCAAAAAACTTTTGACCCCTTAGGAACCAGCAGGTTAATTCTAAGCAAGGTTAGTGTTGCATTTTCTGTAATGGAAAATGCAAATATATATTGTATATACATACAATGCACATGATAACAATAATTTATTTTATTTATAACAGAAACATGATAGAATGAAGAAAAAGCACACTGAAGTAAATGTTGTACCTAATTTGAAAACGGTGTTTCGAGCATCACCAGGGGCATTTCCAAGGGGGGGCAAGCGCCCCCCCTTGCCCCTACCTGCGGGCGCCCATGGATGCGCTACAGAAATTTACCACTTAAAGGATCGTGTAGTGTTATAGGAATAGGGGGGCGCAATTTTATGATCTTGCTTCGAGCGCAAAATTAGCTAGTTACGGGTCTGAGTCTTATACTTGTCCGGGTAGAGTTTCAAGGGTGAATTATCTGTCCATTTCACTATATTTTGTATGTCTTCTTGGAGTTTATCACAATCCTCATTTTTGTATATCGATTTGAAGATTTTTGTACCATCTGCATAAAGGTAAATATCTGAGGCTTGGGAAACTCCTGGCAAAGTATTTATGTAAATAATAAACAAAATAGGGCCAAGCATTGAACCCTGAGGTACTCCTGAAATTACTGGCTGCCTCTCTGAGAATCCCTCATTAATTACCACACGCTGTTGCCTATCAGTTAGAAAATTTCTTATCCATCCAAACACTGGATTTTTTAATCCATAATAAGCCAAGACATCACTAAGCCAGCCACCTATGTGGGACCTTGTCGAACGCCTTCATAAAATCAAAGTAGGCCACATCAATACAACCCCCACTTTCAATGATCTCTGTCCGTTTGTCTACTATTTGAATTAGCTGTAGTACTGTTGACCTACCGGATATAAATCCAAACTGTTTCAATGTTATTATTAACCATATACTCTATTAACGAATCCCTGAGTATTGTCTCCATTACCTTGCAGACCACACTAGTTAAGCTGATAGGCCTATAATTTTCTGCAACTTTCTTACTACCTTTTTTATATATTGATGATATGTTAGCCTGTTTCCATTCTTGAGGTACAGTCATAGATCTGATTGACGAGTTAAAAATAATACCGAGGGGCTTGGAGATTACTGCTCTCATTTCATACAATATCCGAGGATGAAGTGATCTGGTCCGGGAGATTTATTGATTTTCAAGTTCGAGTATTTTATGTATACATTCTTCCTTTATGTCAGGATTAGTATCGTGAATAATGTTAACATTTGTTTCTGAAGGGGTCCAGCCACCATCTGGTTCGCTTGTAAACGCTGAATTGTAATATTCAGCCAAAACTTGAGCCGTTTCTTTGTCAGTTTTTGTTAAATTTTCCCCCTTTTTGTCACCTGACTTTGGGAGGTTTGGTACACCAGGTCTATATTTGGATTTTTTATTTACATAGTCTTACATAGTCTTCTCATAAAGTCTCATTTCATTCATAAACAATCAAACTAAAATTGACTTGCAGCACTCTCCACATACGAGCTTTACAAATTACAAATCTCAATCAACAGTGGTAATTATGAAGTTGAAGTGGTGGGTGGACGCGAGCTTGGAATGGCTGGTATAGAGTAGTATTGTTTTTAATAAAGATAATTAATCATATCTAATAAGAATTTAATAATGTTTTGTTTAATAAAGAAAATAATTTTAAATAAGAAATTTAATTATGGTTTGTATGTAAATAAGAAATTGATAATGTTTTGTTTGAAATTAAAAATATAAAAATACAAATTGGCAACATCTCAGATGTACCCAATGTGCCGACTCAGAATGCCCAAAAATGGCAGTCTTTGGACGGGGCTTGCCCCGATAAGGTGTTTTTCGTATTGATATGTTATTGTTTATTTAAAATATTAATTGTCTCCCTCTCCGCGATTAAGTTTAACGCTAATTCCGCCCTCACATTACCACGTTCGTCTAAACTATTTCGGCATAAATAAAAAGTCAGTAAATAGTAAATAAAAGTGTGTAATTTATTCCCCGGTCTCTCTTCTTTGTTCGAAATCATAATGCCGGCCATGGCTACCCGTTTGCTCGTGTTTATAAAGTACAGTGAAGCGAGTGTAAAGAGAAGAAAGAGCAATGATAAAAAATTGAATAAAGTAAAATAAATGAATTGTAAATGAGGGGAATCACTACATTGGTAATTTTGGATTAGGGCCAGGATTTGTTACATATTGTGCTTCTTATGATTGTAATAACATACAGACTAGATGAAACAAGAACAATCTAATTTTTCATTACTTTCCGAGAGTACATTAATTAGCTGAGTGGAGACTGATGTTTTCCAAGATTTTTTTTATTATTAAAATATAGCTTATGACTTGGATAACTTCCAATAGGCCCCAGTGGTTTCATGTTTTCCAAATGAAATATTATGTAATGAGAGAGAAAAAGTTGTGTAGAGTATGGTAATTATAAATAGTTAGTGTAAGTTGTAGATTATCGTATATTCATTTTACAGTAGTATGACAGCTCATGAGTGAGATGAGGAGACTTGGTAATTATATTAGACTAAGGTTATACAGTATACCTACCCTACTACGATGAAACTTCATTAATGAAATTTTCAGTGTTTTGTAATTCGAAATATTCACATGGATCGGGGGAAGGGGACACTACGAACTAATTTCAGTGAATTTTTACGAATGAAAATAAAAATTATGAGGGGCCTTCTTATATTATATTGGACTACGATTTAACTCTTTAGGGCAACTGAGTTTTGTTTCCGGTTTTGTTTACAAACATCAACGATGACATTTTTCTGCTGCTTTCGTAATCAGTGTTATTTTATTTATTTATTGGGTTCAAAATCCCAGCTGAGCCGTGAACGGCCAAATTCTAAAGGGCCAGTTCTACCTACAGCCCAAGTTAAGCTAAAATTAAAACTTACGGACTTGAGATTCTATTAGGTCCTACCTCAGGGTTGCTGACTCGATGTGGGCCTACCTTAGGCTTTAGTTGTATGAATTTAAGATAAAAACAAAAGGGGTACTATTTATGGTCTTCTTTCTCAACCTTGCAACAACAACGCAACCTGGACTATTGCACGATGCAACAATCTTGTATCTAAACAACCAAACTGAATTGCAAGAGAGCTCTCTATCAGACCACACCCTGTACGTACGACATCCCACAAACGAGTAGAAAGGACGCGCAGCGCCCCAAAATGATGCCACCTGAGAGCTCAAACAATGCTAGCTCTAAATTAAGTGAATTTTTCACTAACCTTACAATTATGAGATGGATATATATACACCTTAACTTAATAGTATATACAAGCAATGCTGCATCAATCAGCTTAGTCATCATATCGCCTTGGGACAACAATGGTTCTTCCTCTTCTAGATTTTCTAACAATCAGAAAGTGAACATACAAAATGAACGATCCTTTTCAGAATTATCGTTTTGATATTCCATTCATGATTGCTTTGACAGTCAGAAAATCTAGGAGAGAAAGAGCCATTTTTATCACAAAGCGATTTGATGACTAAGCTGGGTAATGCAGCATTACTTGTATATATTAGGGGCCATTAAAAAATGTAACGTTATTTTTGCTAAAACTTGTCATCCCGTGTTAGAAAATCTAGAAGAGGAAGAGCCATTGTTGTCCCAAAGCGATATGACGACGAAGCTACTTACAGACACATCATGCGTCGTACTGTGGAAGAAAATCCAGCTGGGTCTAGTGTTGTAACTGCTGTGCCTGGTATAAGTGGAATTCAACATGTAGCGATGGCTGGCAGAACTCCTGCATTTTCCTAATTGCAACATTCAAGGTAATTTCTCATAACTATAGAGGCCTAAGCTTAGGTAATAACAGCAAGCACAGGCGGATCATAATTGATAAGCTGTTAGAGGATGCTGATATTCTTTGTCTGCAGGCAGGGCCGTTTCTAGCCATGAGGGGGCCCTAAGCAGTATACCCATTTGAGGCCCCACCCCTCCATCCACCAACTCACGCCTTACTACATCACCTCAGCGCACACATACAAAAAATGACTGTGTTAATAAAAAACAGTAATGAAACAATTTTAATGAAACATTTATGTCCAAAACAACAAATATGTACTTTCAGAAGACAAACAGAAAAAATACTCCATGAAATTCCTGAAAATTAGCTTATACTCTACATTATTTAGAATAAATGACACAGAATTATGTATAAAAAGTAATGCAATTATCAACTACCAAACAATTACTAACTCTACGATACAATCGTGTAATAGCTAACAGTTATACAGAACAGTTTGTATCTTCAAAATTTTTGCCTCCTAGATTTTTTTCTGGGCGAAATCATCATCATCATCTATGAAATCTCCCTGCCAACGTCCTGGTTGATGCTTATGATGCCAAGGCCACTGAGGCGATCCTGCCCCATTGATGATCTGAGGTAGTTCTTGATTAGCTTCATCTTAGAGAAGTTTCTCTCGGCTGACGCTACTGTCACAGGTAGAGTGCAGGCAATTCTTAGTGCAACCCAGAGATTGGGGTATAGTTCCTCCAGTTGCTTCTGATGAATGAAGGAGAGAAGCTCCCATGCAGTCATGTTGTGTGAAGGTAAAGTCGGCAAGTTCTTAATTTCGAGGGCCAGTTCTCTTCCATCAATGTCAGAGTCAGCTCCAGAGCTCAGTATCTTAGAGAGCTTTTCGCACTTGCATAATAATAATAATAATAATAATAATAATAATATAATAATAAATAATATAATAATAATAATAATATAATAATAATAATAATATAATAATAATAATAATAATAAATAATAATAAATAATAATAATAAATAATAATAATAATAAATAATAATAAATAATATAAATAATAATAATAAATAATAATAAATAATAACTTCAGCTATATTCCTATTCTTGCCCACTGAGCTATGACCTGGGAGCCTGTCTAGGGGCCCCCTAGTAGCAGCGGGGCCCTAAGCGGCCGCTTAGTCTGCTTATGCCAGGAAACGGCCCTGTCTGCAGGAAACATGGCTATGGAAACAGGACTTAAAACACCTGAATAGCCTGTCCAGTAACTTTCATGGGATAGGGGAGGCCATCAGAAATAAACAAGATGGTCTCCTTGCAGTCCACCCACCTGGTGGGGTAGCTATTCTATGGAGGTTGGGGTATGGGAAATATATTAGTGAATTAAAACTTGGTTTGAATTGGCTAACTGGGATAGAAATTTGTGTGGACAATAAAAAATTTGTAATTCCGTGTATCTATGTGCCTTTTCAGGCAGTTGATAATGAAGATTACCTCATTAAATTGGGGCAGGTCAGTAGTATTATTGACGAGTTGGATACGACATGTGTAGCTATTATTGGTGACTTTAATGCTAATGTGCTTAATGATAATTTTTTGTTTAGCAACCACTTAAAAGCCTTCTATGAAGATCATAACTTGACCCTTTCATCCATGTGTACTGTGTAGTCTTCCTGGTGATAGCTTTACTTATGTTAGTGATAGTTGGCACACCACCTCATGGTTGGATCATTGTATTTGTACACCTGATGCACATCAGGCAGTTCTGAATATGGCAGTTTTATACTCCTAGATGTTAATTCTGACCACATGCCCCTATTAATTGAGTTTGACATTAATTGTATTCCAATACTATCACAGGTAAATGATACACGTAAAGCGAAGTTAGACTGGTTCAAAGTTGATGACGAGGTCAAAACAACAGTATTGTAATAAGTATGATGTATTGCTAATTAATATATCTATTAGGGTGTGTCAATTTTGTCAACTTTTTTCAAATCAATTTTGGTAGTGAAAATATAGTCTTTTCATGTCAAAACTTGAAATTGGCCAACCAAAATGAAATAAAATAACCCTTACCTACATCAATTTTACCTTAAAGTTTCAGAAATTGACTCTTTTACTAAATAATAGGACATAAATTGATTAACTATTCATCTGTCACAGAATTATCCCACTGATCGCATGTGGAGTGTTTTCAAGGTCATATAGTTGTTGTACGATGTACAAGTCACAACATGAATAGAACTGTCCCTCACTCTCAGTCGCCTCTAGATGTCATAGACGGTGGTTTGCTGTTATTGCTCTTGTACCTACTTCATAGTTATTCTACTAGACGAATACTATAGTTTAACTGTAAGTATGGATTATAGATTATTACAATTATTTATCATTATCATATTCTTCTGTCTAATTATGTTGTAATCCCATGAAATATTTTTTTGATTGAATTTTAGAACATCGAATGACTAAACTTTGAGACATCGTAATTGATATAAAATACTTAAATGTTTTTTCTTTTCAGATACTCCTAAGATGCCAAAATTGAAGACAAGAGGTCAGTCATCATGCCACTTGTTATGAAAAGGCCAATGAATTCAACGTTTAGAGGCTTTATTCAACTAATTCAAACATAATTCATAATCGAGATTACATCTGAAACAGAACAGAAATAATAATTAAACACAATGAAAACATAATAGCAGTTAGCAAAAGTAAGTAGAGTTAAATTTACAACATTCACCCCTCCCAAAAGGCAAAACAAATTTTCTCAAAAATTAATAGGAGACGAATTACATTACAATACACATCTTACAAATCTAAAATATGAGACGAATTACATTACAGTACATATCTTACAAATCTAAAATATCCGGCGCTTTCCTGCGGCGCTGAGATCGACGTAACGGGATGTCTTCAGCATTGACTGGAACATCAATTGATGGACTATTGTTTTTGGTGATGTGTCGTTGCTCATCTTCCATACCTTTCTCCACATCCATGTGTACAGGGGAGTTCGGGCTTTTAGTTGACGGTAGATCCGGGGGATCGTTCTTTGTCGAAGTTTCTTGCCTTTGTTCATTGGATGTAGAGATCACAGGTTCTGCATCTGCATCCAAACGGACATTTTCTTGCGGGGCTGGTGCTAAATGCCTGACGGAAACCGTGGTTTCCCGTCCATCCTGTAGACGTACGTGCGCATATTGTGGATTAGCATCTAATATCTCTACTTCGTCGACCAATGGGTCGTCTTTATGATGACGTACGTGTCTTTTGAGGAGAGCCCTCCCCGGTGAGACCAACCATGTTGGTATAGCACTGCCATAGGATGATCGACGAGGAAATCCAAAGAATCGTTCGTGAGGTGTCATATTAGTGGCAGTTGAGAGCAAGGATCGAACAGAATGTAAGGCGTCCGGGAGTACAGCTTCCCATTGAGAGCTATCCAAATCTCGGGATTTCACAGCTAAAGATACGGCCTTCCAAATAATGCTATTATAGCGCTCGACTTGACCATTACCCTGTGGGTTGTATGGAGTGGTACGGCTGGTAGCCACTCTCCTCTCATGGAGGAATTTCCGTAGTTCATGTGACATAAAGGAAGACCCCCGGTCACTATGCACGAATGCTGGCATGCCAAAAATGGAGAACAATTGGCATAAGGACTTGATGACCGAAGATGAAGATAGATCGGGGGAAGGGAAAGCAAAAGGAAACCGTGAGAATTCGTCAATGATTACGAGAAGGTACTTGTTACCAGTTGAAGAAGGCAGAGGACCTTTGAAATCAATATTGAGCCTCTCGAATGGTTGAGTTGCTTTAATTAGATGATCTGCTGGTGGTTTATAAAATCGAGGCTTGAGTTGCGCACATAGAGAGCAAGAAGCTGTCATTTTCTTTATATCATCCATTGAGTAAGGAAGATTGCGGCAACGGATGAAATGGGCCATCCTAGTTACTCCAGGGTGACAGAGAGAATCGTGCAATTGATATAATAGATCAGTTCCCGTAGCCGAACAATGACTGCGTGACAGTGCATCCGCGGCTACATTATCTCTACCAGGTCGGTAAACGATGTCGTAGCAGTAGGATGACAGTTCCAAGCGCCATCTCATTATCTTTTCATTCTTTATCTTTCCAGTCTCTCTGTTGTTGAACATAAATGCCACTGATTTTTGATCTGTAACGAGCTGAAAGTGATGCCCAAGGAGATAGTGCTTCCATTTCCGCAATGCCTCAACAATGGCATAAGCTTCTTTTTCTATGGCAGAGTGATGTTGCTCTGATTTTGAGAGCGTTCTGGAGAAGAATGCGACAGGCCGTCCCATTTGATTTAGAGTAGCGGCTATCGCATGTTCAGACGCATCAGTCTCAACAACGAATGGAGAAGTAGAGTCTATAGCCATCACCACTGCATTCTGTATGTCTTGCTTCAATGACTGAAATGCAGCATTTGCATCACTGGAAAGAGGGAATTCTGTAGATCGAGTGAGAGGATGAATCTTTTCCGAGAAATGAGGGATCCACTGTGAGTAGTAAGAGAACATGCCTAATGCTCGACGGAGCGACGGAAGGTCTGATGGGAGCGGTAGCTCCAGCAATGGTTTTATTCGTTCAGGATCTGGCTTCATAGTGCCCTTGCTAACACAATAACCAAGAAGATTGATTGATTGGGCAGAGAACACGCTTTTATCTGTATTAAATGTAAGGTTGTATTTCTTGGAAGCAGCGAGAAAACAATCAAGATTCCTGTCGTGCTCCTGCTGAGTACGGCCACAAATAGTGACGTTATCAATATAGGCATAGGTAGCTCTTAGGTTTTCCTTAGCAATAACGTCATCAATAACACGCTGAAAACTCGCAACGCCATTGGTGACTCCAAAAGGTATTCTACGAAACTGGTACAGTCTTTGATTCGCTTCAAATGCAGTGTATATTCTCTCTTCTTCTTTGAGAGCTATCTGATGGTACGCACTTTTCAGGTCTAGAGTGCTGTAGAATCCATATTGAGAGATCTCTTTAACCATCTCATCAATGCGGGGCAATGGATAGGCATCGAGAAGAGTAAATCTGTTTATCGTCCGAGAATAATCGACAACCATTCTCTTTTTGTGTCGTTCGTTCGTTGTGACGAGAACCTGGGAACGCCATGGAGAAATGCTGGGTTCGATGATACCCTCCTTGAGAAGACGAGAGATTTCAGAATCTATGAATTTTGAATCTGATAGCGAATATCGTCGAGATTTATCTGCGATTGGTCGGCAGTCAGGCGTGAGGTAGGAAAATAGAGAGGGTGGAGGCACCGACGCGGCAGCAAGACTACATAATTTGAGTGGAGGATGTGCACCATTGAACGCTATTTCCACTCGTTCATGCTCACCCAAAACATCATGCCCCAGTATTACATTAGCGCATAGATGCTTTAAAGCAGTGAATTTGACGTCTTGAAAAACATGAGTATCGTACTCAAGTTGTGCATGACACACACCAGCGGCCCTCGCTGAAAATGCTGTAGAAGCCATGGAAATGCTACTGGAGCAGGGAAGCAATTGCAAAGAATTGTGCAACAAAACTCTGTGCAATGAAACTTTCCGAGCTTCCAGTGTCGACGAGAGCGTCGGCCGTTATGCCATTAATCTTTACTCGTAGGAGAGCTTTCGATAAACTGCCAGGAACTGATGCAGAAATGGTAGCCAAATATGGAGCTGCCGCAGAGGTAGGTTTAGCAGCAGCAGATCGGCAGACTTTAGCGAAGTGTCCTTTTTTAGTGCACCGGCCACAAACAGCCTCTCGAGCAGGGCATTTGTTCCGAGGGTGTCGAGGAAATCCGCAGAAGTAGCACTTCTGCACTACAGCAGCTGACATGGCAGAATCTTCAGGAGCGTCCGACTCAATTGGACTGTATTCTGATCGGTTAGATAAAGGCGTTTTTTTGGCTTGTTTTCTGATTCGGCCATGGCAACAACAGATGAATGATAAGTGGGGTATGATTCGGCCTGTAGCTGTGCAGCGTCCAAGGCCCGAGCCTGATCGTAGGCAGTTTGAAGATCTAAAGTTCTGTTTTCCAACAATCGCTGGCGAATCGCTGAGGATCGAAGTCCACTGATGAAGGAGTCACGAATGGAGTCATCACGACATTGCACTGCAGTACTGTCGCGAAAGTTGCAGTCACGACTGAGTTGTTTCAGTGCTTGGAGAAATGTATCGAGTGACTCCCCAGTCTCCTGTTTGCGGACTGCAAGCAAATGTCTAGCATAGATTTCATTCTGAGGCTTTACGTAAATTCCTTCGAGGATAGCTATAGCGTCTTCATAGGTATTGCAGTCACCTATAAATTCATACACAGTAGGTGTAACATAGTTCACCAGAAGAGCCAATTTGTCCACAGTATTGTCAGCTAATGATGAGAGGAAGTTATTGAATGTGCGGAACCAGTGATTCCATTCCTTAGCTGCGTTAGCACAGTTGGAGTCTGTATTAAATCTTTCAGGCCTCAGAAATTTTTCCATGATATGAATGAGTTGAATAAATTGTTACGAAGAGGCCAATGAATTCAACGTTTAGAGGCTTTATTCAACTAATTCAAACATAATTCATAATCGAGATTACATCTGAAACAGAACATAAATAATAATTAAACACAATGAAAACATAATAGCAGTTAGCAAAAGTAAGTAAAGTTAAATTTACAACACCACTTGAGCCTGTTAGTCGGTACAGGCAAGGAGCTTCCCGTATCAGAACTACCAACAGTGCGAGACATGCTGAGACTAGGGTTACTCCTTCGTGAACAAAATACAAAGGATAGAAGGAACTACACAGAGAAAGAGCTCATAAGGGACATGATTCCTCCTCTTCTGCATCAGTGAAAAAACGCTGTGTTATTCAAACCACCTGTACTCAATCAGTATAGAACTATTGAGCTAAAATTAACAAAGCTGTGGCACAAAGCAGTTGAGATCACTTGGTAAAGGAAAACTAGCAAAGAAAAATAAATTTCTGCACACACTTGATACTCTTCTTGACATTTTTAACTGCCAGTGTCCCATAGAGTTGTGTTCTGAAGCCAATTGTTCTCCCTCATGCAGAAGAGAACCTCACCCTCACATTGATTGTCGCTGTCCTCGTGAGAAGAAGATCCCTGTTTTGGAGCTGGCTTTCATAAAGGAGCAGAGAACAAAGGCAGGAGGCTAAGGAAGTATGCAGATTGGTTCGGCAGATTATTCAGAAACCAAAAAACAGATTGTTATTGCCAAGAAAAAAGAGAAAATCCGAGAGAGGGAAGAAAGAGTGAAGAAGCCACCCAAAGAGATGAAGAGCTCTATCAAGAGGTTTCTCACTTCTCTGAAAGCTCTTCAGATGAACAGAAAGAAGCAACATCAGATGATAGCTCCAAAATGCTATCTGAACCTTCGCAGAAGAGAATGAAATACAACACTAAAGACATCTCAAACATTGCCCTTGCCAGTATTCGCCACCATACGGGGCTACGAGAGACTGCAGAGATTGCCACTGCCGCTTGGATAGATGCAGGCCTCATCAGCCGAGAGGACACATCCTTAGTGATAGACCATAATAAGATAAGAAGAGCACAAGAAAAAATAATGACGGAAATATCTGATCAGCAAGAAAAAGATTTGAAGGAGGAAGGTCTCTCTTGCCTTTTGTTTGATGGAAGAAGAGATGACACAAAAGTTCTCCTAGAGGTAGAGGGAATGGACAGAAAGTTTCCCGGTCTCATCAAAGAATACTACTCTGTGTGTTCCGAACCTGGTGG
The DNA here is from genome assembly GCA_023014485.1 of Bathynomus jamesi. Classification (NCBI taxonomy): domain Eukaryota; kingdom Metazoa; phylum Arthropoda; class Malacostraca; order Isopoda; family Cirolanidae; genus Bathynomus; species Bathynomus jamesi. The sequence goes on along the minus strand of JAJOZX010004322.1, from coordinate 82,581 downwards.
CCGCTATTTGTTTCACTTTGTTCCTGAAGCAGAAGTAGAAGGCAAGAAACATGCAGAGGCAATTGCTGATCAAAAAATATGTTGGCTTCAAGAAAGAAGACTTGACAGTTCACTGCAGGCCGTTGGTGGAGACTCAACTGCGGTGAACACTGGATGGCAGGGTGGTGTTATGACTAGGCTGACCATACGTACCGTTTTGAACGGGACAGTACCGTTTTGTATGGGTTTTTGTATGGGTTCTGTCACTGAAGAATAATTGTAAGCTCAATATGTTTATGTACTTACTTTTTCATGAATACAGAATATTACATAACCCCCGTCCCTTTTTTGCCATCGCAATGTCCCGTTTTTGTCTCAAGGAAATATGGTCAGCCTAGTTATGACGCATCTAGAGAAAAAATTGGAAGAAGGCTTGTTTGGATTGTATGTGATTTGCACACAGGGGAACTACCTCTTCGTCGTCTCATCCAGGAACTTGATGGTCCTACAAAGAGCAACAAGTGGTCAGGCCCCCTAGGCAACATGCTAGATGAAGCAACGGAATTAGAAATAAATACAAAATTTCCAAAGGTCGAAGTAGGCCCTCCCCTTCCAGTGTTGTCTGAAGAAGTTATCAAAGACCTCAGCACGGATCAATCTTACGCTTTTCGTATTGTTCAAGCAATCAGATCAGGAGAGTTGCCTCAAAATCTGGCTCTTGGAGATTGGACCCGTAAGTCACAGTCGTTTCTGCAGGATTTGGGTTTCCAAACATGTATTGAAGGGCAAAATGCTACAGAATTTGATGTTGATTGTTGAATTTATTATTGGGTTTTATCTTCCTCACTGGTTCAATGTAAAACTTAATCCAATGTGGATGGAGGGGCCCAACCACATCTTGTTTCAATTACAGCTACTGAGAACCCAAAGGAAAGTAGTGGTGGACATCGTGTTACCTGTGGTGAGAAGGTCCGCTTGGTATGCTAGGCCAGAGGCAGTTTTGCAAGCAATACTCTGCAGCCAATGTACCAAAGAGCGAACTGAGGCTGTGGAAATCATTCTAAAGCTTAGAGGAACATCACTACATGATGACCAGCTGGGAGACTGCTCTGTTCAGACAAGTAAGGTACCTCTGATAAACGTCAATGCCACGAAATTGTCAGAATTAATTAACTTGAGTTCGGAAGTTTTGGAGCCACCACTGACAACATGTATAACAAACAAAGATTTAACACAACTTAAAGAGGCCCCAATGCAAGTGCCAAAGTGGCCTTCTCACACTCAGTGTGTGGAGAGATGTGTGAAAATGGTCACAGAAGCAGCTAGTCAAGTTTACAGTCACGAGAGGCGAGAAGGCTACATCAAAGCGCAAGTAGCAAGCCGAATGCTGATGTCAAGGAACCTCAGCAAAAAGGACATGACTGCGTTGGTTACTTTCAAATAAAGACTCTGAATGATATCTTATTGCCACTTTAAATGTTGATAGGATGTTTGCGCACATTTGTTATTTTGTTACGAATTTACGGAAAAACGGAATTTTTAAATTAAAATTGATGTAGGTAGGAGTTATTTTTTATTGTTTTTGAAGCAAGGATATTATTTTGTATGCCAAATGATTACACTAAATTGCTACCAAATCACGTGATTTTCAATTTAGTCATTTCACCCCAAAATTGACACACCCTAATATCTATCCCTAATGATGCTCTAGCTTGTCAGAATGTAAACTGTGGAATTAAAACACATTTTGGAATTTAAAGACATGTATGAATAAATTGTTTCCTCTCTTAATAATGCTAGCCAAGACAAATACCTTTAGGAGAAAAAAATTATACTGTCGACCTGACTGGAGCGATTATGTGGCTGAATTTCATAATGCATCCAGAGATGCATTTTAATGTAGTGTGAACAAGGGAAGACAAGGCAAGGCCCTCTATTACAACAAAAACAGAGGGGTAATGCCAGGTTCAAGTATGCATTAAGGTATATAAAAATCATGAGGGTGAGTTAAGCAGGGATGCTCTGACTAGAAAGCTTGCCAGTAAGAATCCAAGAAACTTTTGGGAAGAATTAAAACAATGAATAATAGTGCAATCATTGCAATGTCTCTCCCTGCTAATATTGTGTTAGAAAATCTAGAAGAGGAAGAACCATTGTTGTCCCAAGGCGAAATGATGACTAAGCTGATTGATGCAGCATTGCTTGTATATATTAAGTTAAGGTGTATATATATCCATCTCATAATTTTAAGATTAGTGAAAAATTCACTTAATTTAGAGCTAGCATTTTTGGGCTCTTGTGGCATCATTGTTTGGACACTCTTGTGGCATTTTTTGGGGCGCTGCGCGTCTTTTCTACTAGTTTGTGGAATGCGGTACTTACAGGGTGTGGTCTTATAGAGATCTCTCTTGCAATTCAGTTTGGTTGTTTAGATACAAGATTGTTGCATCGTGCAATGGTGCAGGTTGTGTTGTTGTAAGGTTTAGAAAGAAGACCATAAATAGTGGCCTTTTGTTTTTTTATCTTAAATTCATGCAACTGAGGCCTAAGGTAGGCCCACATCAAGTCAGCAACTCTGAGGTAGGATCTAATAGGACCTCCAAGTCCCTAAGTTTTTAATCTAGCTTAACTTGGGCTGTAGGTTGAACTGGCCCTTCAGAGCTTGGCCGTTCACGGCTCAGCTGGGATTTTGAACCCAATAAAAAAATAATAACATGGTTCTTTAGAACCGGATTCTAGCCCAAGACTGAGTCAGTGACTATTTTCCGGCAAAGTTCTGATTGTGCAAATTGTAGCCCAAGTTAGGCCTAGACGGGTTGAGCATAATTGAGTTAAGGTCCCAGGGTAGAAAGTTTGGTCGCCCAATTGCAAAACTTGGCCACTCGTTTGTCGTTGTTTCGGGCCTACATTTTTACCGGTTTGGTTAATTATTCGTAGGCGAAGGTTGCAGACTTCGGTGCACCAGTTACTTGGGTGGAAAATTTGGTATTCCATGCTGGTGGTTGGTCAGTACCCCAACCAAGCAATTCAGTTTATTTGAAAAAAGCAAAATTTGCGTTTGATCAGTTTGGTTAAGTATTTTTGCTAATTCAGCTTATTTGGCATTGAGCCCAATTGCTGTTTGCATTGAAGAGGAGTGCAGCTGAATTGAACAAGTTTAAAAAAAGGAGAAGCGCCTACACAGGTCTAATTACAAAGGTCATTGCCACTATAGATTCTGGCATAGAGCAAGAGGATTTAAGCTTAGTGACTGTGCAGCTTTCCATATTAGAAATTAAAAAAGTTGCTCTAAGTGAAGTAAATGTTAAAATTGAGGCTCTTATAGAAGATGAAATAGAAAATAGTTTACTTTGAAGAGATTATTGATGATATAACACCGTGTAACAAAAAAAAATTTTTTTCTTTGTTTCTGGTGAATAACCTTTATTTTCTGATTCATTATGCTTCAAATCACTGGAAAAAAGCTGTCAGTGATTTTAAACTTCGGGTTTGTTGTCAGTACATCGATTTTGTTGAAATAAGAATATTATTTTTTAACCCTATATGGACATCTGCGACAGATCTGTAAACGCTTCAAAATTTACTATATATTTACCGAAACAAGTACATTTTAACTTAAATGACGATATCGTCAAATTTGTAACGGTTCAAGGAGTTTATATCACGAATTGGCAACTCCTACTGCAGAAAACCGAGCTTTAATGAAAAAAATAAGTTAGTGCGTCAGTAGAAGTAAAAGTGTATGGTTACGCAGTTCGTTTTTTATTTTTTATCACTTTATTTGATTAAAGGTAAGTTGAATAATTTTTTATTGCTCAATATATGTTGTTAGAGTGGCTGAAGTAATATAAAACAATTCTGATAAACTGAGCACTAGAATATTTTATTGAAACGTAACAATATTGATGGCTCTGACATCGATGCCTTCTTTGCCACGTGGTATAAGGTTGTCCAATTTGTATTATATATATTACATTATATATATATTATATATATATTATATATATTATTATATATATTATATATATATATTATTTATATATATATTATTATATATATATATATATTACATTAAAAATCACATATTTATGTTCAAAGTACTCTAAATGAATGTTTAATATAGGTAAAAAAAAATTTTAAGACAAAAATAAGAATTATGTCCATATAGGGTTAAATTAATCCATTATTTTTACTTTTTCAGACGTGTGACGAAGTTACTGTTATGGCTGCTCGTGGTTGCAAATACCCAGCGGATTCCTTCTGCTACGTGTGCGGCGAGTTCTTCGCAAAGACGGCTAAAACACACTGCTTGGACAGTTGCACCCGTGCAAAGGAAGCCTATCATGCCTATTTCGGAATGCCAGTCGGTGACCAAGACAAACGCTGGGCACCACATGTCATCTGTGACTACTGCCGCCGCACTCTTGAAGGTTGGTTTAGAGGAGAGAAGAGGGCAATGCGTTTCGCTATCCCCCGTGTCTGGCGTGAGCCCTCAGACCATCTCACGGACTGCTATTTCTGTATGGTGGACCCAACAAAACGAAGAAAGGGGAAGAATGCGCCTCCCATTGAGTACCCTGACATTCCGTCATCTATTGCACCTGTTCCCCATAACGCGACGGACCTACCTGTGCCACAGCCTCCCTTGAGAGATCAATCTTGTCCAGCAGAAGAAGCAAGCTATGATGATTCCGAGGAGCAGCAAGGTGCGTCATCTGCTGCGCGCCGTCGACGCCGGGTGGCCGGTGAAAGGTGCCCCTACTACCCCAACCAAGAGGACATCAATGACCTCATCAGGGAAATGGCCTTGACAAAGTCCAACGCCGAGCTGCTCATTTCCAGACTGAAGCAGTGGGACTTACTGGACGACAGCGTTCGAATTACTTCCCAGAGGAAGCGGCATCGCGGCTTTTCAGTGTTCTTCACTCTTAGAGATGGGTTGTGCTACTGCCATGACATCAGAGGACTCTTCGACGCTGTGGGCATTCCCTGCAACACCTCTGACTGGCGGCTCTTCATCGACAGTTCATCTAAAAGCCTCAAGGCTGTTTTACTGCACAACACAAATCAGTGGCCCTCGATTCCTCTGGCTCATTCAGTGCACATGAAAGAAGAGTACCAGAACGTCAAAATCCTGCTGAGTGCACTGAAGTACGACCAATTCAGCTGGGAGGTCATTGGCGATTTCAAGATGGTGGCCTTCTTGATGGGGCTTCAGGGAGGCTTCACCAAGTTCCCTTGCTATCTGTGCCTCTGGGATAGCCGAAATACAGCCCTTCACTACGAGAAGAGGAACTGGCCCCTCAGGACCGGCTATGAGGTTGGGGCCCATAACGTGAAGCAAGAGCCGCTGGTGGAGCCAACGAAAGTGCTGATGCCACCCCTGCACATCAAATTGGGCATCATTAAGCAGTTTGTTAAACAGCTGGATCCAGAGGGTGAGGCCTTGAAGCACATCCAGGAGCTGTTCCCGAAGTTGTCGGAGGCGAAGATCAAAGCAGGAGTATTTGTGGGCCCTCAGGTGAAGCGACTTATTGACTCCGACAGCTTTCCTGAGAAGCTGTCTGAGGTTGAGCGGGCAGCTTGGACAAGCTTCGTTTCTCTAGTCAAAGGTTTCCTCGGAAACCACAAGGCAGAGAACTACAGGGAAATCGTTGACGAACTTGTGGACACGTACCGGAGCATGGGCTGCCGGATGTCGCTGAAACTGCACGTACTACACGCCCACCTTGAGTTCAAAGAAAACATGGGAGACTACTCAGAAGAACAAGGTGAAAGATTTCACCAGGATGTCAGCTCTTTCGAGGAACGCTACAAGGGACAGTACAATGAAAGTATGATGGGGGACTATATCTGGAACCTTTTGCGTGAGAGTGAACTGAAATACAATCGCCAATCTCGTAGACAAACTTCGTTTTGATTAAACTATAACGCTAGAATTTTTGTATCAATTCTGTATCAATTCTCCGTAGCAATACTCTTTATCAACGCTCTGCATCACTGCACTGTATCACTGTCTGTGTATTAACATATTATAATACATAATTATTCCCTACTCGTTTCCTTCTTTTTATTTTCATTTCTAAAGACGGGGCCTGGAGAACTTCATTTTTTATCATTGATTTATCATAATAATCGTGTTAACATCAATTAAAATTATACTTAACAGGATTCATTTGATTTAAAAGCAGATAGTGTGAAAAACCCTTAAATTAATAAGCAAAAATGGCAAAAAATCAATAAATCGATCTCATGAACTCATAACCGAAGTCTGAACTTGGTGACTGCTCATTTTTACTTATTTATGCCCTAAAAAATCAGAAAATAATAGTTTTAACTCATGGACAAATTTTGTGTTACACGGTGTATAATTAAAGTATGCCACCGAGCAAGAGAGTTTAGCAGCTCAGTACAGTTAGAGACCAGGTCTAATAATGAAACACAACCCTCAACAAATGGTGTTTGTGAAGTTAAGGCTAACAGATCTGCAGTTCAATTACAGAGGGTTGTGCTCAAAACATTTTCTGGGAGTATTCAGGAATGGCAAGGATGGGCAGACAGTTTTCAATCAGCAGTTCATTCTAGTCAAGTGTTAAGTGCGGTGAAGAAGTTTAATTATTTGCAGTCCCTCTTGGAAAGGGAGGCAGCAAAGACAATAGCAGGATTAGCATTAACAGAGGCTAATTATAATGTGGCTTGGATATATTAAAGAAACGGTTTGGTAAGCCAGAGATCTTAATTAAAAGCCACCTCCGTGAACTTTTAGCTATACCTCCTGTTAATAATCCCAATAGTGTCAAGGAGTTACGGCAGTTACATGATGAATTTGAAGTTAGAACTAGGTCCCTGGACAACTTGGGTGTAGGAATGGAAAGGTATGGTATAATGTTGGTCACTATACTGAAGTCTAAATTGCCTAGCTCAATTTTGCTTGAATTAAGTAGGGGGACACACTACAGAACATGTGCACATCCCCTTTCAGCAGATGTTAAGTCTTTTAGGCACAGAATTAGCAAGACGAGAGGGAATTGAGTTTGCACAGTGGGATGTTAAACAAGGGGACAATGTCAGGCACAGCACCAAGGTTTCTACAAAAAAGAATAGCCCAGGTACAATGTCAGCTCTACATGCATCCTCTGAGAATGCATATTTTGCGAAGGCAACCACAAGTCATATAAATGTAAGGTGGCTGAGGCTTTACCTTTTGAGGAGAGAAAGGACAGGGTAACTAAGTCCACAACATGTTTTAAATGTTTTTTGAAAGGTCACAGAGCAAGGTTTTGTAAGTTTAAAATTTTGTGCAAAAAATGTCATGGCAGGCATCAGCCATTATTGTGTGAAAACACTCCTAGTAGGCCTACACCAGAAGTAGACACATCAGTGGCACATGCCACTGCTATGAAAGGGAGTAAAAGTAAAGGGGGATTATTGCAAACAGCTGCAGCCTTATTAATTGGGAATGATGGAGAAGCTACTGTAAGAGTTGTTTGATAGTGGTAGCCAGTGTAGCTTTATTAAGACCAGAATTTCCAGAAAATTGAAGTTTAAAGAACTTAAGAGGGAAAATTTTAGAATTTCTGGGTTTGAGGGTTCAGTTCAAAACAGAACCAAAGTTAAGAAGGTAGAAGTTCTGGTTAAGGGGTTGTTACCACAAAGTCCCACTATCAAGGTCCAAGCTGTAGAGATTGAGGAACTTTGTGCTCCAGTCACTACTTGTTTAGATATGGCATGCATCCAAGAATTGCAAGTTAAAGGAATTAATTTGGGCAATAATAAGTTTGAAAGAACAGAAGATATTAGTCTTTTGATTGGAGCTGACTATTATTGGGACTTCATCACTGGTAATATTGTCTGCACATCTCGAGGCCCGGTAGCTATTGAAAGTAAGCTAGGCTGGATGCTACATGGTAGCTATTGCAGTGAAATGGAGGTTAAAGCTCTTTTTGTTAAGATTGAGGAGAACAGCCATAGTTTGGAAAGGCATTTGAAAGCGTTTTGGGAACTTGAATCCATTGGCATAATGGACAAACAGGCAAGTACAGTGAACAGTGATGTTTTAAAGCAATTTGAAAAAGGGATTGGGTTTAGAGATGGTTGCTATGAAGTTGGCCTCCCTTGGAAGGATTCTTGCAAACCCGGTTCAAACCTTCAGCTAGCTAATCGGAGGTTGGAGACTTCATTGTACTGGCTAAGAAAAAATGAGTTGTTAATTGAATACAATGAGGCCATTCTAAGCTATGTAAGGGAGGGCTATGCTGAAAAGGTGCAAGGTGAGATGGTGAGCCAGGAGGCACATTATCTGCCACACCATGCAGTGGTACGGCGAGACAAAACTACCACCAAACCGAGGGTAGTTTTTGATGGCTCAGCCAAGGACAAAGGTGGTGTGTCCTTGAATGACTGTTTGGATGCTGGGCCAAATTTAAATGCAGATTTATTTTCCTTGTTACTGAGATTCAGGTTTGGTAGAGTAGCATTGACTGCAGATGTGAGGCAAGCCTTTTTTCGGATAAATTAAAACCAGAGGACAGAGATGCAGTAAGGTATCTGTGGGTGGATACGAAAGACTTGTTGGAAAATGAACCTAAGGTTCAAGCATATAAAATAAAGTCAGTGTTGTTTGGCCTCAGCTCTAGTCCATTTCTGTTGGCAGCTACTATGCAGTACCATTTTAAGAAATATTCTGAAGTCTATCCTAACACTATTGAACACATAAGGACAAATTTTTATGTTGATGATTTACTATATTCCGTGGATAATACAGAAATGGCTAAACAGATATTCATGGAGGCTAGAGCTATAATGAGGGAGGCTGGCATGGAGCTTAGAAAATGGCAGACCAATCATTCTCAATTACAAGAGTTTGAGTCAGTCCTGTGTAGTACCTGATGCAGCAGAAAGTATTGAGGATTCTGGTATTGAGTTGTGGGCAATAGACGCAAAAGTGCTAGGCATTGTTTGGCAGCAAGGAGAGGATTTGTTTACCTTCAATGGGAAATCTTTAGTAGAGCTGGCTGAGAATGAGACAAGGTCGACAAAACGTACAGCTCTTAGTTTGGCTTCAAAGGTCTTTGATCCTCTTGGATTCCTGGCTCCATTTGTGATAAAGTAAAAAATTTGGTTTCAGAGCCTCTGGGAAATTGGACTTGGTTGGGACCAAGAGTTACCTGATCATATGGTGGTAAAGTGGAAATATTGGTTCAAAGAATTGGCACATCTTGGAGTCATTGAAATCCCAAGATGGTACTTTGGAGAGTTGAACAATAGTCCAGACAATTTGCAGCTGCATATCTTTTGTGATGCAAGTGTGGAAGCCTATGCAACTTGTATTTATATAAGAGGCACATTGAAAGAGGAAGTAAGTTGCAGGTTGGTTGCTGCAAAGAGCAGAGTAGCACCTTTGAAAAGGCTTTCTGTTCCAAGGTTGGAATTGATGGGTGCAGTTATTACTAATCGGCTTGCAGTTACAGTGCAAAAGTCTTTGACCCTCTATGAAATTCCAAGCTATTATTGGACAGACTCCACTATAGTTTGGCACTGGTTAAGAAGCCAGGCAAGGAAATGGAAACCATTTGTTACCAATAGGGTGGAGGAAATTCAAGCGCACACAGATCCAAAGCAATGGAAGCATTGTCCAGGCACCCAAAACCCAGCTGATTTACCAACAAGAGGAATTTCAGTGAAAGATCTTGCACAGTCAAGTTTGTGGTGGAATGGGCCAGAGTGGCTAAAACTTGGAAGCGAAAACTGGCCTAATCAGCCTATTGTAGGAGAATGCCAGGCTCAAGAAGAATGGGTGAGTGAAATGAGAAAATGCACTGAGAACAGTTGTCAAGTTATGCAGCAGGTTCCCATATTGAGGCTTGAGGACATTAGCAGTCTGAAAAGGTTGTTAAGAGTGACAGCATGGGTATATAGATTTACGAACAATATTAAGGGAGAAACAAGAAGGGAAGGAATTCTGAACAGTAAGGAGATTCAGCAAACCAGGCAATACTGGGTGGTATATGTGCAGAGAGGGAATTGCTCACCAACCGTCCATTACAGGTTCTACCAACACATTCTGCTCTCAAGGGTTTGGATGTGTTTTTGGATCAGGATTTATTGAGAGTAGGAGGTAGACTACAGTTTTCTGGGCTTCCAGAGGAGAAGAGACATCCAATTTTGTTACCTTCTGGGGGGGCACTTTGTGGAACTTTTGATCCTGGATACTCATAAGTTGTTACATGCTGGAGTTAGAGAAGTGATAATAAAGATCAGACAACAGTTTTGGATTCCCAAAATTAGACAAGTAGTAAAAAAGGTCTTGCATAAATGTGTGGTTTGCAAGCGTTGGAGTGCAAAGCCTTATTATGAAAAGGTGGCTCCACTTCCAAGAGAACGGTGTGTCTATACTGCCCCATTTGATGTAGTGGGAGTAGACTTCGCAGGTCCAGTCTATGTGTATGAGCAAGGGGAGTCTAACAAAGGTTATATATGTGTCTTTTCACATGTGCTACCACCAGAGCAATCCATTTGGTGTTGGTAAGCAACTTAAGTAGTGATGTATTTCTTTTGGCCTTTAAAAGGTTTGTGAACAGAAGGGGTTTCCCAAATAAAATCATATCGGATAATGCAAAAACCTTCAAAAAGGCTGCAAAGCAACTCCAAGAAGTTTGGTCCTTGCTAAAAGAGGAAGGATTCCACTCCTACTTTTCACACCCTGGGGTACAGTGGGAGTTTATTGTTGAGATAGCATCATGGTGGGGAGGATTTTGGGAAAGGCTAGTGAGAAGCGTAGTGTCCATTAAAGAAACTTTTAGCTAATGCTCATTTGAGCAAAGAAGAATTCTGCACTGTTTTGTGTGAAGTAGAGGCAATGGTGAACAGTAGGCCTATCACTTTTATTTATAACAGTATGCAGAGCCATTGACACCAAATCATTTTCTTTGTGGTAAACGATTAACATCAAGCCCCAGTGTGCCAGAAGACTTGCAGCCTATCCAGAGCACTCAAGGAGAGTTAACCAGAAGGTTCAGGTACCTTGAAGAGCGACAAGATCAGTTATGGGAGAGGTGGCAGATGGAATACTTGCCACAACTCAATTATTACCCATCAGGCAATGTAAAGGGCTCCAATGCAAATGTATCAAGGTGGGAGTGGTAATGATTGGGGATGAAAGACCAAGACAATGCTGGAAGCTTGGCATAATTGAAGAGTTTTTTGTTGGAAAGACAATTTAGTTAGGTCTGCACTGGTAAAGACTTCAGGAGGAAAATTAGAGAGACCTATGCAAAAACTCTATGCTTTAGAAATCAGCAAAAACACGGATAGTCAAGATGAAACATTTGAGTTACAGCCTCATGGAGAAGGCTTGGCTAAACTTGCAGAAGGTAATGACAACAATGCCTCTTCGGTGGGGAGTGTTAGAAAATCTAGAAGAGGAAGAACCATTGTTGTCCCAAGGCGATATGATGACTAAGCTGACTGATGCAGCATTGCTTGTATATATTAAGTTAAGGTGTGTATATATCCATCTCATAATTGTAAGGTTAGTGAAAAATTCACTTAATTTAGAGGTAGCATTTTTGGGCTCTTGTGGCATCATTGTTTGGGTATTCTTGTGGCATCATTTTTTGGGGGGCACTGCGCGTCCTTCCTACTCGTTTGTTGAATGCGGCACTTACAGGGCGTGGTCTTTTAGAAAGCTCTCTTGCAATTCAGTTTGGTTGTTTAGATACAAGATTGTTGCATCGTGCAATGGTGCAGGTTGTTGTAAGGTTTAGAAAGAAGACCATAAATAGTGGCCCTTTGTTTTTTATCTTAAATTCGTGCAACTGAGGCCTAAGGTAGGCCCACATCGAGTCAGCAACTCTGAGGTAGGACCTAATAGGACCTCCAAGTCCCTAAGTTTTTAAACTAGCTTAACTTGGGCTGTAGGTTAAACTGGCCCTTCAGAGCTTGGCCGTTCACGGCTCAGCTGAGATTTTGAACCCAATAAAAAAATACCAACATTGAAAATGTAACTGAATGTGCTGAGCATCTGAAATTTAGTAGTGACAGATTAGTGCCTCTGTTAGCTTTGTGCTTTACAGGTTTACCGATAAATGTGTTTTGCCGGATACAATGTTATCCGTTGGTTTGGTGCCAGTACTAAAAGATAAAAATGGTAAAATCAACAGTAAAGATAACTATAGGCCAATAGCCTTGGCCAGTATTATGTCTAAGGGGTTTGAATATACTCGTATAGTATACTCATTAATAGACTTGAAACATTCAAGTTGAATGTTACCTATATACTTGTGGTAACCAATTTGGTTTTAAAAAGAAACACAGTACTGATATGCCTTGAAGGAAATGGTCTGTAAATACCAAACTCTAGATGCTAATGTATTTGTGTGTTTCCTGAATGCCTCTAAGGCATTTGATAGTGTTAATCATGACAAATTATTCATGAAACTTGTAAATCGTAATGTACCTAGTTACTTGGTTCGTATATTAATATTCTAGTATAATCACCAGACAATGATTGTAAGATGGGGTGGGGTTAATTCAGAGCCATTCTCTGTGACCAATGGTGCCAGGCAGGGAGGGATATTATCCCTCCTACTTATTCAATGTTTATATGGATAATCTATCTGTTGTGTTGAACACCTGTAAAATAGGTTGTATATTGGTACAATGATTGTTAATCATCTGATGTATGCAGATGATCTAGTTCTTATTTCTCCATCTGTAAAAGGGCTCAGCACACTTTTGAAGGTGTGTGAAAGGTATGGGAAGGATAACTACATAAAATATAATCCTGCTAAAAGTCATGTTATGATTATGAGGACCAAAGCCAACAAATATATAAAATTTCCTGAATTTCAATTGTGTAGTAATGCTTAGTTAAGAATATTAATTTGTTTAATTAAATAAGATAATGTTTAATATAAATTTACTAAAAATTGTGATGATTACGATAAAGCATGGTTGTTAGATTTGAATTGTTTAAAATGGGTAGGGTTGGTAATCCTAAATAGGCCCGGAGAGTGGACTATACCTATAACGGTTTTTCAGTCTTGAGGTAGACGCGATACGCGTAAGATTTAGAGCCATGTGATCTTAAAGTTAAATTGTTTTGCGCCCTCTCCGACCTAAATATATTTAGTAATATTTCATACTCGCATATCCCCTAATTAACTAAACCACTTTCGAAATTAATAAAACGTAATAAGTGTTAATAAGAGTATTAATACCTTCCCCCCCCTTCGTTTTGTAACGGTCTTTTAGAGTCAGAACTCGGCGTCGCTACCGGAAACTATACGAAGGAAAATGAGTAAATGTAAGAAAGATAGAGAATAAAGAGATATAGTAAAGTAGGAAGAAGCGTAAATAATAATGAAGAAAAAGATATAATAAAACGTTCACTACATTCTGGTGCTAGCGGTGGTCTTACATCATATTTTGTGAGGCTTACCCACGTGTTAGTATTTCCATTAAAATTCTTAAAACCCGGTATAATAACAAATAGCGTTAATGAATATTTTATTTCGATTATTAAAATATCTAAATGCAAATTTTACCCCGTTTGCAGGCAAATTTCGATTTTCATGCCTTAAAATTTCATTGTAAATAAAATTTAAAAATGGCGCTCCTTCGCGTCCTGATAGCGTCCCTGACTCGCGCCTAAGAATTCAATTTGTTTCGTCCAGTTCCGTTGCTTTTCGTTTGTCCGACTCAGTATTGCGAGTCATTATTACGTTAAATTTTGTTCATTTCGGTTGGAGAGGGTATAGTTTGAAAATTATCGTGCTGCCTGAAGACTCAATTTCTTTTTTTTTCATCTCTACTCTTTCAGCTTACCTCTTTTTACTTGTTTGTTTAAAACTTTTGGAATTAGTGTAATTGTAATAAATCATAATAATAAGAATAAATTTGTACGTAAGTAATTGTTAGTTTAAATACAGTATGATACACAATTTATATGGTCTTTCAAAGTGTTTCAGCGAAAATTTGTATCGCATTTCTGGGTATATATACATATATAGTACAACATTTCATGAACATGAGAAATTTTCTGGGTTTCATTAGCAGATTTTTGATTATATTTCGATTGCCTGTATATAATAATAGGATTATTTTGTAAATATAGGTTTACGGGCTTTTTGCTTTGCTCGCTTCGCGCTAAAATAGGATTACGTTACAGTTAAGGGACAAATCGAAAAATAAATCTTAAAGATATTAAAAATTGTCAGATTGGGCCGTATAGGATTGTGTTAAATTTCAAAAATAAGCTACATTGGTTTAATGGAACTAGCGAAATTGTGTTGTGAAATTTTCTATAAAAGTTGTTTTGGATATTTTTTTTACTCATTAATTATATACAATTTGGTAGGTAAGCTGGTTATCTATTTTTTTTCCTGTTTCTTTCGTTATTTCACGACAATTCCGACATATTTGGTAAAATGGCTATTGTATCGTACGTAAGAAGAATTTCTTGTAGGCCTATCGTAAAATATTGTTCGGAGATTAACCGTTATTACGGTATGTCTATTGAGTAGTAAATTTTTAGTTATTTAACAAAATTTTCATTGGTTTAACATAAATAAGCATAGGATTTTTCTTTAAAAGCACAAATGTTGACTTAATTCTTAATAGCTCTTTTCACGCATAACATTGAATTTATTAAATATAGGCCTAAAAGCGGCAGAAAATTTTATTTTTATTTTGGCGGCCAATGTGAGTTACGGTACACATTTTACTAAATCTCGATATTATAATTTTTTTGAATTACAGAAATTTGTGTAGAAATTTTTTCTATATTGTTTACGTTTTATAAATTCATTCAATAATCAATTTTTTGTACAGTAGGCCGATTTTTATTTTTCTTTCCAGTTCAATGACAATGGTAAAATTTTTAGTTCAAATTTAGATTGTATTCTAAAAAGGATGTTTTAATTTGGAATTAGAAATGAAAAATGTCCTTTTTTTTTAGTTCGAGCGTTTGCATGGAAAATATTACGAAATTATGTTAGGATATAATGCAGTTTCATTCGGTTAGGGATATTTGTATAGAGGTTCGCTTACAAACAAAGCGACCGCTCTCAATTAGGAAATGTTTTAGTTTTGTTTACAGTGGATTGTGTGTAATTTTTTAGTACATATGATCTATTCTTATTTAGTATAACGATAAAAATTTGTATTTTCACTTGGAAACGATAAATTACTGAGATTTCTGTGATTTGAAAACCATACTGAGGTTTCTGTTGAAGGAGAGAGTTGTATCTCAGATGTAATTTGCGAATTGCAAGTTCAATTCTTATGAAATTTGACGTTTCAAGTTGGAATTACTGTATTAAAATAATTTTTGGTAGTAATATTTAAATTTTTTTTACTTTTTAATAACTGTTTAGAAAATTATTATTGTTTAAACCTTCAGTCGGAGTTAACTAGTGCATTTGAAACATTGACTCAAGTGTACACTCGGAAATGGAGCCTCATAGATAGCCAGTAACGTTTTTGTGGCGTCTGTGTGCTCCTCCTCAAAGCAAGAGGGTTCATGATTGTCAGAGAATGGATGACATGAAGTTTCTGGGGTTCATTTTTGTCTTTTGTATTTAGAGGTATTGAGGTGATTTCTGACGATAGTTTGAACAATAATAATTCTTAAATTATACAAACAGTTACTATGTATGGGCGCTTTTATATTTATACTGTACAATTTTGTTTAGCGTTTTATGACTTTTTTTTATCTTCTCTGCTGTGACTGCCATAAGTGACCTTATTGGTAACTAGATTTGATTAAATTTTTGCGAAATTTTTATTTTTTTTCCGTGAATTTGGCCAGAGCAAATGTGTAGTTAGTATTTCGAAGTGAATTGTCGAAAGAATTTGATAAATTAAATATGAAATGATAAGCAGTACAGAAACACGTTTAGAATAAACTTTTTTTTTCAAAATTGCAAGACTCAGTTTGGGTCAACCAAGTTGAATCCGAGTTCCATCAAGTGAGTTTAGTCGACCGGATAGGTGATCGATCACCAATGAGAGAGAGAGAGAGAGAAACCAGAATGCGCATGGACTTGGCGCAGGATGGTTTCGGAAGAGAAGAGAAGAGAGGAACCGAATGCGCAGGGACTTGGCGCAGGACAGTTCCGGAAGAGAAGAGAAATTTACGTGTGCAGGGTCTTGGCACGAAAGTTTCGATCGAAGATGGTCTACTGGTATTTTTCGGGCAGTAGCTGGTCACGTTGCTCGAATGCTTCGCTAAATATGTGTCAACAAAGCGCGCGGTAGACAAGCCACGAGAGCTTGAACGGGCGCCTACGACTGTACTGTCCATACAGACATACAGTAGGTTCGTTGGGAAACGGCCTACGGCGGAGTCATCGTTTGATTGTTGCCAGTGGAAGAGTCTTTCAGCTGGACGTAGGAAGAGCAGCGTTCACCGACAAAAGTGGAGATGAGACAAGGCGAGTTTCTTCATCGACTTCTAGAATTGCAAATTCCGTCCAATTCCAGCGCGTGGTCCCGCTTTCAGATATCTCCCCCCCTGATCCTTTTAGAATTGGACGTCTCTTGTTTTTTTTTCGCCATTGGAGAGAGAGCGGAACCATTATAGCGTGCTGCCCTGTTGCATATTGATTGATGCAATCCCTTGCATTCTAGCGAAGTGAGTAGGAGAGCTGCGATTGAAAATTGAAATCCGTTGTCAGCGTGCGGAGTCATCTAAACAACGTCCAGCAAACAAATGTACTGATTATTATCTAATGAAATTATAAGTGAAAAGGGTGCGATTTGCCCAAAATTGTTGTTTTTCGTGAAATAGTATGTGCGCTCTTGGTCAGAATTTTATGTAAACTTTTTCTTATTTTTTTCTATGTTGCCCTGATAGTAACTGTATAACTATACAAATAATTGTTTCGAATGTAAAGCGATCGTTGATGAGAAATCGCGGGAATAGATTGTGAACTTGGGATTTGTGTAGCCACTGTAAGAAAATTTTCTGTATTTTTTTGGCATGTATAGATTAGTTATAGGTTGTAATTAAATTATTAGAGTGAAATGTTATTTTATGCAAATGTGAAAATTAAAAGTTTCCGGTTTTATAATATGATACAATATATGTATGGGAATTGTCATTCTATTATTTCTTGTCTATTCTAAACTTGGAATAAGTGTTAAAAAAAAAAAAAAAAAAAAAAAAAAAATTGCAAAATATATAAGTTTTGTTGAATAAATTTATTGACATTGTTAAACGATATTAATAAGTTTTCCTAATGGAAAAACTTATTTTCAAGGGGTGATGCGAGTGTAGTAATGCTTAGTTAAGAATATTAATTTGTTTAATTAAATAAGATAATGTTTAATATAAATTTACTAAAATTGTGATGATTACGATAAAGCATGGTTGTTAGATTTGAATTGTTTAAAATGGGTAGGGTTGGTAATCCTAAATAGGCCCGGAGAGTGGACTATACCTATAACGGTTTTTCAGTCTTGAGGTAGACGCGATACGCGTAAGATTTAGAGCCATGTGATCTTAAAGTTAAATTGTTTTGCGCCCTCTCCGACCTAAATATATTTAGTAATATTTCATACTCGCATATCCCCTAATTAACTAAACCAATTTCGGAATTAATAAAACGTAATAAGTGTTAATGAGTGTAAATATACCTTCCCCCGTCCCTCTGCTTTCTAACGGTCTTTTAGAGTCAGAACTCGGCGTCGCTACCGGAATAATTATACTGCACAGCGAAAATGAGTAACGAGTGTGTACAGTTAAATGAAATAAAGAGCAATAGAGATATAGTAAAGTAGGAAGAAGCGTAAATTAATAATGAAGAAAAGATATAATAAAAGCGTTCACTACAATTGAATGGTATGGTGCTGTCAGAAGTAACCCAGACTAAGTATCTTGGCCACACACTAACTGATAGTCTTCCAGATGACTGTGATATTTTAAGGCAATGTAGACAATTATATGCTCAGGGAAATACTTTGGTTAGAAAATTTCACATGTCTACATTAGATGTTAAGTTGATCTTGTTCAAAACTTTTTCTACTCAAATGTATACAGCTCATTTGTGGTGGAACTACAGGATGTAGGCCCACATCGAGTCAGCAATCCTGAGGTAGGACCTAATAGGAGCTCCAAGTCCATAAGTTTGTTTTAGTCTAGTTTAACTTAGGCTATAAGTTAACGTAGCCCTTCAGAGCTTGGCCGTTCAAGGCTCAGCTGGGATTCTGAACCCAATCAAAATAAAACAACATGGTCCTCCGTAACCTGATTCCAGCCTAAGACTGAGTCAGTAACCATCTTTCGGCAAAGTTCTGATTGTGCAAATTGTAGCTTAAATTAGGGCTAGACGGGTTGAATATAATTTGAGTTAAGGTCCCAGGGTAGAAAGTTTGGTCGCCCAATTGCGAAACTTGGCTGCTAGTCTCTGGTTGTTTTGGGGCCTACATTTGGTTTTATTGTTGGTAGGCGAAGGTTGCAAACTTCAGTGCGCCAGTTATTTGGGTGGAAAATTTAAGTATTCCAGACTGGTGGTTGATTAGTACCCCAACCAGGCAATTAAATTTATTTGGCAGAAGGCAAATTTTGATTTCCGGCAGTTGGTTAAGTATTTTGGCCAATTCAGCTTATTTGCCATTGAGCCCAGTTGTTTGCATTGAAGATGAATGCAGCTGAATTGAATAAGTTTAGAAACAAGAGAAGCGCTTACGAAGGTCTAATTACAAAGGTCATTGCCACTATAGATTCTGCCATAGAGCAAGAGAATTTAAGGTTAGTGACTGTACAGCTTTTCATATTAGAAACTAAAAAAGTTGCTTTAAGGGAAGTAAATGTTAAGATTGAGGCTCTTATAGAAGAGGATGAAATGGAAAATGAAATAATTTACTTTGAGGAGATTACTGATGATATAATTAAAGCATGCCACAGATCAAAGGAGTTTAGCAGCTCAGTACAGTTAGAGACCAGGTCTAATAATGAAACACATCCCTCAACAAACAATGTTTGCGAGATGAAGGTTAACAGATCTGCAATTCAATTACCGACGCTTGTACTCAAAATATTTTCTGGGAGTATTCAGGAATGGCAAGGATGGGCAGACAGTTTTCAATCAGCAGTTCATTCTAGTCAAGTGTTAAGTGCGGTGGAGTAGTTTAATTATTTGCAGTCCCTCTTGGAAAGGGAGGCAGCAAAGACAATAGCAGGATTAGCATTAACAGAGGCTATTTATAATGTGGCTTGGGATATCTTAATTAAAAACCACCTCCGTGAGCTTTTCGCTATACCTCCTGTTAATAATCCCAATAGTGTCAAGAAGTTACGGCAGTTATATGATGAATTTGCAGTTAGAACTAGCTCTCTGGAAAACTTGGGTGTAGGAAAGGTATGGTGTAATGTTGGTAATTATACTGGAGTCTAAATTGCCAAGCTCAATTTTGGTTGAATTAAGTAGAGGACACTCTACAGAGCATATGTACATCCCCCTTCAGCAGCTGCTAAATCTTATAGGCACAGAATTAACAAGGCAAGAGGGAACTGTGTTTGCACAGTTAGATGTTAAAAAGAGGACAAAGTCAGGCAAAACACCAAAGTCCCTACAAAAAGGAATAGCCCAGGTACAGTGTCAGCTCCACATGCATCCTCTGAGAATAAATTAAAGGGAATCAAGGAATGCATATTTTGCCAAGGCAATCACAAGTCACATAAGTGTGGTGGCTGAGGATTTACCTGTTGAGGAGAGAAAGGACAGGGTAACAAAGTCCACAGCATGTTTTAAAGTTTTTTGAAAGGTTGCAGAGCTAGGTTTTGTAAGTTTAAAATTTTGTGCAAAAAAATGCCATGGCCGGCATCAGCCATTATTGTGTGAAAACACTCCTAGTAGGCCTACACCAGAAGTACACACATCAGTGGCACATGCCACTGCTATGAAAGGACGTAAGAGTAGAGAGAGGTTATTGCAAACAGCTGCAGCATTATTAATTGGTAATGATGGAGAAGCTACTACAAGAGTGTAGTTTGATAGGGGTAGCTAGTGTAGCTTTATTAAGACCGGAATTTCCAGAAATTTGAAGTTTAAAGAACTTAAGAGGGAAAATTTTAGAATTTCTGGGTTTGAGGGTTCAGTTCAAAACAGAACCAAAGTGTTTATATTCACATTGTTATAGTTAAGTAATTGAATATTAGTGGTTTTTAGCGTTTTAGAAGTTTTCATTGCGTGCCGGCTTAATTTAACTTAAACTTGTGACGGTTATAAACTAATTTTTAACTGCGCGATGCCGTCGCAGAAAGCGTCGTGTGTTAGGTGTGAGGTAAACCGGTGGTATTCGGATTTTAAAGACTATGACGGCGGTCCTATGGCGATTACCGAGAGATCAGTGTTTCTTTTGCGAGTTAAGGGCGGAAATAGTTGACATAAAACCCAGTGTACGTGAGCTAACGGAATGACTTGCAACGCTTGATGAGGGCTGGGGTAGGGCTACGGTTGTCGAAAGCCGAACCAATACTAACGTTAAAGACGTTAGTAATTTGAAGGGTGAGGTGCGTAACCTAGTTTCTAGTTTATGTAGCTTATCGGGAAGGTTGGATAGAGTTGAGGAAGGGGTTAAGGTTGGTCCGAGATTAGTAGATGGGGAGGGATTTAGAGAAGTTAAGGGTGGAGTTAGGCCGCGTACGTTAGGTGATAGGAATCCCCCCACCTATCGAGGTTTCGAACCCTTTCGCCCATTTGGAAAAGGACGTGAATGAGCGGGAAACTATTTTAATTAGGGACTCTTTAGTGCGCCATATGGACACAGAATTCGTTGAATGGCATCCAACCAAAAGGAGTAGGGTCTCTCTCCCAGGGGCCAGGGTTGACAGAGTTAGAAACGAAGTGGATAGGATTGACGTTGCCTCCCGTCACTGGATGCTGGTGACGATGCTAGGGAGCAACGACTCGTATAGGCCCGATACGAGAGTGCCTGACCTTTTGGAGATATATAGGGGGTTAATTAGGTCCCTAAAGGCGAGGTCCGATATGTCTTTAGTTCTAGGTATTACCCATAGGCCCGGTTTGGGTCTTAGGATTACGTCTAAAACAATATTTTTTAATACTAAATTAGAAGAGATTTGTGCTGAGGAAAATGTACCCTTCGTAAAGCTGTGGTCCGAATTCAGTGATCCTAGCCTTTTTATAAAAGATGGGGTGCATTTTAATGAAATAGGTAATGCTAGACTAGGTAGGTTAATTGACGAAAACGTACGAAAACTGTATAGGTCGAAGCCTTCTTTAAACGTTGTGGGTCCGGGGAACGCGGGCCCGACGTGAAAAAAAGTTTAAAACGCCGGCCCGTGGTAAAAAATAACAACGTCTTTTATTGTAACGCGCGTAGTATTAGAAATAAATTAAACGAATTTAAGGCGATAATTTATTCCGGCAACTACGATATAGTTGCTATCACTGAAACGTGGTTAAATACCGTGACTCGGGACTTGTTGGGGGAACTTGATATACCGGGTTTTAAACTCTTTACTAATGATAGGTTACATAGGATTGGTGGCGGCGTTTTGCTGTACATTCGTAATTCCCTTAGGGCTATCGAGGTTAAGATAGATTTTCCGGCAGCAATTAATGCGATATGCGTTGAAGTTAGGGCGCGTAGTATTAGTTTTAATTTTGTTGTTGTTTATAGACCTCCCGTTCAACCCCTCGATACCGATACTAGATTTTACTCACTTCTTGGTAACTTTATTGACAATCGGAATAGTATAATTGTCGGAGACTTTAACTGCCCTAATGTTAATTACGAGACTTTTACTGGTAATGAGGAGGGTTTGAGATTGATTGAGTTCATGGAAGATAATTTTTTACGACAGATGGTTACCGAACCAACGCGCGGTGACAATATTTTAGATTTGGTGATGAACGGCGAAAATATAGTCGAAGGTTTAGAAGTAGGCGAGAGTTTAGGATGTAGTGATCATCAAATTCTTAGGTTTAAGTTATTGATAGAAAACACTAAGGATAGTAACGTAATAGAAGTCCCTGATTTTCGTAGGGCTAATTTTGATAGTTTTGCGGATAGGATGAGAGTAGTGGACTGGGATAACTTATTTATGGGTAATGACACAAATTTGCATTGGGAGGCGTTTAAAGAAAGTTTTATGAATATTGAAAGGGAGTTTATTCCTCGTAGGCCCAAGCGCGCTAGAAATCATGGTAGGCCCAAGTGGTGGACTAGGGAAATAGGCGAGTTCATAAACGAGCGTAACAGAGCGTATAGACTTAATAAGCGCAATGGCACGGCAGCTAACTTTAATAGATATATCGAGCTTAGACGTCAGGTTAAAAGATCAGTTAGGAATGCTAAGCGTAATTTAGAGATACTTATAGCTGCGGATAGTAAACATAATCCAAAAAAGTTTTTTGAATACGTCAATAATCGTAAGCCGATAAAAGATAACATAGGCCCTCTAGTGGATGTTAACGGCGCTTTGGCTTCTGACGCTCAGGCGATGGCGGGTATTTTCAATAACTTTTTTGCGACAGTTTTTACCGTAGAAGACGTAAATAATGTCCCCGACGTGGACGATATCGTTCCATTTAGTAGCGAGACTATTTTGGATGAAATAACTGTTTACGAGGGTGAGATTGCGCATTATATCGATAGGCTAAAAGTTAGCAAGGCTCCAGGCCCTGACGCTTTTTATCCCAGACATTTGAAAGAAAGACGTTATTGTAGGCCCCTTAACGAAGATTTTTAATCAGTCACTCGAAACGGGGATTATTCCTGAAGACTTCAAATTAGCTAACGTCACGCCCATTTTTAAAAAAGGCGACCGCACAGTAGCTAGCAATTATAGGCCCATTAGCTTAACGTCAATTGTCGGTAAACTTTTGGAATCCGTAGTTAGGGATCGTATCATCGATCACTTAGAAAGTAGAGATTTGATTAATAGTAGTCAGCATGGGTTTCGACGCCATAGATCTTGTTTAACTAATTTGTTAGAATTTTATAACGAAATAGTGCGCGAATACGATAGGCATAGAGCGGCTGACGTTATTTATTTAGATTTTAAAAAGGCGTTCGATACAGTTCCGCATAGAAGATTAATTGCGAAGGTTAAAGCGCACGGTATACGCGGTCAGGTAGCTAACTGGTTAGAGGAATGGCTTCGTGCTAGGAGACAGAGGGTCGTTGTTAATGGTAGTGAATCGGGGTGGTTGGATGTAGGTAGCGGTGTCCCACAGGGTTCAGTGTTAGGCCCATTGCTATTCGTAATTTACATTAACGACATAGATGTAGGATTGACTAGTAACGTGTCAAAATTCGCTGACGATACTAAAATAGGGTGTAAGGTTGTTAACGAGACGATAGAAATAGGCTCCAAGACGATAGAAATAGGCTCCAAGACGATAGAAATAGGATTATGGAGTGGACGGATAAGTGGCAGATGCAATTTAACGTAGAGAAATGTAAAGTTTTGCATATAGGTTCTCGTAATAATAATTACACGTTCACGATGGATGATAGGCAGTTAGCGAGCGTTGACGAGGAAGTAGATTTAGGCGTACGCGTATCTAAGGATTTAAAAGTTAGGAACCAGTGCCTGGAGTCTTGCGCTAAAGCTAATAGGATGTTAGGCTTTATACTCGTAATTTCGAATTTAAATCGAAGGATAGTATATTGCCCCTTTACAAGTCCCTAGTCAGGCCTCATTTAGAATATGCCGTTCAGTTTTGGTGCCCATATTTGCGTAAGGATATTGATAGGTTAGAAAGGGTTCAGCGTCGTGCCACGAAACTAATTCCGTCATTGCGCAACAAGCCTTATGAAGATAAGATTAAAGAGTTAGACTTGCATTCACATGAAACTAGGAGATTAATGGGGGAGCTTATTGAAGTTTCCAAACCGTTAATAACATCGATAACGTAAATTTTGACAAACTGTTCACTTTCGATAACAACAATACTCGTAATAACGGATTTAAGTTGCGTGGCAGACGTTTCATTACTAATATCGCTAAAAACTTCTTTACGTTTAAAGTAATTGATAAATGGAATCATCTTTCCGCGCCCGTCGTGAACTCTACCAGCGTTAATGTGTTTAAAAACCGTATAGATAGGCATTTTAAAAATATTAACGTTGTTTAAAATAACAAAACAATTGGCAACAGGAGCTCTGGGGGTGGTAATCGGGGATGAGTCTGTTGACGTCTAATGCCAGCTTGTAACATGCCAGCTAAAAAAAAAAAAAAAGACTACGAACTTAGTTGTAGCTTCAGTAAATTAACTCACTTTTTGTTAGTCTTTATATATTTTTCCTTCTTCTCTCCTTATTTGCATGTCTGTAGTTTGTATGGTATGATAGTGTTTGAGTTAAGAATGTGTTGCATGGTTTGTAATACGTTCTTATTTTACTTCTTTCCGTCTTTCACGCCTTTCCCGCCTAGTGGGCTGCATCCTCTACCTTCCTATGGAGTGGAAGATCGGTCTGCAACAGCTGGAAGAATGTGTTGCTTTGAGTTAAGAATATGTTGTTCTTGAGTTAAGAATGTATTGCATGGTTTGTAAGCGTTCTTATTTTACTTCTTTTCATCTTTCACCCCTTTCTGGCAATTTTTCCTATTCTCTCCGACTATTTTTCTAACTTGTCGGCGGTGGCCGGCGGATGATGGAGTCTTTTTTCTCTTTCTCTGAATGAATTTTAACCCACGAGTGATAGGTGTAGCTACTTACTTAACCCCTTATTCTCTTCTCTTCACCCCCTACTCTTTCCTTTCTCTCGGGCTAACCTTAGAGTGGATCTTAGGGTCTTTTGTTAGCCTTAGCTTATGTAGATCTGTAGATCCTAAAGCTATGTAAAGGAGGGTTGTGCTGAAAGGTTGCAAGGTGAGCTGGTGAACCAGGAGGCATATTACCTGCCACACCATGCAGTGGTACGGCGAGACAAAACTACCACGAAACTAAGGGTAGTTTTTGATGGCTCAGCCAAACCCAAGGTGGTGTCTCCTTCAATGACTATTTAGATGCTGGGCCAAATTTAAATGCAGATTTATTTTCCTTGCTACTCAGGTTCAGGGTTGATAGAGTAGCATTGACTACAGATGTAAAGTAAGAATTTTTTAGGATAAAGTTAAAACCAGAGGACAAAGATGCATTAGGGTATCTGTGGGTGGATATGAAAAACTTGTTGAAAAATGAACACAAGGTTCAAGCATATAGAATGAAGCCAGTGTTGTTTGGCCTCTGCCAAACAACACAAGGCAACACAAAGCAAAATTTTTATGTTGATTATTTGCTGTGTTCAGTGGATAATGCAGAAATGGCTAAACAGATATTCATGGAGGCTAGAGCTATAATGAGTGAGGCTGGCATGGAGCTTAGAAAACGGCAGACTAATCATTCTCAGTTACAACAGTTTATGAGTCAGTCCTGTGTAGGACCTGATGCAGCAGAAAGTATTGAGGATTCTGCTATTCAGGAGCTCTGGGCAATAGATACAAAGGTGCTAGGCATTGTTTCACAGCAAGGAAACGATTTGTTTTCTTTTAATGGGAAATATTTAGTAGAGCTGGCTGAGAATGAGACAAGGTGGATGAGGTGACGTAGTGTGTGTGTGTGTGTGTGTGTGTGTGTGTGTGGTCTAAAAGTCTCTAAAAGAAAGCTGAATGGCAACACAAAAGGATGAACAGTGGAACGCGGTCTGTTCGTTTTTTTTATGGCTGGACTAACAGCATGGTTATTCATATCTGACTAAATCGTTGGGGCTAAGTAATTTGGTGATGTTGGTAAAGTGTTAGAATGTAAGCAGGAAGTTGTCAAATAGTATATAAGGGTAGGGGTAATGTCTATAGCTTCTAAATTACTAAAGTGAGTGTGTTAGGTAGGCGCTTTCTGGGACGCTGGGAATCTATGCTAGGCTCTAAGGAAGATCTAAATCAAAGCACCGGTAAGTGCCTTTGTTGTTTAGAAACCTAGTAACATGGCGGGGTCACTAAACCCAAGTTATCACATTTGGCGACGAGGATTGGATTTAATTTGTTTTTTTTGAGAATTGGATGTAGCCTAGCCTAGGTGGGTTGTTCGATTTGGTTGGTTTGTGTGGGTAAGCTACCACACTATAGCTTAGGTCCTGCCAGCCTAACTCTAATACTAATTCCTACCCAGCCCTAACTCTAATACTAATTCCTACCCAGCCCTAACTCTAATACTAATTCCTACCCAGCCCTAACTCTAATACTAATTCCTACCCAGCCCTAACTCTAATACTAATTCCTACCCAGCCCTAACTCTAATACTAATTCCTACCCAGCCCTAACTCTAATACTAATTCCTACCCAGCCCTAACTCTAATACTAATTCCTACCCAGCCCTAACTCTAATACTAATTCCTACCCAGGCCTAACTGTGGAGTAACCAGATGAAATTTAAACCCTATCTAATCTACTTTACGTTATTTGGCCTAAATCGGTTTTGTTCTAGCATGACGGTGATTGGCCATATAAGCCCCTACGAAGACTCTAGGGAGGGTTTCAAAGCTTGTGCCACTAGGGTGAGGTTGTTCTTCGAGGCAAATTCCATTCCTGATGCAAAGAAAGTACCTACTTTTTTAAATTATAATAGGCCCTAAAACGTTTGGCTTAGTTATGGACTTAGTCGCTGCTAAAGCACCGGAAACTTGCACCTATAGTGAACTGGCACAGGCCCTAACCAGTCGCTACAAACCCCGAGTAGTTCTCATCAATGAACGTTTTAAATTTTATTCGAGGCACCAGACTGTGAATGAAAGCATTGCAAAGTTTGTTGCAGGTATAAAAGCCCATAACCGTACTTGTAAATGTGGGGACAAATTAGACGAAATGCTAAGAGATAGGTTTGTAATGGGTCTCAAAGAGAAGTCTACCCAGAGAGCCCTATTAGCTATACAGGACCTAACTTTTAGTCAGGCTTAGAAATAGCTGCGGCTAGGGAAGCAGCTGCTAAAGATGTTAGAGCTTTTGGCAGTCACAGTAGTAAAGCCCAACACGTAAATAGCTTTAAATCTTCTAGGCCTGGCAAACCTAATGAGCCTACTAGACAAACAAATAAAAGGTATGCGGCAAATACGACTAAACCTACTAATTTGAACGCTAAACAGGAGGGAAAGCCTTCCAAGCCATGTACTTGGTGTGGAAAACATAATTGGAACTTTGGAAGGACTGTCCTTTTAAAGAAGCAGTTTGCCGAAACTAGTGAAATAGGCCACATAGCTAAAGTTTGTTTTTCAAAGAAACCAAGGGGTGAAAATTCTAATTATAACATTTCTAGTGTAAATTCTCAAAAGGGAATACTTCGAACATTGGAGTGGAGTACCTATTACATCACACAGTTACAAGCTTATTTAGGTCTCCTTAACTCTTATAGGAAATTTTTGCCTAATGCATCGACTTTCCTTGAACCCTTAAATAGGTTATTACGATCTGGGGAACAATGGAGATGGGAGAAAACCCAAAAGGAAGCATTTGAGGCTTCCAAGGACGTACTACTAAAGTCCACTCTCCTAGTGCATTATGATCCTAAACTTCCTCTCGTAGTTTCAGCAGATAGCAGTTCTTATGGAATTGGGGCAGTGTTATATCACAACAGTGATGGTGTAGATAGGCCTATCTGTTTTGCTTCTAGAATACTAACTGAGACTGAAAGGCGATATGCACAACTTGAATGTGAAGCCTTATCCTTAGTATTTGCAGTAAAAAAATTTCATTTCTATCTATGGGGGTCATGAATTCAAACTAATTACTGACCATAAGCTTCTTTTAGGTTTATTTTCATCTAATAAAAATATTCTAGTTATGGCCTCAGGTAGGATTCAACGATGGGCGCTGATTCTACAAGCCTATAAATTTGACTTAGTACATGGGTCAGGCAAACTTCTAGTACGGCTGATGCTCTAAGTAGGTTGCTTTAGAAAATCCAAATGAATGCGTACCTATACCTGCAGAATGAGTTCACTTGGAGTTTTTGGAATCCACTCCAGTAACTGCAGTACAAATAGAGCAGTGGACAAAATCAGACGCTATTGTGTCTAGGATCATCCATTACTGCTCAGTTGGTTGGCCTACTAAGGTTGAGAGTGAATTACAGCCTTTTTATGAACGTCAGTCTGGACTCTCGATCCAAAATGGCTGTCTCTTATGGAGCCACAGTGTGATAATTCCGAATGAAGGCAGGTCGAATTTAGTGAAGAAACTTCACGCTGAATACATGGGTGCAACAAAAATGAGAGAGTTGGTGGAGAACTTATTTCTGGTGGCCCGGTTTGGATAGAGAACTCGAATCATTGGTTCATTCCTGTCAAAACTGCCTAGAGAACAGAGATCTCCCAAGGAAAAGTCCACTTCATCCGTGGGAATGGCCTACTATACCTTGGCATAGGATCCATGTTGACTATGCAGGTCCTATAAATAATACCTATTTCCTAGTCACTGTGGACGCCTACTCTAAGTGGGTGGAAATTTTTCCAACCACTTCCACGACTTCGGGGGTTACTATTCGCTTACTCCGTTCGTGTTTCGCTCGATGGGGTTTACCCGTAGTTCTGGTTTCCGACAATGGTACTTGTTTTACCAGTGGGGAATTTCGTTCTTTCGTCCACTTAAATGGCATTAGACATGTCCGGTCTAGTGTTTTTCACCCGTCTACTAACGGTCTCGCGGAAAACATGGTCCGTACTTTCAAGTCGGCCTTGCGTCATTCTCATGGGGAGGAAATGCAAGTGGTGTTGGATAAATTTTTGTTTAAATATCGACTAACACCTCACACAACGACAGGGGGGTGTCTCCTTCTAAACTTATGATTGGCCGGGGAATTCGTTCAGTTTTCGATCTGTTACGTCCAAACGAAACGTTACAACGACGAGTTTTATGCCATCAGGAAAAACAGAAGTTGTACCACGACACTAAAAAAAAGGAGAGTTATAGAAGCGCAACCTAATGATCCAGTTATGATTCGCAACTATGGGGCTGGACCAAAATGGGTTCCTGCAACTATGCAGGAGAGAACGGGCCCTGTTTCCTTCAAGTGCCAACTAGAAGATGGTCTTTCTATTAAACGCCACCAGGACTAGATATTGGAACGTGAATTGCAGGATGACCAGAGTCTTCCGGAAGAGAGAACCGATCCTCTGGAAAATGGTTCAATTCGTCCGCCTATGCAGGTTGCACCGATTCCTACTACATCAACCCCGCTCCGCAGGTCGTCTAGGGTCTCACACCCCTGACAGATTAAACTTGTAGGGGAGGAGTGAGGTGACGTGTGCGCGTGTGTGTATATATATATATATATATAAGGTTGTAACAAATTCTGCTCGATTAGAAAACGGACGATAGATAATAGAATAACCTCAAGATAATGTGAAATAGTTTTAGAAATGTTGCAAAATACACGCGGCGACAGGTTCGCACAGGTTTTATAGTCCAGTCAATCTAGGTTATATTTTTGGTCAACCTGGAAGTAATTGTAACAGAAATGGTTTCATCGTTTTTGACATCCCCAAATATTCAAAAATAACATTAAAAACTTACCACCATTGGGTGAGGCAATTTTTCAGAAAAATGGAATTTGCATTAACCCCCAGGTTGGTAGGTCAAAATGACACCATCTTGTATTTTTCGTCCACAGCTAACTTTTAACATTAATATTTTTTCTTCAAATTTTCAGTAATCCTTCCTAGATGGTTAGCAAATATTTTTAGTTGAAAAAAAATTACTCAGTCCATAGGGGGCGCTCCCATCTCATGCTAAAAGACGAAAAACGGAACATCGCGCTGCGTATCGACCGCGATTGTAGGCGTTATTGACCATTGCTCAAGTACTCAAGTAAAATTGACCATCGGACATCATAATCGTAGAGGCTTTGATTAGGTCTTTCAAATGAACCCCAACACCACTAGTTTATCCTTCATAGTTTCGAAGATAATATATATTTTCATATTAACGACGTTCACTTGTTTTGGTTTCGTTTTTTGGACATAACTCTTGGATAAACTGAGATATTGATCTGAAATTTAGTTTATAGAAAAAATAGCATGCTATGTCAACTCAAACCAATACATAACGATTTCACAGGAATAGGCATTTTGATATAGCCTATGCGTGATGGTGAGTTAGTAAAAATCTGGGTCTGTATCGTCACTGTTCTCTGCATTCTCTATGTCCAAAGGGTGCTGACAGTTCAGACAAGAAACGCCTTGGTATTCGCCACACAAGGCTGAGCATTTCAGTCCATTCTTGAAACACGTACATCTCGCGTTCTGACACTACCTTGCAGTTACATCTGAAAAGTTTTAGTAAGCTTTCTGGTGCTGGAGCTTTCGAGGTATAAACTGGTAGCAGTTTTCCTCTTTTCACAGTCCAACCCCATTCTTCTGGATCAAGATCTTCCAGTCCTTCCAAACTTGCCCTTGGAGGTAAACACGCAATGAATGGAATGATGCAGCTGCGGGTGTTGGAGGCAAGCTCTCGGGAGACAACTTTCATACTTGCAGCAACTTTCCGGTAGAATCTTGTGACACGAAGCTTATCAAGCGAGCTCTCTTTTTTTCCGCCATAAACAATAAGCAACAACTTTTCTCCAGCAGTAATAACTACTATTGTTGATGTTGAGTTGTTGAAAACTTGGCTTAAGCGTTGAAAGCTTTTCGTCTTTCTTAAACTTTTGCAGGGCCATCTTTACCAATGGAGAACAATCTGGACGTTGTATCACACCCAAGTAAGGCGTGAATAAGCAAGATTGCTTCGCAAATCTTCAATCCTAATTTCGATTTAGCGTACTTGATGGAGCAGGATGGAGCAGGAGAATGAGCAGATCGGTATCTTCTGCAATAACAACTGTTTACTTCTGGCAGATTCAATTGCTGTCTGTAGAATCAAAAGGCCTGCATCACCAGATGATTGGATTGCTTTAATGTTTTCTTCGTTCATTTTAGTCGCCAACATTACTAGAAATCTCTGCTTGTTGTCAAGGTTAGTAAGAAACGCGTCTTTCTTCATATTTAGCTTCATTTCTCCTGTTAAACGTACAGGCATGCCCTGCTTGCCTTTGGTTCTGCGAATGTGGGTTGTATCTTTGGTACAAGGCTTCCCGTCATACCCATCAAATACAACGACTGTTCCCTCTCCGTAATGCTTGAGGACGTATTCTACATAAGTTTTGCAAATCTCGTTGTGTGTTCTTCCTTTAGTCCATTGTACTCTGTGGAGTAAGGATCCTCCATCGAGGACATATGAAATATCTTTAGGAAGTGAAGCATCTGATTCATCAGGCGCAGTTGAAGACAAGATAGAATTTGCTAGCTGTGGTTTATTTGCTTCCCTTAACAAACCGTCTGTCTCTATAAGTGCAGGAGGAAATGTGCACAGCTCATACGAGAATGCTGTCTCCAAGTCTACAGCTGATCTCATACCTCTGACAGTGGTTATTAGACGTTGGAATAACAAGAGGGGATCAACGGGAATAACTTCATCTATCCTAATAGTTGATTTGCTTTCATTGTTATGGCCAAGTCTTTCTTCTTGAACGTATAATCTGCAACTGGTTTTCCGGACATTGAAGCAAGAATGTTGCTTCCAATAACCTTCATATTGTCTACATTGACAGTTGAAATGGCAATTTCTCCCATGTCAATGCTCATGAGTTCCTTTCGGTTGTCGAAGGGGTTTCTTGCCACAGCGTACGCCAAGATTTCCAATGAATCTTTGGAATCTCTTTCAAGTCGTGCCTGTCTGTTTCTTTATGCTGCTCACTACCTTGATACGTTACATCTGTAACTTCCTGCATAGCACGGTTTATTTCTGCACAGGCTGGTGTCGACAGTAGCCAAACTGATCTTTGTACCTCGGTCATTCCTCGTCCGTGAGTTAGTCCACCTGTTGTTTTCAAACTCCTCATAAGAACTTGTTCTATAACCAGATCTGTTGAGAGTTCAGCCCAAAATCTATTACTTCTGCTAACAATATGATAGCCTTCTCTAAACTTTGCGTAAACATTTGGATGCGTCTCTTTTAGATTTAAAATTTTTTGAAGATAGATGCGTGTTGACTTAGCATACACAATGTCCAGACGCTGCGAAAAATGGTAGCATGCTATACTCTGCCAGTAAATGAAGAAGGAAGTTTCCTGTTCTTTCGGCTTTTATGAATGTGCATAGTATTTCGGCCATTTCTATGTATTGGAACCACAGTTTTGCAATTCTCGAGGAATCTAAGCTATGTTTGTAGTTCTCCAGTTTCTCAATCATCTTTTTGAAGACCTCCTCTTTTTCTACATCTTCCGAACTTATTTCTCCTGAGATTGATTTATCAAGTAAATCTGAGATCTGTATTAAGTCGAAGTTATCAGCAAAATTGAAAACATCTGACTGAATGTATTCTTCATCATTGTCTAACTTAATAGGGCACTCGTATATTTCTGACATTATTATTGCATGAAGGGCACCTACAACTAATAGATGACCACGAATGGCTCGAGATATTGCTTTCCCACTTAGCATGTGGGGCACCGTGTTTTCAGCATAGACAGTTTCTAACATTGTCTGCAGTCCGAAAGAAGTCATGAGATGCCCAATAGATCCAAGGAAACTCATGGCAGTGTGGAGCCCACCAAGTCGCAACACTTTCTTTCAAAGGGCTTGCATCATCCACACTTTCTTGGATTTCAGTTCCCTTCCAGTACAGTGGCTGATCAAATGTTAGTACCAGTGACATGTTGTAGTGCTTTGCTTGCTCAGACACAAAATGCATGGTTGATAAAATGCACGATTCGTCGCTGGATTGCATATCAATCATCGGCATGAATATAACGGAAGCCTGTCCAGGGTGCTCTCCTTTATGCACCATTTGCATAAAGCCATTCCACAGTGGTCGTTGAGGTTTCAGCATCCAGGCACAATTCCATAAACTGTTGAAGCAACTTGTTGGATCATCGGCATGAAATTGAAATTGATGCCAATCTTTGTATGTTAAGGCGCAAGAAGCTATTCTTGGCACTAATTTCGTGGAAGCTACCTTGGGAGTAACTAACAATTATACCCATATTGTGGAATGTATTTAGACCATCGATTGTTCTAATATTGTGATCAACATTGTCACCAACATTTTGTATGAAAGATTCATTGTCAATTCCTTCAATTTCTGTCCCCTGATGATACGCCGCACTTCTTTCAAACTTCTGAACCTCCGAGTAGGAAGAGCAAAATCCGTGACTGTGTAAAGAGTCAATCAAAAACCTTGATCCAAATTGTCTATGCATTTGCACTCCCAAGCCAATCTGAAGTGGGGCAATTATTGCTTTTGGTCTGACTGCTTGCATTATTGCCTGCCCAATAGAGGCAATTCGTAGGTCACTGCTTTTGGCAACAAACATCTTTTCAAGCAGTAATCGTAAAGATTTGGGAAGAAATTCTTCGCAACGGGAACGAGATTCTATGTCTTGGGTGGATGGACAGTGTTGGATACATTGTTGAAGAACTATCGCATTTTTTAATTTCACTTTTTAGCAGCTTTGCCGCAGTTTCACTAATGCGATTTTTTTTCAGTTTCTACGTCATCCGACCCCTTTTTAAACTGACTCGTTTGTGTGTTACTATCGTATAGTTTTGGAATACCTTTTCCAATACGAAAGTTAGTACTACATGCTTGATGATACACCGCATCTTCTGAATGTAAATCATTTACAAAAGCTACACACCTTTTACATCAACTGCCCAGCCATCCTTGCGCTGTTCGCAAACTTTTAGAATACTGATGCAAACTCACGATTCTTGCACATCACTTGAAAAGCTTTATTGTCCCATTTATTGATGCGATTTTTGCAGAACAAACAATCTAATTTGTAATTAAAGTCGTGATCAGATCTTAAACTAGGTTTAAATGCAGTGGCATCAGAAGATGTTGATGCTTTCTTTTTACTGTAAGATGCAATGTTCATCTTATTAATATATGGCTCTCTACATGATCTGTGTAGTTTTGTCTCCAGCTGTGACAGATGTCATCGTCTCTTTCTCTGCTAGCATTGCAAACATCCAAGGCACTTTTTCTGTTAGTGTCACATAAGAATCACGGTCATCTATGACTTCTTTACATATTGCACAGGTTTCGAAACGTTCAGAATCCATTTTGACCTGAAACAAAATAATAACCAGGATAAAATAACCAAAATAACGCCAGGATATTCCCTGACCCTGAAAATGTATGTTTAGACACAAAAATTGTGAACCTACATATATTAGAAACGAAGATATAAGTAAATGCAGGTTTTTCACACGTCGGCCATCTTGAAAATTCATGATGGCCGCCATAATTGACAAACTAAGCATCAGACACTTCTAATCCATTTTAATGGTTTCGTTGACCATTAAAACCTACAGAATGATATATTACAATAAGAAATTGATTGAATAGTAAAAATTTGGTGCCACTTTATTGTTACCGATGGTAGCGGCGGCAATCTTGGATTTACGGAAATTGGCCTGGCTCGTTTGTGGTAAGATTTTAATATATCATTTATGTTGAGGTAAGGGTGCGAAAACAGTTAAAACCATTTCTGTTACAATTACTTCCAGGTCCAATCACAGATTGACTGGACTATTATCACGATACAGAATGACAGGCTAGTGTAGGCTTAGGCTAATGAATATTTTCTCTGGTGTTTTTCACACAGTTACAACGCAACCCCTACGATATTACAGTAATTGAAAAAAACATGGAGCCCACGAAAGAGCATATTCGACACGTGATGCTGTATGAGTTCCATAAAGGATCTAACGCTAGTGAATCCGCAAGAAACATTCAGAGAGTTTATGGAAATGTGAGCGAATGGATGTATAGGAGATGGTTTGAGAAGTTCAGAAATGGAGACTTCAGTCTGAAAGATTACACTGGTCAACACTCATTTTATTGCCAATCATATTAGAGTGATTTTGGGGTAACTTTGTGGTGCTGATTCCGCATATGACATCGGTTTTGCTAGATTGGCTCTAATTTATGAGATAATTGGTACCCCATTGAAACACGTAAAAATGCAAAAAATTTAATGTTCAGGCGGAGCCTACTTACAAATCGCATTGAAATTGTCTCAAATCATAAAAAAGGTAACATGAAATACATAATGGCATTTTATTCGGTCTCACCATCTAGAATGTTCCGGTAGTTTCCCATATGCACGCGTTATGGTTACGTTTCCTATTAATTGAGGGTATTCATTATCTCAAGAACTAGAGCCAAATCGGAAAAACTACTTTCATTTTGGAATTCAGCAACCCCAAAATACCCTAAATTCGTACGAATTTCCTTGGCACCGAAAAAAAAAAGTTTTTTTGTTGACCTGTGTTATCAACGAACAGGACGACCAAATGAGTTAGATGAAGAGTTGCTGAAAGCAACAGTGGAGGAAAACTCAACGGTAACTGTAAGAGAACTTGGCCTGCAACTCGGCGTTAGCCATATGACCATTCATCGTCATTTGAAACTGTTAGTAAAGGTAGTGAAGGTTGAAAAATGGGTTCCGCATGATTTGTCACAAGCGAATCTTCAACATCGAATCTATATTTGCACATCACTGCATTCTCGGCAACTGCAGGCACCGTTTTTGAATCGGATCGTCACTGGGGATGAGAAATTAGTTCTTTATAACAATATTAAACGTCGACATCAGTGGTTTAGCCGTGAAACAAAGCCTGAACTCCAACCATTAAAGATGGCATTACAAGAAAAGCATCCTGCATTAATTAATCGCAGAGGTGTTCTGTTCTACCAGGATAACGCCCACCCTCACACTGCTCGAACCACCACTGCCCAATTGGAGGCATTTGGTTGGGAAAAAATGCCTCATCCACCTTATTCTCCGGACATAGCACCTTCAGACTACCATTTATTCAGAAGTCTGCAACACCACCTAGATGAACAAAAGCTGCAATCGGAAGCTATCGAAAACGAAGTGATCGCTTTTTTTAACTCGAAACCAAGGGATTTCTTCGAACGTGTATAAAAAACTTTTCTACAGGTGGGAGGAGGTTATAGAAAAAGAAGGGAATTATATTAATGATTAATTTGTCATTATAAGTCATTTAATTTTTGTTCTGAATGAACTAAAAAATCGAGCAGAATATATGTTACAACCTTATAGTTTAAAAGTCACAAAAGGGAAAAGTTACTAAAAGAAAGCTGAATGGCAACACAAAAGGATAAACAGCGGAACGCGGTCTGTTCGTTTTTTATGGCTGGACTAACAGCATGCTTATTCATATCTGACTAAATCGTTGGTGCTAAGTTTAATTTGGTGATGTTGGTAAAGTGTTAGAATGTAAGCAGGAAGTTGTCAAATAGTATATAAGTGTAGGGGTAATGTCTATAGCTTCTACAGTAGGCGCTTTCTGGGACGCTGGGAATCTATGCTAGGCCCTAAGGAAGATCTAAATCAAAGCACCGGTAAGTGCCTTTGTTGTTGTTTAGAAACTAGTAACTTGGCGGGGTCACTAAACCCAAGTTATCACAGTGGACAAAACGTACAGCTCTTAATTTGACCTCGAAGGTCTTTGATCCTCTTGGATTCCTGGCTCCATTTGTGATAAAGTAAAAAAATTGATTTTCATAGCTTCTGGGAAATTGGACTTGGTTGGGACCAAGAGTTACCCGATCATATGGTGATAAAGTGGCAATATTGGTTCAAAGAATTGGTACATCTTGGAGACATTGAAATCCCAAGATAGTACTTTGGAGAGTTGAACAATAGTCCAGATAATTTGGAGCTGCAATTTGTGATGCAAGTGAGGAAGCCTATGCAACTTGAATTTATATAAGAGGCACAGTTGAAGAGAAAGTAAGTTGCAGGTTGATTGCTGCAGAGAGCAGAGTAGCACCTTTGAAAAAGCTTTTTATTCTAAGGTTGGAATTGATGGGTGCAGTCATTGCTAGTCGGCAAAACTTTTTGGACCTTTATGAAATTCCAAGCTATTATTGGACAGACTCCACTATAGTTTGACACTGGTTAAGAAGCCAGGAAAGGAAATGGAAACCATTTGTTGCCAATAGGGTGGAGGAAATTCAAGCACACACACATGCAAAGCAAGAGAAACATTGTCCAGGCAGCCAAAACCCAGTTGATTTACCAACACGAGTGATTTCAGTGAAACATCTTGCACAGTCAAGTTTGTTGTGGAATGGGCCAGAGTGGCTAAAACTTGGAAGTGAAAATTGGCCTTCTAATCAGCCTATTGTAGGAGAACACCAGGCTGAAAAAGAATGGGTAAGTGAGATGAGAAAATGAACTGAACATTTGTCAAGTTATGCAGCAGGACCCCATATTGAGGCTTGAGGATATTAGCAGTCTGAAAAGGTTGTTAAGAGTGACAGCATGGATATATATATTTACAGACAACACTAAGGGAGAAACAAGAAGGGAAGGAATTCTGAACAATAAGGAGATTCAGCAAGTCAGGCACTACTGGTTGGTCTATGTGCAGAAGGAAATTCTTGGAGAAGAGAAAAAAATTGCTTGACAGTAGTCCATTGCAGTGCCTGCCAACACATTCTGCTCTCAAAGGTTTAGATGTGTTTTTGGATCAGGATGTTACTATACTGTTACTGTTGTTGTTGCAATTTTCTGGGTTTCCAAAGGAGAAAAGGCATCCAACTATTACATTCTGCGGGACAATGTGTAGAACTTTTAACCCTGGACACTCATGATAAGGTGTTGCGCGGAGGAGTTAGATAAGTGATACTAGAAATCAGACAGCAGTGTTGGATTCCCAAAATTAGACAAGTAGTAAAAAAAGGTTTTGTATTGTTAGAAAATCTAGAAGAGGAAGAGCCAATGTTGTCCCAAGGCAATATGATGACTAAGCTGATTGATGCAGCATTGCTTGTATATATTAAGTTAAGGTGTATATATATCCATCTCATAATTGTAAGGTTAGTAAAAAATTCACTTAATTTAGAGCTAACATTTTTGGGCTCTTGTGGAATCATTGTTTGGGCACTTTTGTGGCATTTTTTTGGGCACTGGCGCGTCCTTTCTATTCGTTTGTTGAATGCGGCACTTACAGGGAGTGGTCTTATAGAGAGCTCTCTTGCAATTCGGTTTGGTTGTTTAGATACAAGATTGTTGCATCGTGCAATGATGCAGGTTGTGTTAGTGTTGCAAGGTTTAGAAAGAAGACCTAATAGGACCAAGTCCGTAAGTTTTAGTCTAGCTTAACTTGGGCTCTAGGTTGAAGTAGCCCCTTAGAACTTAGCCGTTCAAGGCTCAGCTGGGATTCTGAACTCAATCAAAATAAATAAAATAACATGCATAGATGTGTGCATTGGCGGATGTAGCCGCCACATTTTAAGGGGGCAAATCTAACGCAACCCAAGCATATATATATATATATATATATATATATATATATATATATATCCCCGCAAGGGGGTTCTAAGCTCGTGCTCTTGAGTGCTCTTTGTGCTCGTTTGTACGTGCTTGTTCCTGGAGGTTTCACGTGCGCCCTCCCGGCCCTAGCACCCAAGGATGATGGGGCTCGACCTGCAGTCCTTGTCATCCTTGGTCTTTTTCCACTTTGACTGTCCCCTCCACCCTTTCTTTTTCCTCTGTCTTTCCTTCACTTTTTCTTTGTTTTTCCGCTGAGATATGCCCTTTAAATAGAGGCGAATCGGTTCTTCCTGAACTAAAAAAAAAATATATATTATATATATTATATATATAATTAATATATATATATATATACACACCTCGTTAACCTCGTTGCTGTTTTGTGAATTTGTCTCTCTTCACACGAAGGTCAAGCTGGTGGGTCCGCCTCTAGGTCTGGCTTGGAGGAGCGAGCTGCCTTATTGCGCCCTCCACCGTACATAGTCAGGAATACCCGGCTCATCTGATACCGTCCTGAGCCAGGCATCTTGTCTTCTCTTGAAGACTTCAACTTTGACCCCTGTAACGTTTCTGAGGTCCTTTGGAAGTTGGTTAAAAAGTCTTGGTCCCCTGACAACCAAGCTATTTTCCTTCAATGTTGAGGAGGTTCCTTGTCGGGCCTTTAATTTGGGAACATTACACATTCTGCCTTTCCTATTTTCCAGTGTTGTTTGAATGGTAATTGGGTTTAGTTTTAGGTTTGGTACCAGTTTTTCGATCATTTTCCCTATGTAGACTAAGGTGTACCTTTTCTTCTTTCCAGAGAGTACAGATTTAGTTTACGTAGTCTTTCCTAGTAGTTGAGTTCTTTGCAGCCATCAATCTTGGCTGTGAAATGTGTCTGCACTTTTTCTAGTTTATTAGTTTCTTCCTCTTTATATGGGGACGTCAAAACTGAGCAGTGTTCAAGTTTTGGTATGATCAGTGTTTTTAGCAGGGGAATCATTACTGTCCTGTCCCTTCTTTTGAACGTTTAGTACCTGTCCCGCGACTCTTTTTGCTTTATTTATCGCTATCTGATTTTGTGTTTCGAATTTCGCATCATCGGTCATTATTACCCCCAGATCGATCGCTTTCGTGCTTCTCTGAATTTCCTGTCTATCTGGAGCATAATATGCAGTCTGTTTAAGTTCCTCTTTTCTACTATATCTCAAGAGCTGAAATTTGTGTTAAATGTTGTTGTTGTCTTCTGACCATTTGTATATTTTGTTCGTGTCCCTCTGCAAGGCCTCTACTTCATTTACAAGGCTGATTTTTCTGCTGATCTTTGTTTCGTCTGCAAAGGATGTTATTATACTGTTGCTGTTTACTCCACTGTCTGTGTCTGTTAGCATGATAATGAACAGGAGTGGGGCCAGTACTGTCCCTCGTGGTACTGAGCTGCGTACTTCCGATTCTGATGATGATACACCTTGAATTTTGACGACCTGTAGACTTTCTCTGAGGAAGTTGTAGATCCATTTTCCCACTGCCTGATATTCCCATATATTTAATTTTATGTGCTATTATACCGTGATCACATTTGTTGAAAGCTTTAGCAAAATCTGTGTATATGACATCGTAGTTGTCATTGCCTTCCAGTGCATCTAGGATATTGTTGTAGTGTTCTATTAATTGTGATATATATATATATATATACAGGGTGGGCGGAAAGTAGCTCCCTATTTTGGATTGGTAAAAAAATACGTATATTATCCATTTATTTCAGAAGAAATAATATGAAAAGGTAGGCATACATGGTAGGTTTTCTCTAAAATTCAATGTGGGCTCCAACTCTTTCCACCAGCTTCTGGAGCCGCCCAGGAATGGCGTCTACTGACTTTAGCAGGAACTCCGGCGGGATGGAGGACATGACTTCCCGAATTCGGTCCTCCATTCTTCCAATGTCCTCGGTTTGGTGGCGGTAGACTTCTTCCTTTACCCACCCCCAAAGAAAGAAGTCGCACGGTGTCAAGTCGGGGCTCCTGGCTGGCCATTGATGTGGACCACGACGACCCATCCAACGCCCAGGGAAGTGGGCATCCAGCCACTCACGGACAACAAGAGCGAAGTGCGGAGGGCGCCATCTTGCATAAATATCAGATCGTCGATGTTCTCCCATGTGCTGACAACCGGCCAGACCTCGTTTCGCAACATAGCAAGGTACCGCTCAGCATCCATGGTGTTGCGCAGAAGGAACGGGCCCACAACCTGATCTGAGGTCATACCACACCACACCGTTACACTGAACCGATTCTGCCGTTTTTCAGCGGTAACCGTGCGACTTCTTTCTTTGGGGGTGGGTAAAGGAAGAAGTCTACCGCACCAAACCGAGGACATTGGAAGAACTGGAGGACCGAATTCGGGAAGTCATGTCCTCCATCCCGCCGGAGTTCATGCTAAAGTCAGTGGACGCCATTCCTGGGTGGCTCCAGAAGCTGGTGGAAAGAGTTGGAGCCCACATTGAATTTTAGAGAAAACCTACCATGTATGCCTACCTTTTCATATTATTTTTCTGAAATAAATGAATAATATACGTATTTTTTTACCAATCCAAAATAGGGAGCTACTTTCCGCCCACCCTGTATATCATGCCTATATATATATTATATATATGTACAGGGCTATTCAAAGTGATTCACCTGATTTCAAATGAGAATATTTTTTAATGTTACAAATACAGTGTGATTTGTGATACATCAACCAAAAGAAAAACTGTCCAAATTTTGTCTCTCACCTCATAAATGCTCTATGTGACTTCCCCTAGTTACACGAGCAACGTCGACACGATAGTCGAATTCCTCCCATACTCGCTCCAGCATGTCCGTTCGTTGTCACTGACTCTACGGCAGTAACAATGCGAATGTTTCCTCGAACTGCCGATACCACCGACGGATGCTCTGAGCACCCGGTGGATCTGTTCTGTAACGTCGACGAAACTCACGCTGCACTGTGACTACCGATTTACAGCTCGAAAACTGCAACACACAAAACGCCTTCTGCTGTGCGGACGCCATTTTCACACTGACTGTTTGTTGCTAGACTAGGCCACGGCGTGACTTTGGAGCCCTCTCGCGGTTATCTTGTAAAACTCGAAGATTTCCTCTTTCATATGGTGTATGCCCAGTTGATGCACGGTTGATAGGTACGGAAGTATTCTCAGTTGAAATCGGATGAATCATTTTCAATAGCCTGGTATATATATATTAGGGTCTCTTATTGGGTAGTCAAAAATTGAAATGTTGAATTATTTTATCTGCGCCCCCTAAAATAGTTCCATTTAGCATAAAAACTAAAACTTGAACGTTTGACACAAATTGGCTCATATTTAAGGGTCGCCCCCGGCTAATAAAAATGGTGACCATGGCATAATAGCTCCTGACATATGATTATGCTCATTATACACATAATTCCTTCCTTCTTTTTTTAGTTTGATTCGTTTTTATAAGTATAGGCCTTCTTATTTATCATTGATCCTTTTCTAACCTATCCTTGATGTTGTTATAATCCATCCTTTGGTCCTCAATCCTTTTTATCCCAATCCTTTTTCTCCTATCCAAAATCCTTCCTGGCTCTTTTTTTATATACAATCAGCAATGAAGCATTGCTACAAAAAAAAACATTAGTTTATTATATAGAGATAAATTCAAAATGCCAGTGCTATTTACATACTTTAATTAGCATTATTTCCTTATACAACATTTATTTAATATACAATGATTATACAATATGGTGTATTTTAAGGTGCGACCTCATTGATGGTTATTTTTTGAGAAGAACAGTTTTTGATGGAACTGGGTGACTCTGGCGGTGTTTTGCAACAATTTGGAGCAGGAACTGGAGCTGCTCTTCCCCCACTGTCAATTTCTTATTCAGCTCTTGAACTAAAGCTACTGCACGTTCTGCCCGGTCATTTACAACAGATAGAGCTGCAACAATAGCTCTGGCCCTTAAATATTCACAGTTGGATGTCCAAGTGCTGGGTGCCTTGTTCAGAAATCCTTCTGGCAAATTCAGCTTAGTAAAGAATTCTCTAGTATTTCTTGTAACAAGTTGGTGTAGTCCTTCACCAGAGCAGAAGGTCGATTCAGGAATCCGAGGACGCTTGGGTGGTCTATCAGTGGACTCATCTTCTAATGCCTTTACCATGCGTTTCTTTACATCTGTAGTAATTCGCTCATCAAAGAAAGCAAGACCAACTGCTTCTTCAGACAGGTACCATAAGTGGTTAGAGAGCTTTTTTTTAGTTGCATCAGAAATCTTTTTGTTAGGATAATTAATCAATGACCTCATAAGGAGCCAGTCATTAAATGGGGTTTCAATAGGGAGTGAGGATGTTGTCCAAGCCTTCATATAGATGAGAACAGAAAAAAGGGAAAGATCTCGAATTCCTCGTTCTTCAGTCTTAGTCATCTTGAACTGGTTTCGAAAAAGCCACATCTTGATAGAATAGAGCGCTTTGGACATCCAGCGAGCTCGATGCATGGCACCTGGTGCACGAAACTTGATGCCTTTATTGGGGACACCTCCAAGAAAGATGGACAGATCCAAAAGTTCTTGATAGTCATCCCGTAGCATAGGTGCCTGGGATCTAGCAAACTGAATTAGTTCAGTTTTAGACTGGATAATTGCTTCTTTAGTAATCGTGTCTGTCTCACCTGTTTGGAACTGGCTTTGATCAACAGAAGTCCAATTGTCACGAAAACGCTTAAAGATCAATATCTCTGGACCAGTTGATGTAGATCCCAATGTTGCTTCAAATGCAGCTCCCAACAATAAATCTAAAACATGGTGTCTACAAGGCAAGTACAAAACATCATGTCCCAATTTTGCTTCGATGAGAGCACAGGCTCCACTATATTGACCCGTGTTTGAAGCTGTTGTATCGAAACAAATTGCTTTTACTCTCTCTAATTC
Organism: Bathynomus jamesi; assembly: GCA_023014485.1. Taxonomy (NCBI): domain Eukaryota; kingdom Metazoa; phylum Arthropoda; class Malacostraca; order Isopoda; family Cirolanidae; genus Bathynomus; species Bathynomus jamesi. The sequence goes on along the minus strand of JAJOZX010004322.1, from coordinate 39,304 downwards.
CCCATTCATTCAGGCAGTTAAAGACGGCTTCAGCTTGTGCTTCTCCAGTTGAGTTTGGGATTTTGGGGACACCAAGCAGCTGTTCAACACCAGGTCCTGACACAAGTACTGGGAGACGATCAATGTGCTTGTGCGAGGTGAGGTCCTCCATCATCTTGCCATCCCAGTGGACTGTCATAGAACATTCTCCATGGAAATGCTCCTTAAGTTCTTTAGCATGACGAGCTCGGTTCTTATTTCGAAGGCGATGGATAGAATGTTGGTTTATGTTGTAATCTGAAGCGTCCAAACCAAAGCTTTTAGCTGCCTCTGCGAGGATAAATGTTGCCTTTCTAGAGGAAATTTGTGTACGATCCAGGGCAGCAGACATCTGAATAGTCATGATGTTTTTCATGCCTCGTTTTTTCTTAGATTTTGGTAAAGCACAAGCTCCTTTGGGCTCCTCCTCCTCATTCTCACTTTCATCAGTGTTGCTGGAAGATGTGGAAGAAGCCAGTACAACTTGACTAGTAGACGCCTCCATCAAAGATTCTGACTTTCTTTTTCTCTCTGCCTCAGCTTCCAACCGTTTGACTGCATTTTTTGTGCGGTGAAGATGTACAGTGTCCACACCACCGATTGAGCCAGGACGACCTTTTTGTCTTTGCAGTTGAAGGAACTCCCAGTCCTCACGATTCTTGATCAGCTTCTCAGCGTCTCCATGGGCGATGTCAAAGAGATCTTCCAATCGCTCTACAAAATCAGCCTCCTTGGTTTTATGGCTCTGGCTTGTTCTGGAAGCATGCTTCTTTAAGCAAGTCCATTCGTTAAAGAAATTCTCTAACTTCTTCATGGCACGAGGTTCCTGCTGAGTAGGAATATTGGCCTTATCCCAGATAACTATTGTGGCTCGAATAGATTGACGCAGAGCATCGCGGATTGTCATGTTTTTCTCTCTGTGGAGGTGCATAAAATAACCAAAAGCTTGCCTATATGGGGGCAGCTTTGAGCCTTTAATATCATCTACTGTAGATCCGAGCAAATAGAATGGTCTTCTTGTATTCATCTGCAAAATAAGAAAACAAAATATTAATGTAGTGTTATGGTTTTGTAGAGCAGGGCTAAATCACTGTTTTGACTTTTTTAAATTACAAAAAAAAAAAAAATTTGGTAGACAAAGTTAATTTGGTCTATTTTATAAATCTAACGTATTTTTCTCAATTATTATTCCTATTATTTTTTAATCTAAGAAACAAGGAATAAATATTTTTGTAGTAGAAATTTATATTTTGCTATTTTATTGGAAATAGAAACAGTGGCGTCACTAGGGTTGGTGTCACCCAGTGCGGTAACTCATGGTGTCACCCCCCCCCCCCCCCATGGACCTCCTCCCGTACCAGACCATACAGAATCCTTAGTAATGTTTTTTGTACTAATGTTACTCGTAAATCGTAATTCCCGTATATCACTGAATGTAATGGCAATAGTAGTGACATAAACAACTAGCAAAATTAAAATTACTCCTTTAAATTACAATATCATACGCACAGCCTAAATGTATTTACATTTACATAGTTTCATGTGGTTAAAGTGAAAATTCGGTAAGAAAACAATAGAATTCGAAGTAAAAACGTTTAAGAACTACATCAAAATTATGTTCATTTTAACGTTAAACTTTACCGTTACATGAGATACATTAATGGATTAGGTTTGCATAATCAATAACGGCCCAAATAATGTAGAAGTTGTAGACAAATGCATATGGAAATATACTCATAAATTTGAGGCTGCAACATCATAAAGACAGAGGCTGCAACAACTGAGCGGAAGCCTTTTTTTATTTTTCTCCTTTTCCTTTAATTACTACTTCATTCTCAAAAAAGTTATTGATATAGGTTCACAAATACTAATTACCACAATATTGTAGCTAAAACATAAAATTTGACAAAATCAGCGACTATAAAAACACCAGCAGCAACGAAAACAACAGCGCGTGCTTGTAGAGCGTGCAGACGAAACCACGTGATTCGAAGCGTCATTGTAATTGGGTAATAATGACAGCTCTGACCGGAGCGCATTAGAAGGTTCAAAAAGTAAATTAGCATAGAGTTTTAGCCTTGTAGGTATATTGATACATGTAAGCTGGGCTTACGAAAAATTTATAAAATTTATAAAATAGCAAAAAAGAAGTATAGTGATACACAGTTACACACCTTTTACTTATGACAGCAGAACACTGAATGATGACAAATAAACAATTGCAACATAATCTGGAGCATTCTTGATGAAACATGTTTAAACAGGTTGATCTTGTCTTATCAAGCAATATTTTCAGCTACAAACTTGACAATTATCTCTAATATATTCATTTAATTGAATTCATCATAAATATGATGATTAATTAATTAAAAACATGTTTAGTATACTTGACAACTGCTAGTAATTTCAAATATTAATTGCATAAATAATAGCTATATTTTATGAACTTTAATAAGCGGGGGCGACCTCTAAAAATTGTTCAATCCAAAACAAATTTTATATGTGATGTTTTTTCAACCAATGGAACTGGTTGAGGGGGCGCAACCTAAAAACATCAACACTTCGAAAATAAGAGACACCCTAAATATATATATATATATATATATATATATATTATATATATATAGTGGTGGACCGAATATCCGCATCCGCATCATTTTTAACATCCGCATCCGCACTTCTGACTGAGGATGTTATGCGGATATTACCTCTAATAAATTATGCAATTTACAATTAAATTAGCTTATAAAGTAGCTTATAAGATCCAGTCATGCACATTTCATGTAAAGTATTAAATTATTATTAATGCACGAACAAATATATAAACCTCAAAATATAAATACCTGGTAACACAGAAAATTGAATAAAACTTGTTTCATTGAATTTTCTGTGGCTGAAACTCTTGAGAAAGTTATTTTTATCATAATGAAAACAATATTAATTTTAATTCTTATGCATTGACTGCCATAATAGTAATATCACGAAATTTGAAAAATTATATCATATATTCATAATTCTATATTATATTGACAGATTAAATATCCGCATCCGCGGATATTGAAATTAAAGATCCGCATGTGTTGAAAAACTGACATCCGGTCCACCACTAATATATATATTAGGGTGGCCCAAAAATTAACTGAAAAAATAAAAGTTTGAATTGCTATTCTTCACAAGGCTATTCCTGTTCCATATCACAAAAGAAGCCTTCATGCAAACAATCAGGAAGATCGGCCAATATTTAGAGGTCGCGACCTCAAGGTAAAAATATCTAAATTCTGTAATTTCAGTAATTTTGGGTCACCATTATGTTCTACAATAAATATTTGCCAAGCCACGCCACTGTAGACTGTAAACTTATATCCAAAGAATCACTATATGATAGCAATGCGCTCTTCCCACTAGCTCAGTTGGTCGCCAAGTCTCGGCAGGTGTAGACGCGTTTTTGTTGTGTTCCTGCCATCTGGGTTACGCCGCGCAGTGAATCACACCAATAAGGCAAGTTAAACTTTTCACCAGTGAGTGGCGGACACTATGCTTGGTTTTTCTGTCATTCATTTACTGCACTGACCTTGATAAGCAATTTGAACAATGAATTGTTTATTAAAATTGTTAAAAATTTTAAAAAAATTAAAAATAGGTTCTTTAACTCTAATTCCCATTTTATCTTCCATTACACAGGCCAAGACCATGACAACGACAAGGAGCAGTCCGAAAGTTTGGCTCCTGGGTAAGCCGGATCCGGACATCTTGGGATCTGGCCTGCCAACAAACGGGGTTATTCTCAAGAACTTGATGTTTCACCACCAGGAGGGATCCACAATCGGTGACAGTGCTAAGGCCACCATAGACAGAGCGCTGACAATCTGGGACAAGGCACGAATTCCGACCCAGCGCGTGGACTCCGGCGTGCGCAAGCTTTGGAAGCTCTATGAAGAATATTGTGGGTTGAAGAAAAACCGATTGAAACCGAAAGACGGGTGCCGAATCAAGTTAAGAAAATTCAAGGAGAATCTCGCCAAACTATTTGACATCTCACGAAAAGACGCCCTCAGTATTATGACGGACGAAGAAGACAAACAGTTCCTGCGGATGCAACAGCAGGATCCCTCGAGCGCGAGTATGTCCGGGATCGACAAGACCTTGTCGAACAAGGAGACTCGCAAGCGCCTCAGGAGTGATCAGGCCAGTGCTCGAAAGGAAAAAAGCTCCACGGGATGACTATAGAGAGTTGCTTCAGCTCTGTCATATATTCCTAGGGGGATCCTCCAACGGAGAACCATCCTTTCGTGCGCCAGGCGCTATGCACAATGCGCGGTGGATGGCTAAGGCAATGTACTCGCTGAAGATCTTCCTTTTCAGGAGCCAGATTAAGTTGACGGCCCACGAGACAGCTGGCGTCACAAAGATTTGCCTCTTCGTTTCTCTTATTTACGCTCGCTACTGGCACGAGGCCCCTCTCCCAAAGAGGGCCCCCCTCAACGACTTAAACCTAATTGCTCTCCTCCATGAATATCCTGACCGTGCACCTGGCGCCTCTCACCCTCTTCGACGATCACGTCGACGAGATCACCAAAGCAGCTATGGTTGACAACTTCTTACGTCCCTCAAACCAAAAACTCTTGAGACGTCTGGACGGGACTGTGTTCGATCATCGTTCTTCATTGGCGTCGTACATCACGAGCCTGTCTTTGAAGATATTCGATATACTCTCCATGAAAGGACAAGATGAAGCCAAGACATTCTTGTCAAAACCTCCCTCCCTCTGGCTGACAGACCCCATTTACCAGTTACTTAAGGCTAAGTGCAGGCACCTCAAGGAAGTCAACGACTGTGCCGAACGAGGAGTCGCTCTTATTCAGTCCTACAAAACCGCGCTGACGAAAGACGAGACCCAGAAACAATACCTACTGCGACTCGTCGCCAGCCACCGAAAAAGATTGCCAGTTCCGACGAAGTTGGCTTTGACGAAGAAAAAGTAACGGGTGTGACGTTGTTTGTTTGATATACAAGGATTTAGTGCAGTCGTATTAACTGCCATGACAGGTGTGTTCTAGTATATTTTTGCATAACATGTGCTCTGTGCTGTTGACTTTAAATTTTGAAATAAACATTGATATTGTATTTTTGTTTCAAATCCTAAAAATATAGGAACTGGTCGCGACCTCTAAATATTGTATGATCTGTCTAGTTTTTGGCATGAGTTCTTACATTTTGATATGGAACACGGATGGCCTTGTGGAGAAAGATATTTTCAACTTTCATTTTTTTGGGCCACCCTAAATATATTATATATATATATATATATATATATATATATATATATATATATATATATAATATATATATATATTTAGGAGAAATCCAATGACAAGGAGGAATGTAAATGCCATGAAAAGTCTTCTTTAATGCGCAACGTTTCGAGCAAGAAGCTCATCAGGCTAGATAATAACAATATGAAATTAGAATCAATAAATAAATGAGAACAAGACAAAATAATTTCTATAAAACCTATTCATTAAAAGCAATTTGAAAAGACGAAAAGAAGAGGGTTAAATTCAGTTATAAAAATTTACATATAAAATTTACAAGAAATTTAGAGATATTTTTAAATTACATAGTAAATTTGAAATTAGTACAATGGAATAATTAACACTAATACATTGGAATAATTAACACTACGAGCCTTTCAATGCTGGTTCCGAGGCACGAGTAATTTAAAACAAAACAAAACAGGAAACAAACTATGAGTTGGGCGGTTGGAGAGTTATAAGTTGGGGAGGGGGGATTATAAAAAATTGGGGAGGGGGGGTAAGGGAGTAGGGAGGGGGATTATAAAAAATTTAGAGGGACAGCTGAGGAATCCACGTTTAGAGAAGGGGTCAATGTTTTAATATAAAGAGATTCCAAAATTCTAAGTGAGTTAGGACAAGAATTACAACCGAGAATTTTAAAATTCGGGAGCATAGTATTAAATGTAAAACTGATGTCACTTTAGATCATTTTAAAATTCTCGGTTGTAATTCTTGTCCTAACTCACTTAGAATTTTGGAATCTCTTTATATTAAAACATTGACCCCTTCTCTAAACGTGGATTCCTCAGCTGTCCCTCTAAATTTTTTATAATCCCCCTCCCTAACTCCCTTACCCCCCTCCCCAACTTATAACTCTCCAACCGCCCAACTCATAGTTTGTTTCCTGTTTTTTGTTTTGTTTTAAATTACTCGTGCCTCGGAACCAGCATTGAAAGGTTCGTAGTGTTAATTATTCCAATGTATTAGTGTTAATTATTCCATTGTACTAATTTCAAATTTACTATATGTAATTTAAAAATATCTTTTTAAATTTCTTGTAAATTTTATATGTAAATTTTTATAACTTTGAATTTAACCCTCTTCTTTTAGTCTTTTTAAAATTGCTTTTAATGAATAGGTTTTATAGAAATTATTTTGTCTTGTTCTCATTTATTTATTGATTCTAATTTCATATTGTTATTATCTAGCCTGATGAGCTTATTGCTCGAAACGTTGCGCATTAAAGAAGACTTTTCATGGCATTTACATTCCTCCTTGTCATTGGATTTCTCCTAAATATTAAATTGAAGCTTTGTAGAAGCAACCCGCATGACTATATATATATATATATATATATATATATATATATATATATATACACACTATATATAACTTGATTGAAGGGTTTGTTCTTCGGGAAACGTAGCTTAGCGAGAAATAAGAGGACGAAGGGATGGTACATGTTTATTTACAAACGTTTCGGAAATTTTCATATAAAAGCAGATAAAAAAAAAATAAATAAATATGAACGGAAACTTATAAAATATATTTAAATAAACGTGTGATATTAATGGTGTTTATATTTAAGTACTTAAAATTAAAAAAAATAATAAAATATAGAATAGTGACAATCGTCAAATATAAAGTAAAAAGCGAACAAAATTGAAAGGAGTCTTACCAGGTTGTTATTGTCGGAAAGGGACTAATTAAGCAGAAAGTTGGGAATGATTGGTTGTTGGAAGGGGTCCATATTAGAAGAGTTGGAGCCAGACGGAGCGATGGTGGATTTCTTCAGTGGTATGATATAACAGTTTATTTGGCTATGTTTAGGTTAAAGGCAGAACTATAGTCGTTGAGAGTTGGTTTAATACTGAGGATGTATAGGGACTCCAAAATGCGGAGGTAGGTTAGATGGTTGTGTTAATAATTTTGAAATTGGAGGGAGGTAGTGGGTGGTTGTGAAGGTGGCAGTGATCTTTCATTGCTGATTTATAGTTTATTTAAGGGCTGCGATGTTCTGGTAGAAATACTGCGATGCTCGTCCACTCTTGTTTGATATTGGCGAATGGTGCTGCCAATATAGTTCGCTTTGCAGCGAACACAGTTGAAAACGTAGATGGTGGACGAAGCAAGGGGCTGAGCTGTTTTTTCTTTGTGGTTGAGATATGATTTGATGCTATTGTTGTTGGTGAAAACGAATTGAAAATTAATTTTGGGGTAAAGAGGGGTGAGTAGGAGGTTTTAACGGTGGGAACTTTAAGGGGGGGAGGTTGATAAATATTATTAAGAAAATTTCTGGTTAAATATTGTAGTAGATATTTTGGGAAGGAGTTGTTGATGTCGAAATTATGACTGAATTCTATTTCGTTGTAGAGGGATAAGTACGAAGAGCAAAGATGATGGGCGCGGTGGATTAAAATTTTTATGCTGTTTATTTTATATTGGGAAGGGATGTGGCTTAGATAATTAGTACCTAGGCCTGTATATGTGGGTTAAAGAACTATTTATAGACGACTCCATCATTACACTGGGGAACAAATTTCAATTTTTTGTCTATTGAATTAGATTTGACAGTTACTTCTAGGTAATTTGGGTGCGCTGAGCACGAATTTTTACTCGGTTTTGCTCTATCAGGTCCTGATTTTGCTCAACACCCCTCCTCTTTCGTCGTATTCATAAAAAGGTTTTTTTCTCAATACTCGCTGTCTTTTTGCAGTTACACATTATGCAACTAGGTTTTTATCTAGGTATTTGTACCTATTGTTATGGTATTGTTGTATTATGTATATTTTTATATGTAACACCCTAAAAATATTTTTAATTTTGTCATTTTTAACCCATTTTAATATTAGTAAATTAAGCTAAAAATATCATAGAATTCTAAAATTTTCTCGAGCGTTCCTGTTCTCTGTAGAGTATTCTAGAGGGACAACTAAAATATATAAAAGCGACTGTTTCCAGAGTTAATCAGTCAATTCAATCAATCAGTCAGTCGAGTTAGTTAATTAAGTTTGGGCATTAACATAATTTTGAATTGGCATATGATTTAGCGAGTAATTTTGTCATCGTGATTTAATATAGTTGATTTAATTAGACGTAATTTATATTGTACCTACTCATCCGTGTTTCTAGTTTAATTTCATAGATTGTAAGTACCTATTTCATAATAAGTACCTATTTAAACTAATTTTTGTTTTATTTCAGATTTTCTTAAATTTATATGAATTAAGGGCTTTAAATACCTTTACAAATTGGCAGAACAATCAAGCAATATGTCATCAAGCACTAGAAAGTTCAAATGCAAAAACAACCCTGATTCCTTCTGTTATATATGTGGAAATTTTACACTTCCACATCAACGAGCAAATATAACTGACTTCGTAAAAAGAGCTTACTTAGCTTATTTTGGCATAAAACTGGGGGACCAAGATAAATCGTGGGCTCCACATAAAGCCTGCACTATATGCATTGAAAGACTGCGACATTGGACGAAGGGTTCGGATTCAAAAATACCTTTTGGAGTTCCGATGGTAAGTTTATGATTTCATAAAACTACGTAATTTAATCACTAGTATACTGTAACTTACCTAAATGTAATTGTAACTTAGGTACATAAACAAAAATTTACAGAAAATGTTATAAGAATCTCAAATATTGCATAAGGTTGAAACACATATAAATGTTAAATGTTTGGGTGATAACTTTTGATAAAATTCATAAAACAAGTCTCTCGTCGCTTTTGTTAACGCTTTACAATTTTTTTTCCATATCAGGTGTGGCGAGAGCCTACTAACCACGAGACCGATTGCTACCTTTGCTTTGTCAAGACTTCGGGCTTCACTAAGAAAAATAAACATTGTATCGAGTACCCAAATTTCGACACCGCGATACGACCTGTGCTACATTCAAATGAGATCCCCATTCCAAAATTTAAGGGTCTGCCAACTCAAGAATTAGTTGAAGATGTTCCTGAAATATTGTTATGCACTTTGAGGAGTCAGACACCGATTTTGACCCCAGCGTATTTGAAAGTCAAAACGATCCGCAAAAGTTTAACCAGGCCGAGTTGAATGATCTTGTAAGGGATCTAAATTTGCCAAAAAAGGCTGCGGAAATTTTAGCTTCAAGACTTAAAGAGAAAAACTTGCTTACTTCAAACACATACATTTCATTTTACAGAAAAAGAGAAGAAGAACTTGTTAAATATTTTAGAACAGAGGATAGTTTAGTATATTGCTGCGACATAGTTGGTTTGTTAAAGAAGATGGGGGTTGAGTCTTACGATGCAAATGATTGGTGCTTGTTTTTAGACAGTTCGAAAAGAAGTCTTAAGTGTGTGTTGTTGCATAATGGCAATCTATACGGCTCGATACCGATTGGGCACTCAACAAAATTAAAAGAAAAGTATGAACATATAGAAAAGGTTTTAAATCTTATCAAATATAGGGAGCACGAGTGGATCATATGTGTTGACTTAAAAATGGTTAATTTTCTGCTAGGACAACAAGGAGGGTATACTAAATATCCCTGCTTCCTTTGCTTATGGGACAGCAGAGCCAAGGAAGAACATTATTTCAAACAAATCTGGCCAGCACGATCATCACTTACTGTCGGAGAAAAAACGTAATTAATCCACCTTTAGTGAGCAGAGATAAAATCATATTTCCTCCTCTGCATATAAAACTAGGCCTCATTAAACAATATGTAAAAGCTTTAGATACGAACGGCGAGTGTTTCAAATACATAACTTCAAAATTTCAAGTTTAAGTTATGAAAAAATCAAGGCGGGAATTTTTGACGGTCCACAAATAAGAACAATGATTAAAGACAGCAATTTTCCTAATGTCATGAATGAACGCGAAAAAATGGCTGGTTCTCATTCGTGGACTTGATAGAAAACTTTTAGGCAATTATAGGGCAGATAACTACGAAGAAATCTTAAAAAAACTTTTAAGGGACTACAAAGAGTTAGGTTGCAATATGAGCATAAAAATGCATTTTTTGAATAGCCATCTTGACCAATTTCCAAGTAATTTAGGTGATGTAAGTGACGAACAAGGGGAGAGATTCCACCAAGATATCAAAATTATGGAGGAACGGTACCAAGGCCGCTGGGATTCCCACATGATGGCTGATTACTGCTGGTGCTTGAAAAGAGACCTGCCATCAACAAGCAAATACGCTAGAAAGTCTTACAAAAGAAAATTTTTGCCACAGTGAAAGCTTCATATCTGTTTGTTTTTTTATTTTAAGTCATTTCTATCGTTATAATGTAATTTTACTGTAGTTTGAACTGCTTGTATTCATGAAACTTGAAAAAAAAAATTAACACGACTTAATTTTTTAGTCCTAATTTGAAAAATCTGGAAAATGGCACATAGGCTGTCGACAAGAATCAGGACCTGATAGAGCCAAACCGAGTTGAAATTCGTATTCAGCGCATCCAAATTACCTAGAATCAAGTGTCAGATATCATTCAATAAAATACGTGTTGCCCAGTGTTATCTCACGCCCTGACAAGGCTAAAGGCACCGTCCTTCTTAATAAATCGGATTAAATTAATAAGGTTAAAACGTTCTCAACGATTGCACTAAATTGAAAAGGATTAATGACAATCCCTTAACTCTTTCCCTAAAACTTGAAGACAAAATCAACCGTTTCCTCAAAAAAGTATATGATCAGAATAAAATTTCGGAAAGCATTTACAACCAAGTACGTTCTTTCGACTCATCCCCAGGTACTCTTTACGGCCTCCCCGAAATAGACAAACCCACCTTACCCATTAGACCCATCCTTTCGGCTACATCACCCACAATTACACAATAGCAAAATTCCTAATTCCAACCTTAACCCCGCTAACCCAAAACGAATATTCCGTCACCAATTCCTATGAATTGATGACCATAAATTGGTGACCATGAATAATTCAAACAACCTCCATATGCATAGTTTCGACATAGTATCCCTTCACACCAACGTTCCAATTAAAGAAGCCATCGACATCTGTAATAACAACTTATTTGCCAACAATCTGAGCACAGTCCTTAATTTAACAAAACAAGAATTCACCAAACTGCTAACGCGTGCCGCTTCAGACACTTATTTCTTTTTTAATCAACAATTTTATCATCAAACCGACTCACTAGCTATGGGATCCCCCTTAAGTGCCACTTTAGCCAACATTTTTCTCAGTCACCATGAAAATAACTGGCTACTCCATTGCCCCACCCATTATAAACCACACCTATATAAAAGATACGTTGACGACACCTTCCTCCTTTTCCACAATTCCAACCACGCCCCCACTTTTTCTTTATCTTAATTCCCAACACAAAAACATTAAGTTCACCAAAGAAGACGAATCCAATAACACCCTACCCTTCCTAGACAAAACAATAACAAAACAAATTCAGCGCCTCCATATATCGAAAACCCACATAGACAGGCCTAGGTACTAATTACCTAAGCCACACCCCTTTCCCATATAAAATAAACAGCATAAAAATTTTAATCCACCGCGCCTATCATCTTTGCTCTTCGTACTTATCCCTCTACAACGAAATAGAATCCATTCATAATTTCGACATCAACAACTTCCCAAAACACCTACTACAATATTTAACCAGAAATTTTCTTAATATTTATCAACACCTCCCCCCTTAAAGTTCCCACCGTTAAAAAAGACGTACAGTACTTTTCATTTCCCTGTTACAACCATATCAGCCAAAAAATACTTTAAGGACTCCGCCTCCTACTCACCCCTCTTTACCCGCAAATTAATTTTCAATTCGTTTTCACCAACAATAATAGCATCAAATCATACCTCAACCACAAAGAAAAAAACAGCTCAGCCCCATCTACGTTTTCAACTGTGTTCGCTGGAAACCAATCATTCCCAACCCTCTGCTTAATTAGTCCCTTTCCGACAACAACAACAACCTGGAAAGACTCCTCTCAATTTTGTTCTCTTTTTACCTTATATTTGACGATTGATCACTCGTCTACATTTCGTATTATTTTATTTTTAATTTTAATTACTTAAATATAAACACCATTAATATCACACGTTTATTTAAATATATTTTATAAGTTTCCGTTCATTATATATTTTTTTTTATCTGCGTTTTTATAATTTTAGCAGTGATGATGGAAAATTAAAATTTCCGAAACGTTTGTAAATAAACATGTACCATCTCTTCGTCCTCTTATTTCTCGTTATAATATTATATATATATATATATTATATATAATGAATTTCACAATTAAACACGTGAAATGAGTAGTATAGCCGAAAAAGGGGAGAGTGCAGGAATGTTGCAGGTTATTATGTAATGTTGCAAAGGGGGGGTTGTTGCAAAGGGGGGTTGTTGCAAAGGGGGGGTGGGAGGAAAACTTGGAGGCGGCGTTATCCCCCAAGAGAAAGAAAGGAGGAGAGAAAGGAGGAGAGGTGTTCACCTGGCAGGAGCCAAGTGCACATTAAGACTTCCAGCCGGGCTGGCGTTGTTTTATAGGCTCCTAATCAGCCAGTTGGCGTAAATGGCTTGAGTTGCCAGATACCGCGATACCATTGTATACATTATTAGACTCCTAATCAGCCAGTTGGCTGTAAATGGTTGTCAGATACCTCTTTTTAGCAGTACTATTGCATACATTATTATTATATACGCCTAATCAGCCAGTTGGCTGAGTTGCCAGATAGCTCCATGTATTCCGAAGACAGAGTTGCCAGATACCATTGTATACACTATTATAGACTCCTAATCAGCCAGTTGGCTTAGAAGGCTTAAATATTGCCAGATACCTGTTGTATACAGAAGAATACCGGTAGTAGAAGGCATAACAATAAACAACATTGCATCATTCTTTTTATTATAAATATATAGAAAATAAATATACATTTGAGGAATATGCGTATAACAGAAATATATACACACAATTATGGATATATATATATAAATAAAATATACATTTCAAATAAAATACATTTGAGGAATATGCGTATAACAGAAATATATACACACAATTATGGATATATATATATATATATAAATAAAATATACATTTCATAAATACATTTCAATATGTACATAACAGAAATATATACACACAATTATAATAAAATAAATATACATTTCAAATACACTTCATATGTACATAACAGTACAGGAGAAATATACACACACACACACACATTATGGTGATATATAAAATAAAATATACATTTCATATACACTTCAATATGTACATAACAGTACAGGAGAAATATCAAGCAAAATATATATATATATATATATATAAACACAAATCAATAGAAATATGCGTATAATCGTCAAGCAAATATATATATACAATTCACTTTTTTTTCAAAATACTAAAATCGGTCTTAATCGAGTTTACAATTACATCATTATTGCTCTGCATTACGCAGTCTATGCGGCTTAATAATATTTCACCGCTTAAAGTATAGGGAAACCTGTATTCGATATGAATGGCTTTCATATCGTTCAGTACTATTTTTGTCCCACTTTACAACCGGTTGGCAAGTCATCTTTAAATACGTCTAGAATACAATCAAAAGCACGCACAAAGAGTTCATCGTTAGCTACATTATTAAACACAAGTTTATAAGAAGCTTTTCCAATCGAGGGTTTATTTCTACCGACTCGAGCTTTTCAATCGTGAACTCTTCACTCAACATAACGGCAATTGAAATAATCTTCTAAATCGTTACGGCAACTGCGCGTTATATAAAGAAATAGTTCTTCAGGGTGAACGGTGTAGGTGAGCTCAGCCTTGTACCGATCAATTGCTTTGTACCAAAGTTCATGGTATTTCAAAGAGTCTAAACTTTTTAAATAAACATCCAGCACTAGACCATTCTCACCAGTCCTACACTCGGTAAACCCATCGAGCAGAGCAGTGTATGCGTATTCAAGAACTGTATCAAAATAAAGCATATCCGTAACACGCGCGTCTAATATAGGTTTCAGTTTACGGAATCCGACGATTTCAAACATTCTGTCGAGGATGAAACGGTTTCGCGTAGGAATAAGAGCGTTATTATCAGAAGCATTCTTCCACATCAGCCTTATATCAATGCATGGCCGATCGTTATTTATACACAACGTACATACAACGGCGTATGAGGGCGCGTCACTAATCTGCTCTCTTCTTGTACCTACGTTAGCAGGTATTTTATAACGATCTTCACACCACTTATCAACTATCACAAAGATTCTATTCATCTCCTCGATACTTAAATAAACCCGTTTGTTTGTCGGTCTACATTCCGTTTCCAGTACATAGCTAATGGTACCGGAATTACGCCTGAACACGCGCAACGATTTCGTCACGGACACATCGTACGAGGCGTTGAGAATGCTGCTCAAAGGAAGTTCCATCGTATTCGAGGAGCGCACGTCTACTCGGTCAAGCTCTGAGATAACTATGAGCCGTGTGAGGCACAGGCAGGAACGGTTCGACGGGCGGCTGACTCGATGATACGTGAATGGGCATGTTCGTACGACTCGAATTGTTGCACATATTTGTTTTTCCGTTTCGTCACTACCAGCCTACGCACTTTGGATAAGAACTAGGCGCTAATCATCTCCACACTCCGGCGCACTATTTGAGAGGAACATATGCTCATATTTTTCCTTTCTACCCATCAAACGATACTCGTCTCTAAAATCTGTTAAAAACTCACGCATGGCACTAGCCACAACCTCACTATGAACCTCATCATGATATACGTTAATATAGTGATAAAAACACCTAAGATTGTCCATGATCACGAGATTCACATTTTCAGACGTAGGGTATGAGTAATCGACATGGTGTAGCATGACGTAATACCGCTTGTCACACCACCCATCCACAAGGCTCATTATCCATACCTGCTGCTTCTCTTCTGCACGCGTTGTTTCTTTTACTTCACGGTGTATGTGAGACTTTATAAAGTTTAGCCCTGCAGCATACTTCAGCACATCGTCTGTGCAACGAAAGCCTTCAACAGTCTCACCAGAACATCCGTAGAGTATTTGTACATCTTGGAACTTCGCACAATCCAATGTGGCTTTAAAAGAGGCATAGGAGGGGGGAATAGGAAGTTTTTCGGTATCCACCACATCCTCACACTTTACTGAATACCATTTCATAAACGTTGTGCAAGCAATATTAAAGGTAGCCATTTCAATATACGTCTGATCTGAATACACGTCTGATCTCTCGGGCTTACTGCGGTCGACTGACCACGCAGGGACTCCCAGATAGTAGCATGACTCACGCAGTGGGCGGAGCTTAGAACTTTCACCTACACACACACACACACACACACAAAGGAGAAAGTGAAACGCTATTTGATTTATTGAGATATTCATATATTTACAAATACGATTCGAGATATTCAAGTTATATATATATATATTTACAAATAGATACGATTATATACAAGACGTGTGAGTTAGAAGCATCATTGGTATCCAAAGGGTACGGTATCATAGGTGCCAGGTAACTGGTAACGTTTCCTATAGGTGTTACGGCACACCATCGTACCCCTAAGTTCCTTCACGCCTCCCAGCTTCTGCGCCCGAAAATTGTGGGTGCCTACAATTAGTTGGTGAGGTTCAAACATACTAGATCCTTCAACGACTCAAAGTTAACAACCTCCCGATTCGCATGGTTGAGCGTAATACCCTTTGCCTTCACGATATATTTCATTTCATCCCCTACCCTGACCCGTACCCCATAAGTCTTAGGTCCTGTTGAGATAAAAGAGTCGGCGTATGCGTCGTCCCCATACTCATCCTTGATCTCATCAGTGAGCTCGCCGAGGAACTCCCCAATAGCGGGCATGTAATCACCCTCCCTCTCTGTGAATATCACGCTATCTGTATCGGCATACAATACTCTCCGCCCAAGAGAATGCAATAGACCCCAAAGTTTTATACGGGCGTAGGCTGTTGTGAAGCTCGCCACAGGTATGTTTGTAACCCTTGAGGTATCTGTGGCAAATTCAGTGTTGTTGTACTTTATTACGTAAGTATTACCTACATTCACGATCTCCATGACCTCTTTATCGGGGGCATTGGCATAATCCCAGACATCGCTATAACTTTGTGCCAAATGAATGTTCCCTCTGCCGGTATTCTGCGCAAATTTTCCCCATAGACTGTTTAGACACAATTTGCACTAAAGCGCTTGCCAGGATTCTTTACAATTTGGACACGATCAAGTTGTATACCTTCGCGGTCGCGGTAACGTTGAATATAGGCAGACTTTTCATCTTCGGTATCAACTCCTCGCGGATACCCTGATGCTTCAACCTTATCCTTCAAAAAGGCGTTTATATATGGTGTGAAAAGGTTGGGGAGCTTCTGAAACCTCCACACCTCGTGTATCTTCAGTATTCTATAACCATGGCGTACGGCTAGGGCCAGCTCAGGACTTGTATATACGCCTCTGATCTTACGCTGGTGGGGTATATGGTTACATTCGCCGTTATCCTCTTCCGCGCACTTCACGCACAGGGGAAACATGAGCTTGTCGTCGATAACGACAGGTAAGATCGGCATCCATAAATTGCGTGGGGGGAGTACGTCTACGAAAGAGAGCCCAAAGTAATGATCATTCAAATTTTTTGAAAATTCATTGATGGAGGGTATGCTAGGTCCCACCAGTTTCTCAGGAGCGCCCACGGGGTACGGATGGCTCTTCATCACGTATGGGTATAAAGAACAGAAATCGTAGTAATGGAGCTTCACGCCCACCGTAGGTGGAAAGTATAGTCTGAATGGATTTGTACGTCCTCCAAACAAGCTATCACCACATTTGAGAGGATCCAGCACCATTGAACGCTTGATCGTTTTTATTTCCTCACGGTATACATCGTCTGTCTCCATCCGTGCATCATATTCATGCTCCCACAAGACTTTGTGAGTGAACTGTGATCCTATAAGTTGATCGCGGGTGCGGGTCGATGCAAGACAGTCGGCAGGAGACCTACCGTGGATATCTCCGACGATACCGCACTCAGGGCGGGGGCATCCATGCCACCAGCATCCATTAAAGGAATACACAGTCTTCACACCAGTGACACGGTTTTCACTTAACCCATCAACCCAAAAAACACGTCCATTAATCTTAATGGGTACTTCACCCGTGTTGCGGGCGTGCTTTATGTATACACCTGTTTGTTGCTGCAGGTGTATGAGCCAGTAAATAGCCTTGTGTCCGTAACTGCGGGGGTTGTTTCGGTGAATAATGGCTAAGGTGTCTTTAGGCATGAAGTTATTCTTGAACACCGTAAAACATAATGATGCGATGGTGGTTGCGACTTGCAGTGGATCGCATTTGAAACGGGCTATGTACATACTTCTAAAGGCCTGGAAACATACTCTAAGCACGCGCACATCATTCACGCAATAACGCTCACATTCATCAGCTATATTATAAGGGTTACTTTCATTAAAACTGTCGTAGTATCGATCAAAGTCTTCACGTTCATCCATGCAGTCAAAATAATGTTTGGGGGTGGTGGGCCTACGTAGTTTAAAGTCTCGCTGGTGAGGAAAGTGTATGGGAAGTATCCTTTGGAAACTTCAGCTGCTACTCCCATCACCTTGGGTAGCTTTGCTAATTTACAAGGTGTGAATAATAAAGTATCTTTAAATTGTACATTGCCTCTTATCTGCATCTGTATTAATTTGTTGCCTCTTTTCAATGGATCACCTGTAAATATCTCAGAGGATTCGTGTTCAAGCAACTCCTTATAAAGGAACTGCGTGTCAAACTTTGCCCCGTTATGGGCGAGAATATACACAGTCATTTTTTTGAACTTGTCGGCTAACTTGACAATATAGGACACAAATAGTTTCACAGGACTATCGCTGACATTCGTTTTAAAAACGTTTGTCCGTTTACCGCATTTGGGGCACTCGTCACATTCGATACCCATACACTCATCACAGATGGTCTGGCTCACAAGTAAATGTGGAATTACCTCTTTGGTTTCAGCGTTCGTATATGTTTCTATATCGTAGTACACAGTTATACAAGGGTTATTTTTAGGCTTAGCATCTTTCATATAACACACATGCTTTACTCCATCCGCCTTATATTCCTCCTGGCATGTAGGACAGTGAATTACGTCGCACTTGTGCTTAAATTTTCCCCAATTATCCATTGTGTGAAACATACCACATTCACAGATTCTCATTTTCCTGCACGTACCAATTGATTTATGGAGATCAAAGCAGCTATTATTGAAAAATGTGCGTCTACACACATCACAGTCTCTCTTCTCAACTACACGGCTTTCACATTTGGTGCTTTTACACTGCTCACATACCATGTGACATTCTTTACAATGTCTCACTATATCATCCGCAAACTCGAGGCACCCCTTACACAAATCATGATGTCTCCCATATTTTCGACTTTTGTCATAACTCGCGTAAAGCCCCCTTATATTACGGATGGGGAGATACGTTGTCCCTGACAATCCTAAAATAAGTAGGGGCCTTGTACGATCTCTCACACAGCTTTTAAAAACATACACAGTCCGGCGGCGATCATCCAAACCAAATATAACTATGCGCACATTCATTTCCTGTTCTACCTTTCTCAGCTCTTCAGGACCCATATTACAGTCAAATTCAAGTTCACAGTCTACAGCTAGTTTACGGGCACGCTCAACGATCGTAGGCAGCCAAATTTTTTGAGTCCGTGTATTTTGTACAGTAAACATACGTGCTAAGAGTACTGCTATAAAGCCGCAACCACGATCGACGTTTATATGCCTTCGGTAAATAGTTGGAGAATTGAAGTTAAGAGTGTACGGTATGGCACTATGACCGCAACACGGAATACACGGTCAATATTTACCGTGAAGTTGTCCATATTGAAGGCTATACTACTTTGGACGGCTTGCATTATACGCCCTAATATATATTCTACATCTTCAGCAGCCAAACGTCTAACGGTACTATCACCCAATAATCGTCTACATCACCGTCATCTGACCCGAACCCAAAGGACAGACTCGTCCTGACCTCACGCTCGTCGCGATTCTGAAGAGCAAACTCTATAATACGCTCTAAACCCTGCGTATCCCGCGCTCAATTCCATTGCTATACAGGGCTCTAGGGTCGACCCTGACTCTATACCGATTTCTAGTCAAGGCGGGGGTGGGGGCTGCGGCGCGCACTAACTCGAACGTAATAACATCCTCAACAGAACGGGGGGCGGAATTAGGGGGTATATTAGGTGCTGCTGATGGGGAGGTTGTTGCGTAAGAGGTTGAGGGTTGGGGGTCTGCTGCAACAGGTACGTATTTCGGCCGCTTTATACCTGATGTGGGGTTCTCATACCTCCGCTTTGGACGTGCAACCTGTATCGCTGGTGAGGGTTCAGGGGAGGAGATCACAACTACACTGTCATCGTCATCCGTAATGATAGGGTGCTCTACCTCATCGTCGGTTCTGTGGGAGAAGAAATATAAGGATCAGCACTCAAAATTTGTAATATTTTGTAAATGACCACTTAGGAGTGTGACGTGTTAGAAATGGACTCTGTAGAAAAATTCAGATTCACGAGCCCATCCACATGTATTATATCTGGACCTACAGGATGTGGTAAAACTGTGTTTATGCTTAAAATCATTAAAGAAAAGGGCAGATGTTCTCGAAATTTGTGCATAAAGTTATATGGTGCTATTCGACGTATCAATCAGTGTTCAACGAGTACCAAGATGATATTTTGTTCCACAAAGGTGTATATGACGTTAATTCGCTAAAGGGAACTGAACATACAATCATTGTAATTGACGATCTCATGTTGGAGATGGATAAAACGTTTGCCGAGACATTTACAGTATACTCCCACCATCTTAACATAAGCGTGTTCTTCATCAATCAGAATCTATTTTTCAAAAATAGATACATGCGCGATGTGTCGTTAAATACGCAATATCTAGTCTTATTCGCGCAACGTAGAGATGTATCACAAATTGGGGTATTAGCCAATCAAATGTTCCCGAATCAGCGTAAGGAGTTTTTGGAAGTTTATAAAGAAGCTACAAGCACGCGTTACGGATATTTGCTTTGCGACCTTCATCCGCGAAACACGTTAGAGTGCTTCTGCGAACGAATATATTTCCAAACGAGCCTGAAACGGTGTATATTCCAGAATGACAAAGAGACTAAAGAAATACCATGAATTAATAAAAATCTATCATCGACTGCCCCGGGCAATGCAGCAGATGTTTATTAAAAATATCGACGCCGACTTTTTAAAATGCATCTGTGAAATCTGTCTTAACGTTATAAATTGCAATGTATCAATGAAAACCCATCAAAGGCTCGCCTACGCCGCTACAAGAACATAATACGTACACTCGCTCGTAAAAGTCAAACTGTAGCGAAGAAAAAACGAGTTATTGTGCATACAGGAGGGTCATTTCTCCCCATCTTATTTTCAGTTTTGGGCCCTTTACTGACTAGATTAATATAATGAAGAAAGTGGTAGTGATTCCCCACGAGGTGTACGCTTCACTGCAAAGAGACACGGATCTAGATCCCCGTAAAAGCAGACTTAAAAGAATGGAAAGCGAATTGTTAGCCCTATTAAACAGTGAAAAAACACCTGATGAGAAAAGAATCTTATACCAAGAAGCTCTGCAGAAATTTCTTCACGAGTACAAAAATTATAAGAGCCCTACGGAGATTCCTGTGGTTATTAGGCACAGCACGGGGGACGATGGCGACATAGGACCTGTACCCGACGATACAGCTGACCAACCAAAAAGATTAGCCACACAACATATCGAACATGTATTAAAAAATACCCTCCCACTTACATTGAGGTTCACACCTTGTAAATTAGCAAAGCTACCCAAGGTGATGGGAGTAGCAGCTGAAGTTTCCAAAGGATACTTCCCATACACTTTCCTCACCAGCGAGACTTTAAACTACGTAGGCCCACCACCCCCCAAACATTATTTTGACTGCATGGAAGAACGTGAAGACTTTGATCGATACTCCGACAGTTTTAATGAAAGTAACCCTTATAATATAGCTGATGAATGTGAGCGTTATTGCGTGAATGATGTGCGCGTGCTTAGAGTATGTTTCCAGGCCTTTAGAAGTATGTACATAGCCCGTTTCAAATGCGATCCACTGCAAGTCGCAACCACCATCGCATCATTATGTTTTACGGTGTTCAAGAATAACTTCATGCCTAAAGACACCTTAGCCATTATTCACCGAAACAACCCCCGCAGTTACGGACACAAGGCTATTTACTGGCTCATACACCTGCAGCAACAAACAGGTGTATACATAAAGCACGCCCGCAACACGGGTGAAGTACCCATTAAGATTAATGGACGTGTTTTTTGGGTTGATGGGTTAAGTGAAAAACCGTGTCACTGGTGTGAAGACTGTGTATTCCTTTAATGGATGCTGGTGGCATGGATGCCCCCGCCCTGAGTGCGGTATCGTCGGAGATATCCACGGTAGATCTCCTGCCGACTGTCTTGCAGGGACCCGCACCCGCGATCAACTTATAGGATCACAGTTCACTCACAAAGTCTTGTGGGAGCATGAATATGATGCACGGATGGAGACAGACGATGTATACCGTGAGGAAATAAAAACGATCAAGCGTTCAATGGTGCTGGACCCTCTCAAATGTGGTGATAGCTTGTTTGGAGGACGTACAAATCCATTCAGACTATACTTTCCACCTACGGTGGGCGTGAAGCTCCATTACTACGATTTCTGTTCTTTATACCCATACGTGATGAAGAGCCATCCGTACTCCGTGGGCGCTCCTGAGAAACTGGTGGACCTAGCATACCCTCCATCAATGAATTTTCAAAAAATTTGAATGATCATTACTTTGGGCTCTCTTTCGTAGACGTACTCCCCCCACGCAATTTATGGATACCGATCTTACCTGTCGTTATCGACGACAAGCTCATGTTTCCCCTGTGCGTGAAGTGCGCGGAAGAGGATAACGGCGAATGTAACCATATACCCCACCAGCGTAAGATCAGAGGCGTATATACAAGTCCTGAGCTGGCCCTAGCCGTACGCCATGGTTATAGAATACTGAAGATACACGAGGTGTGGAGGTTTCAGAAGCTCCCCAACCTTTTCACACCATATATAAACGCCTTTTTGAAGGATAAGGTTGAAGCATCAGGGTATCCGCGAGGAGTTGATACCGAAGATGAAAAGTCTGCCTATATTCAACGTTACCGCGACCGCGAAGGTATACAACTTGATCGTGTCCAAATTGTAAAGAATCCTGGCAAGCGCTTTAGTGCAAAGTTGTGTCTAAACAGTCTATGGGGAAAATTTGCGCAGAATACCGGCAGAGGGAACATTCATTTGGCACAAAGTTATAGCGATGTCTGGGATTATGCCAATGCCCCCGATAAAGAGGTCATGGAGATCGTGAATGTAGGTAATACTTACGTAATAAAGTACAACAACACGGAATTTGCCACAGATACCTCAAGGGTTACAAACATACCTGTGGCGAACTTCACAACAGCCTACGCCCGTATAAAACTTTGGGGTCTATTGCATTCTCTTGGGCGGAGAGTATTGTATGCCGATACAGATAGCGTGATATTCACAGAGAGGGAGGGTGATTACATGCCCGCTATTGGGGAGTTCCTCGGCGAGCTCACTGATGAGATCAAGGATGAGTATGGGGACGACGCATACGCCGACTCTTTTATCTCAACAGGACCTAAGACTTATGGGGTACGGGTCAGGTAGGGGATGAAATGAAATATATCGTGAAGGCAAAGGGTATTACGCTCAACCATGCGAATCGGGAGGTTGTTAACTTTGAGTCGTTGAAGGATCTAGTATGTTTGCAACCTCACCAACTAATTGTAGGCACCCACAATTTTCGGGCGCAGAAGCTGGGAGGCGTGAAGGAACTTAGGGGTACGATGGTGTGCCGTAACACCTATAGGAAACGTTACCAGTTACCTGGCACCTATGATACCGTACCCTTTGGATACCAATGATGCTTCTAACTCACACGTCTTGTATATAATCGTATCTATTTGTAAATATATATATATATAACTTGAATATCTCGTTTATTAAATCGTATTTGTAAATATATGAATATCTCAATAAATCAAATAGCGTTTCACTTTCTCCTTTGTGTGTGTGTGTGTGTGTGTGTAGGTGAAAGTTCTAAGCTCCGCTCACTGCGTGAGTCATGCTACTATCTGGGAGTCCCTGCGTGGTCAGTCGACCGCAGTAAGCCCGAGAGATCAGACGTGTATTCAGATCAGACGTATATTGAAATGGCTACCTTTAATATTGCTTGCACAACGTTTATGAAATGGTATTCAGTAAAGTGTGAGGATGTGGTGGATACCGAAAAACTTTCTATTCCCCCCTCCTATGCCTCTTTTAAAGCCACATTGGATTGTGCGAAGTTCCAAGATGTACAAATACTCTACGGATGTTCTGGTGAGACTGTTGAAGGCTTTCGTTGCACAGACGATGTGCTGAAGTATACTGCAGGGCTAAACTTTATAAAGTCTCACATACACCGTGAAGTAAAAGAAACAACGCGTGCAGAAGAGAAGCAGCAGGTATGGATAATGAGCCTTGTGGATGGGTGGTGTGACAAGCGGTATTACGTCATGCTACACCATGTCGATTACTCATACCCTACGTCTGAAAATGTGAATCTCGTGATCATGGACAATCTTAGGTGTTTTTATCACTATATTAACGTATATCATGATGAGGTTCATAGTGAGGTTGTGGCTAGTGCCATGCGTGAGTTTTTAACAGATTTTAGAGACGAGTATCGTTTGATGGGTAGAAAGGAAAAATATGAGCATATGTTCCTCTCAAATAGTGCGCCGGAGTGTGGGGATGATTAGCGCCTAGTTCTTATCCAAAGTGCGTAGGCTGGTAGTGACGAAACGGAAAAAACAAATATGTGCAACAATTCGAGTCGTACGAACATGCCCATTCACGTATCATCGAGTCAGCCGCCCGTCGAACCATTCCTGCCTGTGCCTCACACGGCTCATAGTTATCTCAGAGCTTGAGCCGAGTGGACGTGCGCTCCTCGAATACGATGGAACTTCCTTTGAGCAGCATTCTCAACGCCTCGTACGATGTGTCCGTGACGAAATCGTTGCGCGTGTTCAGGCGTAATTCCGGTACCATTAGCTATGTACTGGAAACGGAATGTAGACCGACAAACAAACGGGTTTATTTAAGTATCGAGGAGATGAATAGAATCTTTGTGATAGTTGATAAGTGGTGTGAAGATCGTTATAAAATACCTGCTAACGTAGGTACAAGAAGAGAGCAGATTAGTGACGCGCCCTCATACGCCGTTGTATGTACGTTGTGTATAAATAACGATCGGCCATGCATTGATATAAGGCTGATGTGGAAGAATGCTTCTGATAATAACGCTCTTATTCCTACGCGAAACCGTTTCATCCTCGACAGAATGTTTGAAATCGTCGGATTCCGTAAACTGAAACCTATATTAGACGCGCGTGTTACGGATATGCTTTATTTGATACAGTTCTTGAATACGCATACACTGCTCTGCTCGATGGGTTTACCGAGTGTAGGACTGGTGAGAATGGTCTAGTGCTGGATGTTTATTTAAAAAGTTTAGACTCTTTGAAATACCATGAACTTTGGTACAAAGCAATTGATCGGTACAAGGCTGAGCTCACCTACACCGTTCACCCTGAAGAACTATTTCTTTATATAACGCGCAGTTGTCGTAACGATTTAGAAGATTATTTCAATTGCCGCTATGTTGAGTGAAGAGTTCACGATTGAAAAGCTCGAGTCGGTAGAAATAAACCCTCGATTGGAAAAGCGTTCTTATAAACTTGTGTTTAATAATGTAGCTAACGATGAACTCTTTGTGCGTGCTTTTGATTGTATTCTAGACGTATTTAAAGATGACTTGCCAACCGGTTGTAAAGTGGGACAAAAATAGTACTGAACGATATGAAAGCCATTCATATCGAATACAGGTTTCCCTATACTTTAAGCGGTGAAATATTATTAAGCCGCATAGACTGCGTAATGCAGAGCAATAATGATGTAATTGTAAACTCGATTAAGACGATTTTAGTATTTTGAAAAAAAAGTGAATTGTATATATATATTTTGCTTGACGATTATACGCATATTTCTATTGATTTGTGTTATATATATATATATATATATATATTTTGCTTGATATTTCTCCTGTACTGTTATGTACATATTGAAATGTATATGAAATGTATTTATATTTTATATATCACTATAATTGTGTGTGTGTGTGTGTGTATATTTCTCCTGTACTGTTATGTACATATTGAAGTGTATTTGAAATGTATATTTATTTTATTATAATTGTGTGTATATATTTCTGTTATGTACATATTGAAATGTATATTTATTTGAAATGTATATTTTATTTTATATATATATATATATATATCCATAATTGTGTGTATATATTTCTGTTATACGCATATTCCTCAAATGTATATTTATTTGAAATGTATATTTTATTTTATATATATATCCATAATTGTGTGTATATATTTCTGTTATACGCATATTCCTCAAATGTATATTTATTTTCTATATATTTATAATAAAAAGAATGATGCAATGTTGTTTATTGTTATGCCTTCTACTACCGGTATTCTAATAATGTATACAACAGGTATCTGGCAATATTTAAGCCTTCTAAGCCAACTGGCT
Organism: Bathynomus jamesi; assembly: GCA_023014485.1. Taxonomy (NCBI): domain Eukaryota; kingdom Metazoa; phylum Arthropoda; class Malacostraca; order Isopoda; family Cirolanidae; genus Bathynomus; species Bathynomus jamesi. The sequence continues at coordinate 13,215 of JAJOZX010004322.1, read as the reverse complement.
GATTAGGAGTCTATAATAGTGTATACAATGGTATCTGGCAACTCTGTCTTCGGAATACATGGAGCTATCTGGCAACTCAGCCAACTGGCTGATTAGGCGTATATAATAATAATGTATGCAATAATACTGCTAAAAAGAGGTATCTGACAACCATTTACAGCCAACTGGCTGATTAGGAGTCTATAATAATAATGTATGCAATAATACTGCTAAAAAGAGGTATCTGACAACCATTTACAGCCAACTGGCTGATTAGGAGTCTATAATAGTGTATACAATGGAATACATGGCGCTATCTGGCAACTCAAGCCATTTACGCCAACTGGCTGATTAGGAGCCTATAAAACAACGCCAACTCGGCTGGAAGTCTTAATGTGCACTTGGCTCCTGCCAGGTGAACACCTCTCCTCCTTTCTCTTGGGGGATAACGCCGCCTCCAAGTTTTCCCCCCAACCCCCTTTGCAACAACCCCCTTGCAACAACACCCACACCATTTGCAACAACCCCCTCCCCCCTTTGCAACATTACATAATAACCTGCAACATTCCTGCACTCTCCCCTTTTGCGGCTATACTACTGAAATGAATGAATGATGCAAACCCACAAGGAAAAAGAAAAAGATTCCAAGGCCTTTCGTGTATTTGGAGTTACACCTCGTCAGGGAATGGAGAGAAGGCAAGATGCCCATAAATATATACAACGTAGCGGAAACCAAAACAATTAGCACATACTTAACGAGTTAATGAGAGGCAAAAGGAATTTTAACAAGATATTGCCAATTTTATACATTCCCGCACTATTATTGAAATTGTTTTTAAAATGGATAAATGCACATTCTAGAATATTTCTTTCAATTTATCTCTGTTTTCAACAAGCGCTTTAGAACTATCCCACTTGATGCTATGATTACATCTATACATATGGTTAAACAAAGCATTGGAATTATTAGCTGTTCCACACGCATATTTATGCTGTTTTACCCTAATATCTAACGTTTTACCCGTTTGGCCTATATATACTGAGTTACATTTTGTACATCCGATCGAATACACACAACCAACAACATTATCCGGGTTGTTCTTTATTAGGCGTGATTTAACAGTATTATTATATCGGGTGTACATAAAGTCAGGATCTATTTTTGTGAAGCACTTTGAAATTATATGGAATTCAATCATAAAATGATAAAGTGATAACATTTATTAAATAACTAAGAGTAGGATTCGACGTGACGCCCATCAGTATCCCTGCACAGCTCACTCAAATCGTTCCGCAGCATTTCTAAACACATTCTGGAGCATTTGCGGGGTTATGTTATCTGCAGCAGTTCGTATACGTGTACGTAAGTTTTCAAGACTCGTAATCTTCGTCTGATAAGACGTGCGATTTGATAAAGCCCCATGCAAAGAATCTAAAGGGGTTAAATCTGGTGATCTCGCTGGCCAAGGTCTGTTGCTTCCGCGTCCGATCCAGCGATTTGGAAACGTCCATTTAGATAATCCTGAACAATTTTGGCATAGTGACAAGGAGCACCATCATGTTGATAGACGACGGGGATAGGATTGTTAGTACCGTCGTCTATCAACATGATGGTGCTCCTTGTCACTATGCCAAAATTGTTTAGGATTATCTAAATGGACGTTCCCAAATCGCTGGATCGGACGCGGAAGCAACAGACCTTGGCCAGCGAGATCACCAGATTTAACCCCTTTAGATTTCTTTGCATGGGGCTTTATCAAATCGCACGTCTTATCAGACGAAGATTACGAGTCTTGAAAACTTACGTATACGAACTGCTGCAGATAACATAACCCCGCAAATGCTCCAGAATGTGTTTAGAAATGCTGCGGAACGATTTGAGCTGTGCAGGGATACTGATGGGCGTCACGTCGAATCCTACTCTTAATTATTTAATAAATGTTACCACTATCATTTTATGATTGAATTCCATATAATTTCCAAGTGCTTCACAAAAATAGATCCTGACTTTATGTACACCCTGTACTTAAAGACTACATTGATGTCACTTGCTTTAAGTAAAGTCGGAAGATATTGAAAATTAACATGTCATTGAAGTGGGAGGAAAGCCAAAGGTGGTGAACATTGAAATCATCTAAAATGGAGATTTCAGCAAAGGAAGAGCGGGAGAAAATGTATTCTACTTTGGAAGTGAGGCAGTCAAAGAATTTTGGATAGTCAGTAGAATTAGGAGAAAAGGGAGTTTGGTCAGGGAGTTCGAAATGTACATTAAAGAGGGAATTAGCAACGGGTGTAAGCGTACTTCAGCTGAAATTATGCTTGATGAAGGTTCTTGTGCAATAAAAACAACCTAACCTGAGGGAAGTTCTTGCAAGCAGTTCAAATAAATTACTCAAGAGCAGAGTTGATGATCTTGTTACCGATTTGGTCATTGAAGAAATGTTACCCTATAAAGTTGTCGAATTCCGAGCAATGAAGTCTTTAGTTCGCACCTTGCAGTCAAGCAGAGAGGTTCTTAGAAGGAAAGCTTTGACAAATATGATTGTAAAGAAGTTTCAAGAGAAGACTGACAAAATAAAAAAAACTCTTTCGATAACCGGGTTGCAACTACTGCTGATTGCTGGAGTTGTCGCAACAAGTACATATTTCTTTGTTCCGTTGATTTTTTATGTAATAAAACGATGAGAACAAAATGGCATATCTCAGTGATACAGAATTATAGATATATGAAACACAGATTATAGTTATATCTCTCAGTACTGTTTTCCATTCTTGCAGCTCTGTTCTTTTAGTGTGTATTGTGAATTTCTCAGGTCGTACCTCGGAGTGACGGGGCACTGAATAAATCCAGAGAGCCTCAAAAGGGAGAGTGCAACCTTTGCCTGTCGTCGCATCGTTGCCCGCCACACGTATGATTTGTTGGCCAAAGAGCTTCAAGCTGTGCATGTTGAGTATTGTATTCACAATAAGGTCACCACGACAACAACAAACAACGGATCAAACTTTGAAGCTTTTAAGTAAGTTAATATATTTGGAGTTTTATTTTATTATTGCGTGTACGTTTTAAGTGAACGTATTATGGAAAGGCTGTGTCACACGTTCTCTTGCTACTCGGTCCGTGATCATGTAAGGACATGTTCAAAGGGTAGGTGGTGGGAGGTGGGTGGTGTGAAGATAAAGCGAAACTCTCATTGGCTAAAAATTATGTCATCACAAATAACATTAGATGATTGGCTGAGGCTGTGAGTGGAGGCTGGACTGTCAAGGTGAGCTATGATATATTATTATTGTTGTTGTTGTTGGTGGTGGTTAGCCGATCAGCCCATCCTGATCGAGCAAGCCGGCGGCACGCAGGTAACCGATCGCCCTCTCTGGAGTGGACCAGAGGTTCAGCGCACTAGTGATGTGTTGTATTCTATGTTGTGCTAGAACGGTACAGTCTGTCATAACATGTTCAATTGTTTGTGGTGTGTCCTGGCACAGGTGGCAGGTGTCGTCTGTGGAGTTGTCTAGTCTGTGTTTATATATCTGTAAGTTGGGGTGATGTCCACATCGGAATCGTGCTAAGTTAACTCGATCCGATCTGCTCAGGCTGGTCTCTGACTTGTCAATGGGTGGCGGCTTCGCACCTAGGACCGCATTCGGACCGAGTCGTGTCAGTGCTTCGTGGGTTAGGTGTGCGCGCGCGCGCGTTTTCTGTACTGTGTGATGTCTGTGGGGCGTGGTATGGAATGGAGTATTTGGTTATAATGTCTCTCTGGTGTTACCTTAATGGTGCGAGGTGTTGGTGCATGATTGTACATGTAGTGGCAAAGGTGTTGTGGGTTAGTTGTCGCTGCTGCCATGAATTGTGTTCCCCTCATTTCTAAATATTCCCTAACTTTCAGTATTTGTTTCTGTGTGCAGGTGTTCTATTGGTGTTGTTTGAGTACATCCTGTAATGATACGAAGTGAGTTGTTTTGTATTATCTGTAAGGTGTTTGTGTGTGTGTGTGTGTGTGTGTGTGTGTGTGTGTGTGTGTGTTTGAGATAATGGGTGCCAAGCATGGGCTAGCATAGTCCATAACTGAGCGAATATATTGTTTGTATATGAATTATATTGTTTCCTGCTGGTGTCCAAAGTGTGTTAAGTCTTGACGTACACTTGTTTTTAATGTCCTGAATGTGGTTTGCAAAAGATAATGTGTTGTATGTGACCAAGTATTTCGGTCTTGTGAATGTGTGGAATGTTGGTGTTGTTTAGTGTAATCTGTGGAGTTATCTGGTGTTCTTTTGTGTTGCTTATTAGCAAGGTAATGGTTGATTTTGTGGGCGCTACTTTGAGTCTATTGTGTGTGAGCCAGTCTTGTATACTGTTTATGTATGTTTGTAGGTTATTTGTAGCGGTGTCGATGTTGTTGTGGGTGGATGTTAGAGTGATGTCATCTGCATATGATAAGGTAAACTTGTTATCTATGGGTGTTGGAATGTCATGCATGTATAAGTTGAACAGTGTTGGTGAGAGAACAGAGCCTTGAGGGACCCCGTTCTGAAAAAGTTTGTTTTTGGATGACTTGCCATTAAATGTGACATGTGAGTATCTTCCTGAAAGATAGTTGCTCAGCCACCTTTTGGTGTTATTGTGCATGTTTGTGTTTAGTATTTTGTTTATGAGAGGGAAGTGTGGGATAGCATCAACTGCTTTACTAATGTATATTGTTGCTAATAGTGTACGTTGAGCTGGTCATCTGGAGTTGATGCTATCCATGATGTGCTGCGTGAGGTTAGTGAGTAATGTCGTGGTTGAGTGGTGAGGTCTGAATCCATGTTGAGTAGGTGATAGTGGTATGTGTGGGTTTGTGATTTGTAAGATTAGTCTTTGTTACTTTGGAAGGTGTGCATAGTAAAGTAATGGGTCTATAGGAAGCTGGTTCTGTTGGATTTTTGTTTGGTTTGAGTAGTGTAATAATTTTACCTTGTTTCCATACATCAGGAATAATACAGTGTCGGTATGAATATGTGCTGATGTTTGTGAGCTAGTATTCCCTGTGGGACGAAGTGTTTAAGGTGTATGTTAGATATGTTGTCTGGTCCAGTAGCTTTCAAATTCTTAATGTTTTTGATGATCTTGGTGGTCTGGTCTGTACTGAAGGGTGTAATGGTCGTGTCGAGTCTATAGGTTTTCTTGTGTCTGGCTGTTTGTCTGTCTGCGTGTTTCTGGTTGTTGTATCTCTTTAAGTGACTTAGCTTTGCGTAGTGATTAACTCGAATGTTAGCTTGTTGTGTATGTGTTGGGATATTAATTTGGCTGCGACAGGTAGCGACGTGTGAATACCGCTGTTAGAGTGGGTAATGCTGTTTATAGTCTTGTATAGCCTGGATGCATCTGTGGAGTGGTTTAGTGTTGTTATGAATTCCCTAAATGTTTGTTTGTTTTTCTTTAAGTTTGTTGTTTATTTCTGTGTTGAGCTGTTGTATCTGCTGTTTTATGGCTTCTGTGTGTGGTGTTTGTGTGCTATGTTTGAGGTTGTTACGTTGCCTTATGAGGTGGGCTATTTCTCGTGTAATTTGGGTTGTATTTCCTAATGTTGCCCTTCGGTATGTATTTGTTTGCATTATCTATGATCTGATTAAATGTCTTGAGTGTTGTATTGATGTTTATGATGGGTGTGCTGTTTAATGTGGTGAATTGTTCCTCAGTCTGTATTTTGAACTGTTTCCAATCAGCTTTCTTGTAATTTCTGTAAATGCGCCTAAGGCTGTTGGGGCAGTGTAGAACGTGTTGTAATGATGATGGGCAGGTGGTCTGATGACAGTTGTTTGTTTTTTCTCCAGTTTGTGTGTTGCTAGTGAGGGTGAACAACGTTATGTCTGGGGAGGAGTTTGAGTATCCTGCTTGATGTGGTGTGTGTGTATGTTCTTCTGTATTGTTAATAATGAAGAGGCTGTTTAGTTGTGTGGCTATGTTGGCACCTCTGGTGTTACTTTGGTTGTTCAGGTACCAACTAGTGTCTTTAACGTTGAAGTTTCCTCCTAAGATGACATTAGTGAGAGAGACCAGATTGTGTAACTGTGGATTGTAATTGGCTGGCAGCTGAGGTGAACTATCTGGTGGGATGTAAATGTTGAGGAGTGTGGTGTTGTGTTTTGCGCGTGTTTTAATGTTAACTGCCTGTATTTCTATCGTGTTATCTGCTTGTATTGTGTTTGTAATATTTTGGGTGGCATCAGTGTAGCTAATGCTTTTACGTATGTAAGTGATGAGTCCAACCCCGTGACCCCCATTACGATCTTGACGGATCGCCGTGAAGTCAGGGATGGTGGGTGTTTTGTGTGCGCGTTTTAGTTTTGTTTCTTGTATAAGTACTCTGTGAATGCTGTTTGTGTACGAATTCCCTAAGCTGCATAATTTTGTTTGAGAGGCCATCTACGTTGTATTGTAATATGTTAATATTATGCTACTGTATGTGTCTCATGGTCCTATTGTGTCTACTGTATGTCTTTGTGTATGGTGACATGTGTAAGTTGCAGTGGGGCCTGGATTAGTCTTAATGTTGCCGGAGAGTAATAGTAGTCCGGGGAGCACGCAATTGCTCCCCGTAAATGAAAAAAATAGCACGCTGGTATAGGTCCGGCCCCGGGAGCCGATTGGCACTAACCGTGCCACGCAACAGGCTGTCTACTGTCAGTCTGGCCAACCGTAGACAGCCAGCTGCATGGAGATTGAGGAAGTCTGGCCACCAGCGCGTTGATGTTTCGGCTTGACGTCGCCTCTTCTTCGCGTTGACGTGTCCCGCGCTGGAGGATACAGCCACTGTTAGAAGCTTCCTCGTCAGCTGCTAACTGTCGACATACGTTAAGATTTTTAGCTCCTTCCCATCAGTTTCTTATTATCTTTGGTCAAAATGTGCTGTTTCATACTCATTTCTTTTTGTACATTATTTTTCTTTATTAATTTGTCCCATAATTTGGGATTGGAAGTATATAATGAAATTATTTCCGGTCCTGTCCTTCAAATGTTTTGATAAAAAGTTCTTTTTGGATTTTCTTTCAATCAAGAATAAATAGAATGAATTCTCCACTAAATTTTGCTTTATTCTTTCCAAGTTTGTTATACGTATATACTCTCAAGGTAAAGATGTTAATAATGTTGAAAATATGAGTGATATACAGGCAAACTCTCTCTGCCAAATACATCGTATTTCTGAATGAAAATGGGTTTTGTCTAAATGTTACAGTACATCATTGGAAATATAGCGTTGCTAACAAGACTGAATGAAATTTTACACGAGTAAATATTCTTAAATTCTTGTCCTAAACACAGTATACAATACTAAAGTTTATTTCACTGTGTAAAGGTCTCACGAAATTGTTAAGATCTTTTAATGAATTAGGTTATGTATAAATAATGTTTGAGGCAATAACTACAAATATTACTGCTAAATATTACAAATCACAAAGATCAAATTAATTTGTCATAAATTTTATACATTTTATAAAGTAAGGCTTACCTATAATTAGAACTTAGAAGACATTAATGCATAAATATATCTTTTCTAAGCAAATTTACGTAGATTTAATATTATATAAATAACTTTTTAGAATATATGTCTATGAATATGAATACTATATTAATTATATGTAGGTGCATTTATTGTTTAGTGAATAGTTTTACGTTTTTCTTTTCTAGAGTCTTCTTTCTCGACACGAACGACGAGGTAATCCTTATTGAGGCAAAGCAGCATGCTGAAGATGACTCTGATGAAGATGGTGAAGTACGCGTTCATAATGTGTTTGAAGCATTGTTAGGGCAGAGCCAGACTCGCTACCCAAAATCATTCTTCCAGACCATCATCAATGTGGTAGTCATACACTGAATCTCATTGCAATGGTCGATGAAAACTGTGTTCTGACAGATGTCAAGTTTAAGATGTCTAGAGCCACTTTCGCTGAAACCCAAGCATTATGGAACAAACAGTGCCGAAGTACTGTAGCAGCTGACTTAATACAAAAAGAACTTGAATGTCGCCTAATAGTTCCTTGTGTCACACGGTGGAACTCTATGTACGATGCCGTAAAAAAAACTCAAGAGGTGTTGCCAGACAAGGAAAATGCAGTCTATCGCGCGCGCGAGAGAGAATCCCGATTCAATACTGCTGAATCGAATCATGCTTCATTAAAGATTACGTGATGGTAATGCGTCCTGTTGTGCAGGCTTTAGACATCCTGCATAGTGAGAATACAGCTTACATGGACTTCTGCTGCCTACTTTAACAGCTTGTCTAAGAAATCTGAGAAGTATTGAGGAAGGCTCTTTAACCACCTGTTTCGTCTCTAGTCAAGCCTCTGATTGCGGCCATCGAGAAACGACTTAGGCATCTATTTGATGACAATGAAAATTCTCGCTGCTACGTTTCATCCAATATTCAAATTAATTTGGATTGAAATCGAAGAAAAGAAGCAGGAAATAAAAAAAACTGATGACAAAGAAAGTTGAAGGAAGGATTTTGCTTGTGTGGGGAGGCTCTCCTGGTTCGTCAACCACAGAAGATGAAGAAGATTTCTTCAAGTGCTTCAAAGTGAAATCAAAACGTACAAACGGTCAGAACAGTTCAGATCAGGTTTCTGTTTTTGAACAGCCCAACTTCTGGGGTTATTGATTCAAATTGTTTCCCTTCGCAGTCCTTCAAAGCAGTATTTCTTTCTCTGAACACCCAACTACCGTCTAGTGCAGCTGTAGAACTGGTTTTTTTTTGTAGGAGAGACATAATGAAGCATAAAAGATCAGGCCTGTCCAACTGAAATTTTGAGAAATTGACTTGGTTATAAATTAACAAAATTCAGTGAAGTATCTATAACATTCCTGCTAAAAATGAAGACAAATCTGTGAAGTAGCTAAGAAAAACTCTGAACTTCAGGAAAAACTCAGTCCACAAAATACACGTAAGCAGACTCCACCATGCAATCCCAAGGAGACACCCAGTGAGAACAGTGATAGTGTGTATAAAACTCCGTGTTAGTAGCTATAACTGTAGAGGCCTCAAAGTCAATGCTGACAGTGATATCAATAAACTTTTATCTGCACATGGCATTTTTTGTTTTTAGGAAACTTGGCTCTCTAAACAAGGGTGCAAAGATTTAACCCTTTAATGCCCAGTGTGTGAAATTTTCATCGTTAACTTTGGAAGCAATTTTAGACCTTATTTATAAGGTTATAAGGACGATTTGCATCAACTGATTCCGCCTACCTTTCGACTTAATTTGGGTATGAAAGGGTTAAAAAATATTAAGCCTAACTACAGGAGAATAGCTAACTCACCCAATGATGATAGTGAAATTATTGCTGTGGGCAGACAGAATAGGAAGGAAGATGTAGCTATAATGTGGCACTCACAGCTGGATAGGTTTTAGAGCCCATTAGTTATGAATATGAGTGGGTTGTAGCCATAAAACTAACTATTGACAACAAAATACTGTATATATTCAATGTTTATATGCCTTATGAGTGTGTTGAAAATGAGGGGGTATTTTTAGATAGACTCTGTAAACTAAATATACTGCTAGAGGAGCTGGACTCTTCACGTGTTGTAGTGGTTGGTGATTTTAACAGCAATATCACTAAAGCTGGTTCGGATTTTGCCAAGCTTCTTATCAATTACTGTGAGGCATGCGACTACAGACTTGCCAGTAAATTGCTACTCCCTAATGACTCATTTACATATGTTAGCGATGCCTTGGGGACTCACTCGTGATAAACCACTGTATAGCCTCCCACGATGGTTATAATATAATCAATAGCATGTCCATACTTTATGATGTATTTGAATCTGATCATATCCCATTTGTAGTAGGGCTTGATTGTGTGGTAGGCACCTGACTTAGACAATGACTGATAATGCTGATTACTATAAGGTTAATTGGTCAATTCTTAGTCACTCTGAGGTAGATTACTATACAATGCAGACTCATGCACTATTAAGGCTTGTGAGGATTCCTGCAGAAGCTTTGGCTTGTAGGAATCCCTCCTGTGATGATGTAAAACATATAGATCTCTTAAATAAGTATTACGGTGAGCTTCAACATGCCATTAAGGCTGCGAGTGGAAGTAGCTTTAAGAATTAAAAATGGAGAAAAGTAAATGTCAATCGAGGGTGGGCAGAATACTATGCTGATTTGTATGGTGTAGCAAAAAATGTATTCGTGGAATGGGTTGCTATAGGGAAACCCAGGCAGGGGGAACTCTTCCAATTGAAAATTGGAGCTCGTGCTAGGTTCAAGGGTGCTTTTAGATTTATAAGAAAAAATGAAGAGAATCTCAAGCCAGAAATTTAGGCAATAGCAATACTTCCAGTAGGGAATTCTGGAAGGAGGTTAATAAAATTAACATGAGTAATCTTACCTTGCCAAATGTAACAGAGGGTGTACAAACTGTACAAGTGTACATGGTACAAAAAACATTGCAGAACTGTGGAAAAATCATTATGAAACTATTTACTTGTCTCGGTGGGGGGGGGGGGGGGGGGGGTAGACTAAATGTATGCCTAAATGTAGAACGCTCTGAGGAGCTACTATTAATGACAAAAGTTGTGGCCTAGATGGCATACAAGCAGAACATTTAAAATGTTGTAGCCCTCGTATAATACCTATGCTTGCAATGTGTTTCACAAGCTGTATGATACATGGGTACCTGCCACAGTCCATTTTGTCAGTTGTATTGTTGCCAGTTGTTAAAAATAAGGGTGCTAGTAGCTGTGATAAGAATAACTATAGGCCAATAGCACTTGCCAGTATACTTTCTAAGGTGTTTAGAATATGTCATTTATAATAGGATAAGTACTTACTTGCAGACTTATGACAATCAGTTTGGCTTTAGAGTGAAACATAGTACTGACATGTGTATTTATATGCTAAAGGAAGCAGTCCTAAAGTACAAGATATCAAGTAGCAATGTATATTCCTGTTTTTTTGGATGCATCAAAAGCATTTGATAGAGTTAACCATCACAAACTTTAAGAAACTTTTGTCGAGGGGTACCGAAATATATACTTAGGATACTTGCATTCTGGTATACAGAGCAGACCATGTTTGTCAGGTGGAAAAGCACTGTATCACAAGGTTTTAAGGTAACTAATGGTGTTAGGCAAGGAGGTATATTATTACCCTATCTTTTCTGAATATACATGCATGACCTTACCAATGAACTAAAAACTGCACGTACTGGTTGTGTCATTGGAAAGGAAAAAATTAATCATTTAATGTATGCTGATGACCTTGTTCTTCTATCACCCTCTCCCCATGGGCTGAGAGTACTATTAGAGATATGTCAACAATATGGTATATAGAAAATGACCACCTATAATGGGGCAAAGAGTTGTATTTTGATTTTTAGGTGTAATCTACTGAAACATTATCATGTGGGTCTTTTGAAATGAATGGTCAGACTATACCTGTCAAAGACATGTAAATACTTAGGTCATATAATTAAATCACGAGCTGCGAAATGAACTCGATATTGAGAGGCAACATAAAACGCTGTATACAGAGTAACATGCTAGTAAGGAAATTTGCTATGTCTTCAGAATCAATTAAAATTTATCTTTTTAGAACTTACTGTACTGCATTGTATACATCCTAGCTGTGGTGAAACTATACAAAAACTGCTATGAATAAACTGTTGCTTATAATAATATTTTTCGTATGCTATGTAGGGAACCAAAATGGTGCAGTGTCAGTTTTATGTTTACTACGCGTAACCTACCTACCAGCCAAATATTAATCCGGAATAATATATATAATTTCATTACTCGGGTCCAAAACACCTCTAATGTGTTATTGTACAATGTCCTGTCTTCAGATACTGTGTACCTCTCACCCATATGGCAGTCTTGGTTCAGACAACTGCTGGTTTACAATACCTCATGGGCGTCGATTGCGGGGTGTACGCAGGGGACATGCCCCCCCACTTTTTATAAAGAGGGGGACAACCTACCAGTTGTCCCCCCCACTTTTTACAAAGAGGGGGACAACCTACCAGTTGTCCCCGCCACTTTCGTGGATGAATTGCTATAAATGCTAACTATTAATGGCACCTAATAAGACGTTATATGTCGATTTATATGCATATGCAAATGTATATTTAGCGTGGAATTTAGCAGTCAATTTGCATTTTAATAATTGCACGTAGCATTTGTGTGTTCTTGGTCATTAAGTACACGAAATGGAAATATGTTAAATAAACGATTTTGTTACGTATCATTTCAATATCAAAGTGCGGTTTATTTGTTTTGTATTTCACAAACATATTTTGTTATCAGTTTATGTATCATACATTGGCCTCGGTTGTCTACAGGTAATAAAAGATTTATTTCGGTTAAACAAATAATAATTTAGGGTGGATCGATTTTACATTTTTTTCGATTTCCATATTCTAATAGACAAAAACTTGCGCATGCATGAGAAAATAGCCTCTGCAAAGTCTTAGCTTAATAGGTAATCATCTTCTGCCCCCGGCAGAGGGTAATCATCTTCTGCCCCCGGCAGAGCGATGAAAATCATATTTTAGTAGTCAAAAACGTATTTTCGTTATAATTTTTAAATATTTCACTAGCATCAAAATTATTCCTAATAACTATAAAGTCGATGAAAAAGACCTCATATGATCGTTTTTCCAAGCGTTAATATCTTTTGCCCCGGCAACAACGTCAAATGTTGAAAAAATAGGTAATTTATATATAATTTTCAGATCGGCTCTTGTCTTAAATAATGCATTTATATTATTCCCATAGCATTTATATCGTTGCTTAGGCATGAAATAACACACGCAAAATTTTATGACTAGAGTAATATCTTCTGTCCCGAGAAAAGTCTAAATGTGGATTATAATTACGTTAATGCGATGTTATAAGTACGAAAGTACTAAGTACAGCTCCTCGATTGCTAATGTTATAAAATTAGCAACCCAGAACTCACCACGAGGAGGTGGCTGTACGTCGAGTTCCACCCTATCCAGCCCCAACCACCTTCCTTTGGCTGCATGTCGATTACATACGGTAATCTTTCTTAGAATCAAATCGTGGAATTTTTGTTCGGGAGTGAAGACGGAGCGGATGAATCCGTCCCTCTCTTCTATTCCACTTAGACTGGCAGAGGCTTCGGTTACTAATTTGATGAGTCTCTCGACCGCTTGAGTATGACAAGGGAATAGTGGGATCCAGTCCATCAGGCTGGTTCTCCCGTCTCAACAAACTCTTTTATTCG